>CM046441.1:62871001-63036001 GCA_025506515.1 Flaveria trinervia
TACCTATTGTTAAAATCCGTTGGAATTCGCGACGTGGACCAGAATTCATATGGGAACGGGAAGATCAAATGAAGCTTAAGTACCCTCAACTATTCGAAGGAACGATGCCAGCAGACGAAGGTATTGATTTAAATTTCGGGACGAAATTTCTTTCAACATGGGGATGATGTGACAACTCATCCAAAACTCACACGATTTCGATTTCTGTGTGCCAATGCAGTAGACCAGTGATGGAAACCAGGGATGGAACACTCTCACCATGTAACGCAATTTTCGGGACGAAAATTCTTTCAACATGGGGATAATGTGACATCCGGTAAATTTCCGTTACCAAGCTCCGTTAGTTCCGTTAAGTCTTGTGTACACGTGTCGTGAGCACACACTAGTTGTCGTTTAACGTTGGTGACCTAATACTAATGAATAATGTTAATTTGTTGTGAATCTAAGTGATTATGTGAGTATTGGTTTATGTTTATGTGTTTACACATTTATAAACGGTTAATTAAAGAATTTATCGCGTAACGCGGAAACGTGTCTATTTATTCGTATGTCTTGTGTTTTTATAAAGATAAGATATATAATGAATTTTATAAGTTTATATCTTTATATTATGAAGTTAAAAACACTTTACGAAGAGTTTAAAGATTAGTTTTTATAAAATACAAATTACAAGGGTTAAAAGGGTAATTAGGTAAATTAAAATTAATTAAAACAAACCCAAACCCTAGCCAACCCCCCTTCGGCCGCAAACAATCTCTAAACACCCTCACCATTGCGAAATCAGCCAAGAACAAGCAAGGGAACACGAAATTGGATCGATTTCAAGGCATATAACTTGTTGGAATCATCAATTACAAGCTATAACACGTTTAAAGGTTAGATTTTTCACGTTTTTGTGAGTTTTTGTTTAGGGCCGAACCCTAATTCGTAAATTGACCTTCATGGGGTCGAAATTGATGTTGGTTGATGATGTTAACATGTTAGTTAGATTGTATACATGTTAGTTAACGTCAATTATGCAAGAATTCTAGGTTTTTAATGGGTTGATCATGAACCTTGGTTATGAAACAAACCCTAACTCGTGATTGTTGTGATTATGCATGATGGATGATTGTTTGATGAATGTTTGATGGTTATTAGGTTGTATGAATGTTAGAATACATTGATTTTACAAGAAAGTTGGGATTTTGATGCATTGTTCATAGGTTACTAAGAATAGTAACTTTATTTGGCATGTAGTAGTGATCTAGTGATGGATTGATGTTATGGATGAGTTCATGATGATAATTAGATGCTAGATTGTTGTTATGAATGCTAGAAATCTTTAATTTGATTATGTTGATCATAGCTTGCCAAAAGTAGAAACTTTTGTTTATGAAGATTGTTAGATTGGGATGTTTAAGTGTTGTTGATCATGTCTAGATGTTAGTATGAGCTTGAATTGGTATATTAGTGATGGATTCACGTATGCTTTGGATGTTTGATAGATTTTGAGATATTCTTTCCCAAAAGGGAAACTTTATTTGTGTAAACGTTGAAGTATGATGTTATGATCATGTTTGGGATGATAGGAACTTGCTATTATGTTCAAGGATGGATTCTAGTGTGATAGAACGTGTTAAATTAGTTGTATGGCATGTTTGGATAATCATGGGTGATATTTGGAATTGGTAATCATGTATGGTTTGGATGTTATGTAGTAGTAGGACATCATGCTTGGGTCTGGTAATTGATTGTTGTGATGTTGTGAATGCAATGCATATGCTTAAAGAATTTGGTTATGATCATTATACACGCGTGTGGATCTGAGGCCCCTACTTAGTAGGATTGGCAAGGTTTAGGATGTGAAGTCGTGAGTGGCTTCACATGGCATGTGATGAATGGTTGAACCTTGTATGACATGTTAGTTGTATTGTAGCTAGTGGTTATGTTAATGTTCTAGATTCGCATGACTTGTGTAGTACTTCATTGTATGATGATCTAAGTGATACACCTGGTTGATATAGCATATGTATGATACTATTTGAATGTTAATCATGTATGTTGTATGTGCTCATTGGCTTTATTTGAATTATAACTCATAATGTCACCAACGGGTCAAACGGGTCAACTAGGTCAAACGTGTTTATTTGTCTGGAAGCTTGAGTCTTTGATTTTGGTATGGTTGGGGTTTCACATGTCTTTTATTTACACGTACTTATGTACTCACATGATCTAGGTAACCTGTGAAGGTTGGCTATCCTCTCGTTTCTCAAAATAAACCCTAAGTACCTTTGCATACATCAGGTGAGTTCATGCCCCACTCTTTACTTAATCTCTTTTGGGGGAGATAGCATACTGGTATTTATACGAACGCTTTCATTATTTAAGTTGTGTAAAATATTAATATAGTGCTGTTTACCATGAGAAAAGTCCTCACACTTTTGAATTGTTAATATTTAATAGCGGGGAAACTTGGGTAGTACTACTGGGTCTGACGAGCCCCACCTGTGTGACTCGAGGTCAACCGGGTGCAATTTGTCCTATTGAACATTGTCACGACATGGTAAGTCGTGACAGGAGGCAACAACTATCACAGTCAGCTTCAATTGCAAAATCACTATGCATTAATATTTACTGATAATAGACTAGCTATCTATTACCATGCACTGCTTACATTTATCGCAAATGTTTACATGTTTATTGAACTCAAACTCTTGAACTCACCAACCTATGTGTTGACATTTTAGTATGCTTTTCTCAGGTCCTTAACTTGCTTGCCATAGAAGCACTGCACGGTTCACTGCATTTTAAGACACTATGCTTCAAGACAAGTTGACATTTTAACAATTATAGTTTACTCTTTGGTTTGGCACTTGTTTCGCCATAAGTTATACTTTATTGACTTGGTTTGTTTTCAAAACGCTTCCGCATTGTTTAAAGTTGGTATTTTGGTTAATTATGTTTAAATTATGGCATTTAGAGTCGTTCTGAGTAACTATTGACTGTGATCCTGGTTTGTTCACACGCCTCGCGGTAAAACTCCGCAAGTGGATTTTGAGGGTGTGACAGACGAGGAGGAGGAGGAGTAGTGTAAAATACACACACTCACTCAGACAAACACCACACATTCACACACATATTTACACTTCTTACATGAACTCAAACACACACACATGCACACACACTAAAATACACACATTCACTCATGGTTTTACCCACCTCCACACACACCGTCACACATATTTTAAACACACATTACGCGCACACACACACACATGGTTTTACCCACCTGCACACACACTGTCACACACATATGAAACACACACACACACACAGAGGAAGGCACCGTTCCTGGAAAACTCACAGTTGGTCAATAATCATACATAAATCATAAAACATACATTTACTTAATTAAAACATTTCAGCGGAATCATTTTAAACAAACATTTCATTTCATATAAATAATCACTTTTGCAAAATAATACCACATTCATTACAAAATATCATTTGTTCGCATTACAATACAAAAACATTATCGCAACATAAGATGGATACCATCCAAAAGAAACCAAGTAGCCACCCCGTGCCATCCTCAGAAACATCTACCTGTCAACCGGAAACACATAAAAGTCAACGTTGCTAAGTGAGTTTTAGTTTTAAATTAAAATATACTTTACTTTTGCTTAAAACCTTTCTTTACTTTCATATGTGATCATACACCACACATACACATAGATAATAGCATTATTATATTTGATCATCATTCGTTCATTAACTTTCTTCATTCATCATCGTACATCATCGTTATCATTCACTTTCATTCATGGTCTTCCTTATGTATCTTTCATACATTCTTTAACTTCCGATGACACGTACTGTACCCCAAACATTGTGCATGAAGCTAACCCTAGGGCCTAGGTCAAGTACGCTCATCATTATCATTCACTTTCATTCTGGACCAATGCCATGTGCTATAAGCCCGAACATTATGCATGAAGCTGGTTACTGGGCCAGAGGTCTATCATATACCTTAAACATTATGCACAAAGCTGACTCCAGTACCTAGGGCAAACAACAAGGGTCCCATATGTATGGTCAATCATAAAAATTAGACCCTAGTGTGCATCCTTCTAGGGTAGCTAACCCACACACAGTTGAGCTAACACCCTTCATTGGGTGCGAACCTCCATATAGTGCTTGCAAGACTTTCTTACATTCATTCATTCATTAATGCATGCATTTATTCATTACGTTCCTCTTTTCATTATCTTCCACTTTACGTTACATAATACTTTCCATTTTCTTTCACAATCATACCACGTAAAGTCATGGAAAATAAACGTACATAATAAGGAACATAAACATAAACATAGTTATACATAAGCATAACATCATCATACTCATCATACATGACATAACATACATCACATGACGTCATAAAGTCAACTTATATTATCCCTAGGAACACCCCAAGTCAAAGCCTACTCCTTACATTTTCCCCGAAAATTTTAGAATATTTTCTAAGTCTTAGGTGCATGGGCACTATGCAGGCGCATGGGGAACACTTAGGCGCATGGGAAACTTCCAGGCGCATGGACACTATACGGGCACATGGCTAACACTTAGTCACTTTTGGGCACTTTCTAGGTGCATGGGCACTATGCAGGCGCATGGGAAATCTGGGAGCATGGACACTTAGTCAAATTCAGCCTATTCCTAGGCGCATGGATACTATTTGGGAGCATGGGGTTTGGGCGCATGGGAAACTTAAGCATTTTAAACCATTGGGCACATGGGCCACTATTTAGGCGCTTGGGCAACCAACTTACACTAAAAAACATATTTCAGTCCTCAATCCATCATCTAACATGTTCTAAGCTTAACACTAGCATTCTAAGCCATAGAAGCACATTCATAACATAATCATAACCATATTAGGACCCAAATCAAACCCCACCCGCAAACACATTCATACACATACATATGAGTCTAACCCATTATATAAAAATGAACATACATGCATTTCTAGCCCCAAATCAGTTTAAAACAAGTAAAAAAGAGGTTCTACAACTCACCTTAGCAGCTTTCGGGTATGACTTCTTCAAAAACCCTTTTGCAAATGAGTTCAACACCTTGAATTTGAATTCCTCAGCTTCCTTCTTCAAAACTTGAGAGCCCTCTGCTTTCTCTCTCTAAAATCCAAATGAAAAGCAATATGCAAAAAGGTGTGGGCAACCATGCCCACTTTATGTACCAACTTTTATACTTTTGTCCTTTTTGACACATTTAACCCCTCAACTTGGGTTAAATTGTGTTTCTTTCTTTTTCTACATTTTTATTCATATTCCCTTTTAAATTTCCGGGTGTTACAAGTCCACACCCTTATATAGGTTTCGTCCCCAAAACCTGTTATTTCTCAAACAAATATAGGTAATGCTGCCTTATCTATTCTTCAGTTTTTCACGTAGACTCGGATCCCTTCCTATGCTTCCACTGTACACGCACAAAGGGAACTACTTGATTCCTTAATCGCTTCTCCTTACGATCAATGATTACCACTGGTTGCTCCACATAATTGAGCCCTTCATCCACCATGCTATCTTCTAGTGGTACAACCATATTCTCGTCAGCTAAACACTTTCTTAGATGAGATACATGGAATGTCGGGTGAATTCCACTTAACTCATCCGGTAACTCCAATCTATAGGCCACCTCTCCTACTCGAGAAATGATTCGAAAAGGTCCTATGTAACTTGGGCTCAATTTGCCCCGCCTTCTGAACAAAATGATACCCTTCCAAGGTGAGACTTTCAACATGACTTTATCATCCACCTGGAACTCAATCGGTCTTCGCCTCTTATCGGCATACGAATTCTGCCTATCCTTAGCTGCCTTCATGAAGGCTTTAATCTTTTTGAGCTTCTCAATTGTAGCCTCAATCACCTTAATACTTCCCAACTCCTTCTGACAATATCACACCAACAAACAGGTGTTCTACATCTCCTCCTGTATAGCATCTTATAAGGAGGCATACTAATGCTGGCATGGTAACTATTATTATACAAGAACTCAGCTAACGGTAAGTGGTCATCCCAACTTCCTCCAAAGTCAATGACACATAACCGAAGCAAATCTTCTGGCGTCTGAATCATCCTTTCCGACTGACCATCCATCTGAGGATGATAAGCCATGCTAATATGTAACCTCATCCCCATCGCATCATGGAACTTTTTCCAAAACCTAGAAGTAAACCGGGTGTCACGATAGGACACAATGGACACCAGCACACCATGACGAGTTACAATTTCCTTGACAAACAAATCCACCAACCTCTCAAATGAATATGTCTCGCGGATCGGTAGGAAGTGAGCACTCTTTGTCAGACGATCAACTATCACCCATATAGCATCATACCCTTTCGAAGTACGCGGTAGCTTCGTAATAAAGTCCATGGTGATATGCTCCCACTTCCACTCCGGTATATCCAACAGTTGGATCTTCCCGTATGGCTTATGATGCTCGGCCTTCACTTATAAACAAGTAAGGCACTTACTCACATACTCCGCCACATCGCGTTTCATACCTGGCCACCAATAATCCTTCTTCATGTCTTGATACATCTTTGTAGCACTGGGATGAATAGAGTATGGAGTCTTAAGAGCTTCATCCATGATCTTTACACATAAATATCCATAACGAGGAATCCACATCTATCCAAATCGGGTTCTAACACCGAGTGTCTTTCTTGTAACACTTGGTTATTCTTTTAAAGTTAATAAAGAAAGAATAAAGTGAAGGAAAAAGAAAGAAAAGTAATAAAGCCCAAGTTGAAGGACTAAAGGTGTCAAAAAAGACAAAATCTTCAAAAGTTGGTGATAAAGGTGGCATGGCCGCCCATCCCACTCTCTACATTTGTATCATTCGGATTTTAGAGAGAGAGAGGAAGAAGGAGAGCTAAAACTCACGGGTTTCTGAAGAAGAATCAGAAGAGACCGAATTCAAGGTAAGAATTCATGTGTTTATGATGTTCTTAACCTATTACATCCTCGGTTTTGTGCGTATGTATGTTTGTATGTGTTCGGGTATGTTTTTGGTGGGTCTCTAGGTGGTTGAACTCAACTTGCAAACGGGTTTTGAAGAAGTAATAACCAGAGGCTGCTAAGGTGAGTTCTAGGACCCCTTTTTTACTTGTTTCAAACTACTTTGGGGTTGGAAATGCATGTATGAACATTTTTATAAGGTTGGGTTTATACCCGTATGTATGTATATGTGTATGATGCGGGTGGGCTTTGATTCTTATGCTATGTATGTGTTTGATGTGTAGGTATATGTTTCTAAGGCTTAGAATGCATGATTTAGGCTTAGAATAAGTTTAAGAATGATTGGAAACTGAATTATGATGTTTAAGTGTGAAATAGACTATTCATGCACCCAAATAGGGTGCAAGATCGGTTTGTGTCACTAAACACTTGATTTTCTCTCAAACTCACTTAAACAACACTCTCGATGAAAGCAAAATCTTTAAGAGTTGATAACAATATAATAAGTAATAACAAAATACAAGAAGTAAATTTCAAGGTACTTGCATATATTGCTTCTCAACTCAAATATTACAAGACTCTTACAAGCATATGTTTATGAGTTACAATGAGAGACTATATATAATACTACCTACAGCCGGATATACTTTGATACCAGCTTGAATCCTCTAACTAAAGCAAATACTGTAAAGCTATAGTTTAAGGTTTCTCAGATAAGACTTTATATGAGATATGGTAGTCAGGACATGTCCCTGACTTACCTTTTGTCACCAATTAAAGTTGGTAACTTGTACTAACATGAAAAGGTGAATAGTGGAATAAAGTATTGTCAATTACATGGCTCTTTAAGAAAACACCATGTAGTATCAGAGGTCCGTAGCAGAGTGTCAGAGACCATACTTATGTGCACTGGTTCATAGTAGTGTCTTTCGAAGGTTAAATGGCTTCGGAAGAACAAGTACTTCCGAAGCCACTTATAATTCGAAAGGGGCTGCTTCTTCTGAGCTTGAGAACTTTTTCTTTCTTCATACTTTGGAAGTAGTCTTATGATTTCTTCTTTTGAGACTTCATCTTTGGAAGTGAATAATTTATCTTCAGAAGTAGAGCTTTGCCTTCGAAAGTAGAACTTTTACTTTGTCTTCGAAAGAACTCTACTTCCTTTGGAAGTTCCACACTTGGCTTCGGAAGCCTTTGTAAGCAGCACCAAAATTTGTCTAAGTGATTTGGTTTTGGTTGCACCAGCCTTCTTCTTGATCCAACAAACTCCCCCTAAGCTGATGCTACCAAAACCTCACTTGTTTCTGCTACTCAAAACTTTCAGCACCAGGGAGAGTACATACTTATCAGTCTCCTTGTTCTTCCTTGATGTGGTGTTGAGAAGTTTGTATGAATCTTTGGTTGACAGGATCTCCAGTTTGTCGCCCTGAATGATATGTATCCTTTGTTGTGGCCCTCTGAAAAGAGTTAGTTTATGGGAGCTATAATTATATTCCCATCTAACTATAGGTTCCAATTCAGGACCTTCCACCATCTATAGAAAGGCTGTGCCCTTGGTGGGAGATCTATCCTTGTCTTCCTTTCTTCTCAATCTGAACTCTTCTTCAATCTTAGCTTTTGCTTTTAACTCAGCTAGATGAAGACTGCTGAGATGATTCTTGATGTGAGCAGCAGTTTCAGAGTTGGAGGGGTTAGAGAATGGTTTCTCTGCTAACTCAATAATATCAAATCTGCTGGAGTGTAGCAGAGAGGTGGCATTCAGCCTGTTAACTTCACCTTCTCTCTTTCCATAACTAAGTTGTGAGTAGCTTTATCGAACCTCCACTGGAGTATATTCTTTCTAGGCACAAGAGACTGACTAGGAATCTTGTCCTCTTTCCTTGTATCCAGTAGAGTCTCCAGCTTCCTTATTAGCTTCTTCTCTTCATCATTTAACGATTCTGAGTTGATACCTAGAAGTACTGCAATCTGGTCTAGTGTTCCTCTAGGTAGATCAAGAAATTGATCTCTTGTAAGGGAACGTGAAGATCCATCAACATAGGTTAGCTTGATGGAGTCTTTTTCACAGGAGATATCGCTCAGGGTTGTGCAATTGATGAGCCTATTCTTGATGCTTTTAACTCTTCTAGAGAGAGATGTTTAGAAGGCTGAAGGGATGGTTGGGAATATTGTTGGGTAGGATGTGGTGCGGTGGTCTGGGTAAGAGTTTTGGTTGAAGGATAGGCAGTTTTGGTGGTTGAGGTGAGGAAGTGGATGAAGGTAAAGGTGTGGGTTCAGGAGTGTAAGGTTCAGTTTTGATGGTGAAGGGAGAAGGAATTGGTTCGTGTTTGGGTTGAGTGGTTGGTATGAATGTTATCCCCTGTACCCTTCTGTACATCTTTCTTCTTTTCGCCGAACAGATGTCAACTTTGATCTCACTGACAATTTGTTGGAGTGTCCTTTCAGACATGGGACCCACCTATTTTACAGAGAAGCCATGAGCCCGGAGATAGTCTTTCATCCAGGCTTTGTCACCTATCTTCCTGGTTGTAGATTCCTTTGCTTCTTCTTCTCCTTAAACTTTTCTCTTACAGCTATTTTCCTTTCTTTCTTTATTTGATCCTGCTCTTTGTTGAAGAGCCAAAGGATTGTTTCATCATTGTGTGGACAAAGTTCTTGAAGAGAGAAGCCTCTAGAGGTTAGGAAATCTATCCTTTCCCTCCTGAGCTGCATGTTAGCTTCCCTCTATTCCTTTTCCTTCTCTTCCTCTGAGGCCAACCTTGCTGCTTCCTGCTGCAGCGTGGTTGCCTTTTCCAGTTTCACCAACTCCTCTAATGGTAGCAGGAGTGTTTCTTCATTGGCAGCTCTGAGCTAAATGAGCTGGTCAATGATCTCTTCTCTCTTTTTGTTGTCGACAGCCTCTTGGTTGGCTGTAGCTGCTTTTGTACTAGCAGCCAACAACTTCCCAGTTGGAAGGCTCCCTTTTCTTTTCAGCTTTTCAATCTTCTCCTCTTCCTAAAGCTCTTCCGTAGTCATCTTTTGTTTTCCTTTGGTATATTTTGAAGAACTTGACTTTGGTGGTTCTTGGACAGTGGATTCTGATTGTGAGAGAGGTAGAGAGGGTGTCCGGATAGGAGGTTGATCTAGAAAGTCCTCACTATTCACCTCAGATGCCATTTCAAGGATTGCATCTGTGATGATTAGTTCCTCGGACATTTTGAACAGTCCTTTTGCAGCTTCCATTTCAGCTTCGGAAGATTCAGCTTGTTCTTTCGAGGCTTTAACTTCAGCTTCAGAAGTAAGAGGGAATGCAGATTCTATCCCAGCTGTTTCAGTTGCTGAGCCATCAGTCCCCATTTCCCCTTTGAATTGAATCTCAGATTCCATGTGGACCTTAGGTTAACCAACTTCTTCCACAGTGGTAGAAGGTGCAGTAAGCCTCTGAAGCTCTTCAGCTCCAAAGTAAATCATGGCAGCATCAAGACTTGGCTGATCACGAGCAGATCTCAACAAGTACTAAGAAAAGAAGCTATAGAGATCTCTGAGCATACTTGAATCAATTGTTAGAGTGACTTGAGATGGCTTAAAAGAAGTTATGATAGGAGCCGAATATTTAGAAGTTGAAGATTGGCTTTGTGGGTCCTCAGATGTTTGTCTCTGAACACTCTCCCCCTTTTTGGTAGCATCATCTTGGGAGGTAGATGAGCTAGAGGAAGAGGTCAAGGAGACCTGAACAGGTACGTGCCTAACAGATCTCTTAGTCTGTTTCTCAGCTAGTTGAGCCTTGAGATTGTCAATCTCAAGTTGCTGAATAGCGGACCTTTCTTCTAAAGTCCTAACCTTGGATTCAAGGTTTGAGACTTTAGATAGTAGGTCTTTAATGAAGAGTTTCATGCTTCCCTCATCTTCTTTTGAAGAATCACGGGGAGATGAGGTAACATACCTAGTATGTTCAGCCTCACCACCAGATGTGGTTTCTTGGCACCCTGGTTTACCTTGCTTAGTGTGTCTCTTGCAGAGTCATCAAAAGGCATGGTTGCCACAGATTCAGATTCAGTCTCAAAATCATTACCACTATCCATAGGGTCCATTGAGGCATATTCTGTAGTGACAGCTGAATCTGCATGAGTCCCCTCCAAATCAATGGGACTCACCTCAGTAATGGTTTTCTGATGGGGGCTAGAGATAAGAGGTCTCTCTAGGCTCTGTTGATTCCGGAGAGGGTGTTGTAGATCAAAATCATTACTATGGAGAGATGTTATCTCTTCATCAGTTTTAAAGAGAAAGTCAGTGAAAGATAAGGAGGTTAAACCTACTTACCCGGGACCTTGGTCAATGTCTACATGCATTAAGCCTCTGATTGAGCTGTCCCTTATTGGCTCTCAAAGGAGTGTAAAGACTCACCCTAAGGGTTTTCAGATTAGGTAATGGGCTCATGGGTTTGAGACTGAGGACACTCAAGTCCTATATTGAGGTCAATGGTGAAGGAAGATGAGACCTCAGACTGAGTGGGAGCCCAATGTTCCACTCTAGCCTTTTTAGGTTGAATAGGAGGAGCTTATTCAATCAGAGTAGATTGAACAAGGGTTCGTTTGGGGCGTCTTGTGTAGGTAATGGTGATGGGAGGAGAAGGTAGTGTTGGCATTGTGGTTGCAGTTGCTGGTGTGAGTTCATCACCTGTGGGGTGAACAGGGATGTCACCAGGAGCGATGTGCTCAGTCATACTAGAAGGTAAAGAAGTGTACCTTCTAGTGAAGTTGGTGGATACCCTCTTTAATGTCTTGAAGATGGTTGGCCTCATGTAAGGGATAGACAGAGTGGCTGCACATACAAGCCGACTTTGGTCCAGCTCATAGTTAATGATGTGCTGAAGAAATCTGGGATACATAAGAATGTTTCCTTCTGAAGATTTCCAATGAGATTGAGTAGCACAAATATTGAGTAGTTGAAGCACAGGCCTGTCACCAATCCATGAACTAGGCACCCTAGTTCATATGGGATTTGATCCCATCCCCCAGATTTGTTTGACAAGCAGTGAAGGACAATATGCAGGAGGAACTTCCAGTTGTAGGAGAAGTTGAATTTGTAGACAGTTGACCTGCTCACATCTCCACCATATCCCATGAGGATATAGGTGCAGTCTAAATCTATCTTGGGAAACTCAGTAGGGGCAACTTCATCATGAAGTTCCAGATGCTCCTTGATAAGTTGTTCAGAGATGACCAACTTTGGCCACAAATGTGGGATCGTATTACACGAACCCCATTTAGGGTTTCGACTTGACTGTTTCCCTAAAATTCAGTCATGTGGTTGAGGTAAACTGTGGGATTAACAGTCAAGGTTGTGTAGTAGGATGATTGGGTGAGGAAGAAGATGATTTCAGAGAAGTCCGCATCTCTTGAAGAGTCAAGAAATGCGACTTGGTTATGTTGAGGATTTAGGGCCATTGGGAAAGTGTGAAGGTAGAGCAGTTTGAATTTGGGTGAATTTGGAAGCTAGGAAACTTTTAGAGCTATAAAATTTGTGGTAAGAAGATGAGAGTGAATAGTCAGGATTATTTAAAAGAGGGTGGAATGGAGGTAAAGTGTTAGGATAAGGTGAAATGAAGGTTTAGTGGATGAAGTGACAGGGGCGGCAAGGTTTAATTCAGTTAAATAATCCGACATCATTAACAAAATCTTTGCTTTTTACAGTATGGGGCCCAAGAGATTTCCGTTACACAGTAAAATCTCTCTTCCGAATGTAAAACATTTCCAAAGGTAATTTGTCTTCCGAAGGCAATTCCTACTTCCGAAGGTAAAAAGTTACTTCCGAGAGTAGAGATTGCTTTCCGAAAGGAGAGTTTTTGTAAGCTTCGGAAGTAGATCTGATATGAAATCAATCGCTTCTTCCGAGACTAAAAGTTCTTTCCAGAAGAAAATTATCCTTGGAGAAATTTTGCTTCGGAAGATAACTCCCGAGGGTTAATTTCTCATCGGAAGAAATTTATACTTAGAAAATTTCAGAGAGATCTTTTGTAACAGGGCTTAATTTGTATTGACATAAGACTTTACACATTAAAAGGTTTTCAAAAGAGGTAATCTAATCAATGTTTGTCATCCCAATAGTTGTTATAAGATACTTAAATCTTTTTTCATCAAAAGCTTTGGTGAATAGATCAGCGTATTGTTCATTTGAATCAACTTTGATTAGTTTAATTAGATTCTTCTCATGAATATCTCTAATGAAATGGTACCTGATATGAATGTGCTTTATCTTGGAGTGTTTCACCGGATTTTCAGTGATGGAGATAGCACTGTTGTTGTCAATATGGATAGGAGTGCTCATAAGGTTGAATCCATAGTCCAACATCTGATTTTGAATCCACAGCAGCTGAGCACAACAACTAGTAGCCGTAATGTATTCAGCTTCAGCAGTTGATGTAGAGACACTGGATTGTTTCTTGCATTGCCATGAGATGATCCTTCCACCAAGAAATTGACATCCTCCTGATGTTGATTTCTTGTCAATGTTGCAGCCACCATAGTCACTGTCAGAGTATCTATAGAGATTAAAATCATTGTTTCTAGGATACCAGAGACCTAGTTAGATGCTCCTTTAAGGTATCTAAGGATTCTCTTGGCAGCAGCTAGGTGAGACACCTTTGGAGCAGCCTAATATCTTGCACAGATGCAAGTTGCGAACATAATATCAGGTCTACTGGCTGTGAGATACATCAAAGAACCTATAAACGCCCCATACTGATGTTGATCAGTATCCTCCCCCTCAAGGTCAGGACAAAGATTATGGTTTCTGGGTATGGGTGTCTTGGTTGGCTTGCAATCTTTCATCTCAAATCTTTCTAAGATGTCATTAACATACTTAGATTGATTAATGAAAAATCCTTCCTTCAGTTGCTTCACCTGAATTCGAAGGAAATAATCCATTTTCCCATGGAACTCATCTCAAACTTCTTCTTCATAATGCTTTCAAAGTCCTTACACATTTGGTCATTTGAAGAACCAAATATGATGTCATCAACATAAACTTGAACAAGCAAAATGTCCTTACTAGAATTCCTTATGAATAAAGTCTTGTCAATGGTTCTCTAGTGTAGCCATTCTCAAGGAGAAACTAAGATAGAGTCTCATACCACAGCCTTGGTGCTTGATGCAGCCCATATAAAGCTTTATCTAAGTTGCACACATAGTGAGGATGCCGTGGGTCTTCAAATCCTAGAGGTTGGCACACATACGCTTCCCTATCTATATCCCCATATAGAAAGGCACACTTGACATCAAGCTGGTAGACAGTAAAGTTCTTGGAAGCAACATAAGCAAGGAAGATCCTAACTGCCTCAAGTCTTGCAACAGGTGCAAAGACATCAGTATAATCAATTCCTTCCTCTTGAGTGTATCCTTGAACTACCAGTCTTGCCTTCTGCTTGATGATCAAGCCTCTGTCATCTCTTTTGTTCATGAAAACCCATTTAGTGCCTATAAGTACTTGACCAGATGGTAAACGAGTTCTCACACCTTCAGAGACATCCCTAATGATGTTCATAGTTAGATGAGTGTTGTGAATCCGTAAACGAGGAATCACTTCCAGTTGCAAAGATAAGTCCAGATTAGACATATTTTGCTCAGGAACTGGAACACTTTGTCCAGCTGTTGTTCAAGTTCATTCAATGAGGACTGATTGAATGAAAGAGAAACATCATCAATTGTTGGCTATGAAGTAGCATTAACAGTCACTGGTTGAAGCTCCACTATCCCTTGATATGGTTATACTCTCTGATCTGTGAATAGTGGGAGCTTGATTTGTTGCATCTCTTGGAGAACCTAGGAGAGGTCTGGGTAGCTCAAATAATTGATTAGCATCAGCATCAACATCATTTTGAGCACCTGTTCCAACTAAAAAATTCTCACAAGAAGGTTTAGAATAGTTTGGAAACAATTCTAAATCAAAGATATGATCAGGTCCATTCCTTCTAACACAACGAGTGTGCTCTTTAACAACTATATTGGAGGACTCCTTAAATTGTTGATTCTATACTCTGCAAGCTTTGGAGCTAGAAGAGTATCCAACAAAGATAGCATCATCTGACTTTTCAGGAAATTTTGCTAAATTGTCCTTTGTGTTAAGTATGGTACACCTGCTGCCAAAGGACCTTAGAAAGCCAATGAATGGTGCCTCTTGTTCCATAGCTCATAAGGGGTTTTTCCATGTGGCTTAACTACAAGAACTTTGTTCTGCACATATCATGCAGTGCTAATAGCCTCTGCCTAGAATGTTAGAGGTAGTTTGGAATTAGCTAACATAGTTCGAGCAGCCTCAATAAGTGTCCGGTTCTTCCTCTCAGCAACACCATTTTGTTACGGAGTTCTGGGAGCACTGTATTGTCTGGCAATCCCTTTTGAGTTACAGAATGAGTCAAGAAAAAAGTTATTAAACTCAGTCCCTTGATCACTTCTAATAATCTTAACCTTGTGATAAATTTTTTTCTATTTTAAGAATAAAAGATTTTAATGTTTCAGCAGTTTCATCTTTGGTTCTTAAAAAGAATATCCATGTAAATCTTGTAAAATCATCAACTATCACAAGGCAGTATGATTTCCTTCCAATGCTCATTATACTTGTGGGACCAAAAAGATCCATGTGCAATAAGTGTAATAGAGTAGTGATGGAGTTAACACTTTTGGATTTATGAGAGGCCTTGTGTTGCTTCCCTTTCAGGCATGCAACACAGTTGTCTTTATAGAAAAATTCCTTTTTAGGCAAACCATGTACCAAGTTATCTTTAGTCAATTTATTCACTGTCTTAAAATTTACATGACACATACGCTTATGCCAAAGTGTTGACTCATCACTATCAGATTTGGAAAGAAAGCATGATACTTCACTGATTGGGGAAGCATTGTTCATATCCAGCTTGTACATATCCCCTTTCCTGTGAGATTTAAGATGCACCAATTCCGGAGGAATTGTCATCCCTGGTTTGAGGATGATGCACTCATGCTCTGTGAAAAGCATCTGGTGCTTTTGATCACAAAACTAAGAAACACTTAATAGATTGTGTTCAAGCTGTTTGAAAAAGTTAACTTTGTCAACTTTTAACTTACCATCGGATATACTCCCTTTGCCAGAAATATATCCTCTGGCCTCACCTCCAAATTGGTCAGGACCTCCATCATAGTGTTGAAACTGTTGAAGGAGAGATTTGTTCCCTATCATGTGCCTGGAGCATCCACTGTCTATAATCCAGACACTGTTGTTCTTTCATATGGATGTCCCTACACATAAGATGAGATTATTAATTTTCATTGGAGACCCAAGCCTTGTTGGTCTTGGGTTCCTCCAAAGATAGTGACATAATTGAATCAAAAGTTAAGCATGGGGGTTCAATGAATGTCTTTGAAGAAGAGGTTTGTGCTGCAACATCTTTCTTGATCTTCTAATCCATCCTTTGGTTGATCATGGACGATGTACTTGTAGAAGCTTTTGCAGCATGGCATTCTTCCGAAGCTTCTTTATTTTTGGAAGAAGCTTTCACCACCTTTTCTTTCGAAGCAATCTTCTTCTGGGATGGTTTCAAGGGAATTTTCTTTTTCTTCAGAATTTTAACTGCTTTTGCTTCTGAAGCCATTTTCCGTTCAGAAGAAGGAGCTTCATCCGAAGACAACTTGGCTTCAGAAATAGCTTTCCCCTTTTCATCACTTGGACCATCTGATAAGGTCTAAATGAGAAACCTTCCCTGACTCCTTCTTTCCTAACATTATTTGCATAATTTGTGCTAGCAGGATTGTAGTAACAATCTTTAGCCATGTGGTTTTGCAAACCACACATTATGCATGTAATATTAGTCTTTTGGGAGCTTGTAGGTTGCTGTTTCTTAGTCTTTCTCTCTTTGTCAACAGCCTTTCCCTTCAACTTATGATCCTTTGGTAGGACAGGAGTGCTGGTATTACAATCCTTTCCTGAATCAGAAGTACCTATCACCTGGAATCCAACTGAGAGACACCCTTTTGTTTTAGGTCAATCATCAGCTTAGACTCAGCCACCTTTTTAACAGTTCTTCTGGCAGCTTTAGCTTTGCTTCTTTGGGATTTGGTGGTAAGGGTTTGATCTTCACTGGGAGAGGTGGGTGGATTTACCTGTTCCTTCCCTGTGGTGGCCACTATTGTTGCATCATTCTTCAACTCATATGAAGAAGGGTCAGCAGATGGGACCTCTTGCTCTTCACTACCACATCTAGGTTGTCTTATGGACTCATAAGAATGTTGTGGAGAAATTTCATTGGTCCCCAACCCTCCTTTATTCTGATAACAGATTTTGGAGTAGCATGATGATGTAATAATAGCTTGGAAGTTTTGCTCAAAAATAACATATTTCCTGGCTTGAACCTCAGCGGTGACAAGCTAGGCTTGAGCCTTGGACAATTTGGATATTAAATCCTTCATTTGAGTCTTGTAGTTGGTGTGTTCATGTTTTAATAAGCAAACAATTTTCTCTAACTCTTTAATTTTCTTTAGGTAGTCAGATTCTGCCCTTTTAAAATCAGATTTCAAAACATTTAAAGACTCAATATCAGATTTAATTTCCCTATTGTAATCCTGATATAATTTAACCTTAGCTATACAGGCAGGAATACAAAGATGTTCATATACCTGGTTATTATCTGTTCTGACCATGAGAGCTTGAGCAGGAGTCACATCCTGAACCATAAAGCTCCAGTCAACTTCTTGAGCCATTGCGGCTGTTTCAGTTGACTTTCTAGTGGGCTTTGATGAGGAGGGATGTGTGGAGGCCTGTGGGGTTCCCGAGTTTGATTTGGGAGCCTTGCATTCCCTAGCAAAGTGACCAAGTTGGTTACCGTTGTAACATTTTGCCTTGGTCTTGTCAAACCCAAACTTGTTGGCAGTTGGGTTTTGAGGGAATTGCCTTCCAGTTCTCTTAAAGAACTTCTTCACTCTATAGGTTAAAAGAGCCATCTGTTGGACGATGTCCACATACTCTACATCCTGGACTAAAACACTCTAGATCATCAAAACAGTATTGAAAATCACCAGAGTGCCCACTTCCTGAGACAAAGGCACATCTGTCACGAAAGGAGTTGTGCTGAGCATGTTGAGACCTTGGAGTCTCAGGGAAAGTGATGTAAGATCCAGAAGAGCAGGATGGCTATTGGTTGTATGTCAGGTATTGCTGAGATTGTGGGGGTACTAAGCCTTCAGCAATCATTAAAGTGTTGCTAGCAGGAAGACTTAGAGGTCTGCTTGTTTGGTGGTCCTTCTTACTCTCCATCTCCAACCGGTATCCATCAAGGATGCCATAGAGTTCAGTCATGGTACGAGTGTTCAAGTTCACCGTCCTCTTGATAGAGACAAAATAGAATGTCCACTCCTCTGGAAGAGCACTCATGACCTTTCTTGTGAGATCTCTGAGTTTAGGAGTGATCTTCATAGACTGAAGTGAAGAAATAAGATCCACGTACCTGAAATACTGCTGGCTGAGGGTCTCTCCAGCAATATAAGTGAAGTTCTCGAACTGTTACTTTAGTGAGTCCTTCTTGGAGTCGTTGGAGCTTGAATACATTTGAGCTAGTGCATCAAACAATTCTTTAGCAGACTTACAATGCTCAAACCTCACCATGACGGAGTTGGGTATTACAGTCATTAGAATGGTCATTGCATTACTGTCAACGTCCATTTTCTTCCGGTCTTCGTCAGAATAATCTTCAACAGCTTTTTCTATCATGGCACCGTTTCCACCAGGCGCTGCCACCTTGGGTTAATACGGGCTGTTGAATATGGAGTTCCATATCTTGCTGTCTTGGTATCTGATGAAGCGTTCCATTCTTTTGCTCCAAGACCTGAAGTTTTCAGGAGTAATGATGTGATCTTTGGTCATGGTTCCTATCTCTACTTCGGATTTGTTAAGAGCCATTTTTCTGAGAGTTGTAAGGAGGAGTGAAAAACAGGTTGATTTGGATGGTTAGATCTCACAATCAAGAGCCTAAAAAGCTCTGATAAAAATTGCAGGATCGGTTTGTGTCACTAAATACTTGATTTTCTCTCAAACTCACTTAAACAACACTCTCGATGAAAGCAAAGTCTTTAAGAGTTGATAATAATATAATAAGTAATAAAAAAATACAAGAAGTAATTTTCAAGGTACTTGCATATATTGCTTCTCAACTCAAATATTACAAGACTCTTACAAGCATATGTTTATGAGTTATAATGAGAGACTATATATAATACTACCTACAGCCGGAATACTTTGATACCAGCTGGAATCCTCTAACTAAAGCAAATACTACAAAGCTATAGTTAAGGTATCTTAGATAAGACTTTATCTGAGATATGGTAGTCAGGACATGTGCCTGACTTACCTTTTATCACCAACTAAAGTTTGTAACTTGTACTAACATGAAAAGGTGAACAGTGGAATAAAGTATGGCCAACTACATGGCTCTTTGAGAAAACATCATGTAGTATCAGAGGTCTGCAACGGAGTGTCAGAGACCATACTTGTGTCCACTGGTTCATAGGAGTGTCTTCTAAAGGTTAAATGGCTTTGGAAGAACAAGTACTTCCGAAGCCACTTATACTTCGGAAGAGGCTGCTTCTTTCGAGGCTTGAGAACTTCTTCTTTCTTCATACTTTGGAAGTAGTCTTCTGATTTCTTCCTTTGAGACTTCATCTTCGGAAGTGAATACTTTATCTTCGGAAGTAGAGCTTTGTCTTCGGAAGTAGAAGTTTTACTTTGTCTTCGAAAGAACTCTACTTCCTTCGGAAGTTCCACACTTGGCTTCGGAAGCCTTTGTAAGCAGAACCAAAATTTGTCTAAGTGATTTGGTTTTGGTTGCACCAGCCTTCTTCTCGATCCAACATAGGGTTCATGCGCCTAGTATTTAAAACTAACTAAGTGTTCCCATGTGTCCGAAACCTCACGCACCCGAATAGTACTCATACACCTACAAATAGGCTGAAATTGACTAAGTGTTCATATGCCCAGATAGCTCATGCGCCTAGGCACTCATGCGCCTGGATAGTGCTCATGCGCCTAGAACTGCCCAGAATAGACTAAGTGTTGCTCATGCACCCTAATAGTGTTGATGCGCCTAAAAGTGGCCCATGCGCCTAAGTGTTTCTCATGTGCCTGAAAGGTAATGCGCATGCATAGTGCTCATGCGCCTGCATAGTGTTCATGCGCCTAAAGACTTAGAATATTTTCTGAATTTTGGGGAAAAATGTAAAAGTAGGCTTTGACCTAGGATGTCCCCGGGGGCTACGTAAGATGAATTTTTGAGGTCAAAGATGATGTGATGGGCATGAATGATATAGGATGATGATGATGCATGATGATGATGATTTCATGCTTGATGGCATGTGTGATGTATGTTATGCATGTATGATGGTGCTTTGTATGGTGATGTTACATGTTTATGTTTATGTTTATGTTCCTGTTATGTGTGATTATTTTCCCGTGGCTTTACGTTGAATGTTAATGAATGAAATAGAAAGTATTATGTAACATAAAGTGGAAGATAATGAAAAGAGGAACGTAATGAAAGAATGCATGCATTAATGAATGAATGAAAGTATGAAAGGCTTGCAAGCATATGTAAGGATGTTCACACCTAATGAAGGATGTTAGCTCAACCGTGTGCGGGTTAGCTACTGTTAGGATCAGTGATCTACGTTTGATTGATTAGAGAGTATAGCAGCGGAATTCTAACAATGAATTAGCCAATTCACAAGAACCAAGAGATATTCAATGAAGAACAAAAACGGTTATAGACAGAGAATTCTGCAAATAATATTTTATCCAATATTCGCTTTCGTGGTAACGGAATGTCACAATTAAAATTAGGTCAACACATCTTATATAAGAGATGTGACGTCTGCTGATGTCACTTAATAATGACATCTAACAGAATTTATCACAAACTACTGATAGTTAACACAACTACTGAAGATGTCAAACAGCTGACATCTTCTTACAAAAATGCTAAGTGTTAACTATTATTACAACTACTGAAAAGAAACTACTGAAACTATAACAACTGAAGAACGTACTCTTCAGTTGTTTTACAAATACTAAAACAAAGAAAACTACTGAAAGGTAAACCATCACAACTACTGAAGAAGACCTCTTCAGCTGTTGTGACAACGTCTGATACATTGGTCTTCAGCACTTGTGTCTTCAGACTTGTCTTCAGCACTTGTGTCTTCAGACTTTGTCTTCAGCACTTGTGTCTTCAGACTTTGTCTTCAGCACTTGTGTCTTCAGACTTTGTGTTCAGCACTTGTGTCTTCAGACTTGTTGTGTTTTCAGACTTTGTAATCAGCTGTTGTCTTCAGCTGTTGTGGTCTTCAGTAGTTGTTGTGACGTCTGTGGGACTTAAAGGTTTTTCTGATCCGGCTCATTGGTTCTTTTGGTCCAACAAACTCCCCCTGAACCAATGCAGCCAAAACCTTTAACTTTATTGAGGTCCCACTTATTGTTGGCAGAATGGTTGGTCTTTTTCCTTCTTGATCAGTTGAGAAGATGACCCATATAAGCACTGGCCTGGAAATGAGTCTCTGAAGATTGGTTTGGCAATGTATGGATGGGAGCTCTGTATTGGGGAATTGGACACTGAGCTGTTCCCCCATCCATGAGACTCACTTCCCATGTATAAGCCTGTAGGATTCTCTGGTGTATGCTCTGAGAAACATAATTTATTCTTCCATGGTCAGGTTCTCGGCTTCACCATCAAACAATCCTTCTCGCCCATACAGCTCTGAGATGTACTTGGCCTGTTTACCATTTTTGAGCTCAACTGTTGTAATCTGTCTGTATGCAAACTCATCAGGATGAGTCCCTTCAAGTAACAGACTGAGCTCATTTTGTTTGAAGTTCTCAAGCCTCTTGTAGACTAACCCCTTTTTAATAATTCTGTTCTCTAACATCTTTTGGGGTGGTTGTTTAGTCTCATAGGCCTTCTTGAAGTCTTCTACAATCTCCCAGGGTGATACTACAAGGACCACTGTGATCTCTTCATCTACGATCCTTTTGACTTGGCCCTTGTATCTCGAAGGAATGTCTTTCTTTACAATCCTGTGAGCCACCCTAGGATCAGGCCATACTCTCACCTTTTCCTTCTGATATTGAAATGTGTTGGCAAGGGTGTACAACCTCAGAGCTTCTTTCTTCATACTTATTATTGATGACGAAGCAGCATAAGTTTTGTCACTGCTTTTCAGCATTCATCATCATGAAGCTTTTGCTGCTGTTCTTCTTCAATCTTTACTCTCA
The DNA here is from genome assembly GCA_025506515.1 of Flaveria trinervia. Lineage (NCBI taxonomy): Eukaryota > Viridiplantae > Streptophyta > Magnoliopsida > Asterales > Asteraceae > Flaveria > Flaveria trinervia. Next base: position 62,893,285 of record CM046441.1, read on the forward strand.
CAGCTTCCATCTGTGAGGTGGGAGTGATGGGCATGGGTTTGGCTTTAGCCAATGTTAGGACTGCAGACAGAGGCAGCCTATCTTCTTCCACATCATCCTCTTCTTCTTCTTCTTTTAGCCTCAACACCCTTCTCTTCTTCTTCTTAGGTGCATCATCGGCTTTTGGTTTAGATGGTAAGGGAGTTGGTTTTGTGGGTTGTGGTTGTGGTTGTTTTGGAGAGGGAATGTTGACAGGCTGAGTTAGCATTTTGGAGGTGAGTGTTGCTTTTGAGTATTTGGCTAGCTCAGTCCTGCTCCCTGCTCCTGCTTCATTCAAAGCTTCAATAACAAGTCCCTTAGTATATGCTTCAGATGAACAGATCTTGGTGGTGATTGCCAAGATACTGTCCCTGGACCAAGCTTTGATTTCGATCATTGATCTTACGATATTTTGCAATAAATCTAATCATGATCTCAAGCCTTTCTCTTTCTAACACTTCATAACTTGCCCATCTATTCTGGATTTCTTCAATCTCTAATCGTCGAATCTCAGAGTCAAGTTTATCGGTGTCATGGCCTTGCCTAAACAGCTGATCAATGATGTTGTCCATTGATCTGCTGTCAGCCTCTTTTATCAGTAGCTCCAAGGCTTTCTCTTTTTTCTTCTCTCTTATCGGTCTCACATTCAACTCCAACTCCTTTTCCACTACTATCCCTTCTGTTTCTTTCTCCTTTTCTTTCTCCTCTATACTCCTCTTTCTTTTTGCTTTCACTGACTTAATCTCGCCCTTTTTGGTTGCATTGGTTGCAAGGGGTGATTGCCAGAAAGCTGTTTGCCCACAACCTCCTCTATCAATGGTTGTATTACTGAGGAAACCCTCTCATCAATGGCTTTGATCACTATGTTAGTGATTATGGGTGTGATGAGAGGGAGGGAATTTTGAAGGATAGCAGCTATTTGCTCAGGGGGTTCTGTTCCTGAGAAATAGTGCCAGAAGCAGAGGCAGGTGGCTGAGTTTTTTGGAGTGGCTTAGTGTTTGTGAGACCTTCAGAAGAAGGTGCCATCTGTGAGGTGGTAGAGACAGATGGTCTTTGTTCCTTAGAAGTTTGGGCAAGCAGCTCTTTGAGTCTGCTCACCTCCTCTTCCAGGATGGTGTTTTGGGCGATTACATCGTAAAAGAAGCCCAGGTCATCATCAGTACATACTGAATCACCTGACCTCCTGATAGGATCAGGATGAACATGCACTGAGTGTAGCTCAGTTGTAGCATGTGCCCCTTTGTCTTGGAACTGGGGACTTCCTGCCTCAGGACTTTGTCCTTCATCATCAGTTGCCTCTGGTAAGGACTTAGTAATGGTACCAACTACAACCTGATCATATACTGAAGCAGGAGAAGTGGCAGCCTCACCGGAAGTTCCAATCTCCATTGCTACACTAGGAGAAGGAACGTTGTAACCCCTATGCTGTGGGTTATCAGCTGCACTTTGGTCCTCCCCCTCAATGGTAGAAGTATCCCAGTAGTAATTGGTATTTGGGGAGGGGGTGAGGAGTACAACTGAGTCAGCACTTGTGCAACAAGTAATGTAGGACTTTGGGGAGCGGTTGCATGGGGAGATGGGGTAAAAGCAGTGTGCACCTGGGGAGAATGGTGCTCTTCAATGGCAATCTCCTCAAATGAGGAAGATCCCAGATTGGTAGGTACCCCTTCTGTGGGTGCTGCAGGCTCCTTTTGAGAGGAATCCTGAGCGGCTGTGGCTGGGAGAGTCCTTATATCCACTAGGGGGTTATCCCAGTGGATATAGCCTGCGTTTGTGTTACAGGGGCATCCTCAGGGGACTCATCTCCCTGAGTAGCCTTTTTGGTTTTCGTTTTAGTGGGGTTGGTGGGGACTTTGGTTCTGGAGGTGGTGCTGTGGGTTCCAACTGCGTGGGTTTTCGCAGCCGGGCAGCCTGTTTCAACGTTTGGTCAGAGTTGTGCCTGGAGTATACTTCAGGCAATACAGCCGTCGCAGGGACTCCGAGACCAACAAGTCCCTCAGCTTTTAGCTGATTCTCTATTATGGCCATTACGAACCGAGGATATAATATCCGGCGGTTAGAAATAGATTTTGAGGCCATGTCCTTAAGTTCCAGAAAAATGATTTCAGAGAAGTTTAGGTTTTGTTGCTCAAGGATAGAGAATAATACCTGCTGCCACCGTGTAGACATTTGAACCCAAGAGGAAGTCTTAGGAGCCAAACAGACATTTACCATGTGAAATATGAGACGTTCAGCATCATGGAAATGTTTCTTCAGTATGGTGGAGGCACTAAGGTTGCCCTGATATCCATGGTGGGCAAAGGATAAATCAGTTATGCCCTTTGGATATCCAGCAGGAAAAGTGGCATCATCCAGGTGTAGGGTTTGACGAAGTATATCGGGAGTGATGACCACTTGGTGGTTGTTGACGACCGACTGGAGAGACTCTGTGTTGTTCTCCCCAGTGGTGAGGGTGACGTTCATCCAAAACTGGTTAAGGGATTCGGCATGAAGGATTGGATTGAGAAGAAAGGCCGTTTTGTAGGGTGACTGGACCATAAGATCAATAGCATTATCGAACTTAGCCCAGAATGGCGATTTGGTGAGGTAAGCTACACAGTTGTGTCGCGGTTTGAGCTGCATGGTCGCCATTAATGAGAGAGGTTTTGGAGAGATGAACGTTAGGTTTGAAGAAGATGAGGCTCTGAAGGATTAGGTCGGATATTTATAGGGTACAGGTTAGAAAACGACTGAAGGGTTTAGTGTTAGTCATCAGTAGTTTTAAACGACTGTTGACATGGTATTTCCCTTTTAGACATTGAAACAGCTGAAGTCGTGGTTTTAGGCATCAGCAGTTATAAAACTACTGAAGACCATGGTTTTGACTTCAGATGTGTGAAAACAACTGATAACTTGGTGTTAGTCATCAGTAGTTGTGAAACTACTGAAGACATGGTTTTGTCATCAGTTGTTGTAAACAGCTGAAGACTTGGTGTTAGTCTTCAGTAGTTGTAAACTACTGAAGACATGGTTTTGGCTTCATTGTTTTGAAACAGCAGTTGTAGAAACACTGAAGAGAAATTACTCATCAGTTGTTTTCGTCAATTCTTAGCTTTTCAGCTGTTTCATATGGTCCTCAACACTTACTCATCAGACTTTGCATCTGCTTTTCAGGTGTTTCATAGGACGTCAGTACTTATCTGTTTGTACTGATTTCAGTAGTTGTAACTACATCAGTAGTTGTAACTACATCAGTAGTTGTAACTACATCAGTGGTTTAGAACAGATAAAGTACGTCAGTACTTGTGAGGCATTTAGCCTTCAGTAGTTATAAAACTACTGAAGGTGAAAGAACTCATCAGTACTTATATGTGACATGGTTACCAATGATCACCAGTACTTATTACTGAATCATCAGTAGTTGTCACTCATTCTAGCTGTAGCATACCAAGCCTTAACACAAGGTTTTGGAAAGTAGAACTATCCAAAGGCTTAGTAAAAATATCTGCAAGCTCATCAGCACTAGGCACAACTTAGGATCAATCAAACCTTTTTCAAAACAATCCTGAATAAAGTGATGTCTGATCTCTATATGTTTGGTCCTAGAGTGCTGGACTGGATTTTTGACAATACATAGAGCTGAAGCACTATCCATTAATAATGGAGTCTTAGTCTCTGTAATGCCATAATCCAGAAGTTGGTTCTGAAGCCAGAGTACCTGAGAAGTGCAACTTGCAGCAGCAATGTACTCGGCTTCAGCAGTTGATGTAGCAACAGATGTTTGTTTCTTACTCTGCCAAGAAATCAAACAGTTGCCTAGGAATTGACATCCACCAGAAGTTGACTTTCTAGTTAACTTGCACCCGCATAGTCACTATCTGAAAAAGCAACTAATTTGCAAGAGTGTCCAGTGGAATACCATAAACCTAGAGATTGTGTACCTTGCAAATATCTAAAGATCCTCTTGACTGCAATCAAATGAGACTCTTTAGGTGCAGCCTGAAATCTAGCACAAACACATGTAGCAAACATAATATCTGATCTAGACTGTTAAATACATCAAGGACCCAATCATACATCTGTAAAGTGTTTCATCAACAGCTTTACCTTTCTGATCTGCATCCAGTTGTGTGGTGTTGCACATGGGAGTAGAACAGGGCTTATAGTTTTGTAAATAAAACTTATTCAAAAGATCTTTTGTATATTTTGACTGATGAATAAAGGTTCCATCAGCCTTTTGTTTAATTTGCAAGCCTAGAAAGAACTGTAATTCTCCCATTGCACTCATTTCAAACCTTTTTTTCATTAATGTTGTAAAATCATCACACAACTGGGGATCAGAGGATGCAAAAATGATATCATCAACATAAATCTGAAAAAGTAGCTTATGCTGATCCACCTTCTTAATAAACAAAGTTTTATCAATGGAGCCTCTAGTGAAATTATTCTTAAGAAGAAAAGTGGAAAGTGTCTCATACCAGGCTCTAGGAGCTTGTTTCAACCCATAGAGAGCCTTATCAAGTTTATACACCCATTCAGGATGTTTATTATCCTCAAAACTTGGTGGTTGACACACATAAACTTCTTCCTTTATTTTACCATATAAAAATGCACTTTTGACATCCATTTGAAAAACTTTAAGATTGTGGAATGCAGCATAGGCTAAAACAATCTAATTGCCTCTAGTATGGCTACAGGGGCAAAGGTTTCATCATATCAATACCTTCTTCTTGTGAAAACCCCTGTACAACCAGTCTATCCTTGTTCTTAACAATAAGCCCATTTTCATCAGTTTTATTCCTAAACACCCATTTAGTGCCTATTGCACACTTACCTGGGGGAAGAGGAACCAGTTCCCACACTTGCTGTTTCTTGAACTGAAGTAGCTCAAGCTGCATGGCTTCAACCCATCCATTGTCTCTCAAAGCAACATGATAGTTCTTTGGCTCTAGCTGACTGATGAAGAGAGCATAGAAGCAGAAGTTAGACAATTGACTTCTTGTTGAAACTCCAGCATTGATATCACCAATATTTGAGACATTGGGTGATTCTTCAGTTCTTGATAAACAATGAGATCTGTGCAAGTGTCTGTAGGACCTTCAGCAGCAGTAGATCTTGATGCAGACTCTTGAAACCAAGAATTAGATGGTAACTCAAAAGATGTAGAGAAATCAGAGATCTCATCAGCATTTGTTGTGGATGGAACTGCTGAAGCTACAGGAACATCAAATTTAGCAGACACAGGCAGTTGGTCACTAAACTTGAATAGGTGAGTATTGATATTATCATCATCATCATCAATACCACCAGGTGGAAGACATGCTGCAGAAGATGATTTATCCACATGATCTGCAACAGCTGGAGGTTGATAAGGAACATATTGCAGTATGTCCAAATCAAACAACTCCACAGGGTTTTGTGGAATCTTGTCCATAGGAGATTCATTAAACTTCACATGCAAAGTCTCTTCAACTATCTTTGTTCTGCAGTTGAAGACTCTGTATGCCTTGCAAGTAGATGAATAACGAACAAAATACCCTGCATCCATTTTAGGATCAAATTTTTGGAGTTGATCCTTTGTGTTGAGAATAAAACAGGGACACCCAAATGCTTTGAAAAATGAAACTAGAGGAGCCAAGTGATGAAGAACTTCATATGGAGTCTTCATCAACCTCTGATTTACTAAGGCTCTATTCTGCACATAGCAAGCTGTATTAACAGCTTCAGCCCAAAAGGTCAGTGGCAAACCAGAGTCAGCCAGCATGGACCTTGCAGCTTCAATTAGGGTCCTGTTCTTCCTCTCCACTACTCCATTTTGTTCTGGAGTCCGTGGGATGCTAAACTGCCTTTTGATTCCCTTTGAAAGATAGAAGTCATCAAGTGTATGGTTTCTGAATTTAGTCCCATTGTCACTCCTTATACACTTGACTGAAAGGGAATACTGCTTCTCAACATACAACACAAAGTGAATAATCTTCTGATCAACCTCATCCTTTGAATGTAGAAAGAAAGTCCATACAAATCAGGAGTAATCATCCACAATTACCAGACAGTATTTCTTCTTTGTCATGCTCATCACTCTCACAGGACCAAATAGATCCATATGCAGTAGTTGCAAACAGGCAGTGGACTTAGGCTCTTCAATAGGAGGGAATGAGACTTTGTGCTGTTTTCCTTTTAAACAAGCAGTGCAGGTTTCATCACAGTGGAACTCCTTTATTGGTAAGCCTCTGACTAAACTATTGTGGATCAGCTGATTCATGTTTTTGAAATTAACATGACCCAGCCTTCTATGCCATAGAATAGATTCTTTGGGGGAAGCCTTGGAAAATAGGCAAGGATTGCCTCTGAGATCTATTTTCTTGAAAAGATCTAAGGCATACACTCTTCCTGTCCTGTTGGCTCTCAAGAGAGTGTGATCATCCAACACCTTATCAATCAAATGCAGAACTTTGGATGACAGAATCCTACAGTTCTGACTGGTGAAAAGAGCAACATGGCCTTTATCACACATTTGACTGACACTCCAGAGATTGTACTTGAGATTTTCCACATGATTAACATCATCAAACTTTATTTCTCCATTGGAGACAAAGCCTTTACCAATGATGTAACCCCTAGCATCATTGCCAAAAGAAACAAACCCTTTCTTTCCTTGAGAGTAGTCATGAAGAAGAGAGCTGTTCCCAGTCATGTACATAGATCCCCCACTGTCTACATACCAGATGCTACTTGGGCATGTTGAAGAACCCTGCAATTATAAACAATCATTAGTTTTGGAGACCCAAACCTTTTTGGTTTTGGGCCTGTTCTCATCAACAGATGGTAAACTAACAGGTTTGATGGAAACAACAGCCTGAGAGGAACCATCAACATCAGCTGATAGGTTCTGAGAGGGCTTAGTGCTGACTTCTACTTCTGAGGGTGCTGTATCAGAAAGTAGATCACATGATGAAATGGATTGGTTATTGCTCTCACCATCAGATTCTACCTCTGCTCTGGGGGTAAAATCTGTAGGTGGAGCAGTGTGATTGTAACCAATGCCAAACTTCACATTGGAAGCAGATTGCTTACTAAGAAGCATTTCAAAACCTTTGCATGATTGTACCCATCGATCACACTCTACCTGGGTGACTGCAAGGGTTTCCTTGAGATCTTTATACTTCTCTAGAAGTATCTCTTCCCTAGCCTTATCATCAGTTATTTGGCATTTAAGTTTGTAAATATCATCATTCTTATCATTAAGCACAGACTCAAATTCAGCTTTGCTTTTGGAAATTATTTGTTCTAGCTCAATGTTCTTGTTGATTAAAGCTACATTTGCTTCTCTAATAGATGCAAATGCGGCTATGCATGATTCAAAACATAGTTTGGCTTTTGCCTCAGAGGATACCTGTGATACCTTTGGTGTAGAGGCATTAGAGGATGAAGTATCAGCAAAATCCAAAGCCATAAGAGGTAGATTTCCAAAGGGACTGTCACCACCATGTTGACCAGCACCAGTGAACAGTTGTTCATGACCAGACAAATCATCTGGTAAACTGCTCCAGTCAACAACTCCTAGGGTGAAGAAGCTGTGTTGTTGAGGTTGAATTTGTTGATGAGATTGGGAAGGTTGAGGTTCAGGCAATGCAGGTGATTGTTGTGAAATGGGAGCTTGAACTGGATTAGACTGAGGCAAGTAGTAGCAGGGTACAGGATATGACATTGGACCCTGGGGGACAAAGTATGCAGGAGATCTAGGGTGTGAATGATGACCAGAACCAGCAGGATGTTGCCCTATGTTTTGTGGACTAGTACTAGGAAAAGTCACAAAGGGTGCAGAAGAGTTAGATCCAGTTGATCTACACTCTCTTGCAAAGTGTCCCAGCCTTTGGCATTTGTGACACCTCAACTTACTCTTGTCAAAACCAACTTTGGTTTTGCCAGAGAGTCCAGGAAATTTCCTGCCAGTTCTCTTGTTGAACTTCTGAGATCTGATATTAATCAATGCCATTTGGCTCAGAATATCCATCTCTTCTAGATCATCATCAGCTATTCCTTTCAAATCATCCATGATGAAGCGTAGATTGTCACTATTACTGCCAGAATGACTCTCAATACCAACAAATGCATGATCAGAACTATTTGAAGAGAAATCAATATGCTCATCATAATTGCTTTCAGATGCAGCATATTCTGACTCATGACCAACCAAGGCAGTATTCCCTGGTACAAAGTCATCAGTGAGCTTTCCTGATGAAGACAGTTTCCTTTTCTGCTCTATCTCTCTTTCGAAAGTAAGCAGTTTCCCATGAAGTTGGGTGAGAGATAGGCTATCCAGATTTGCACTGGAGCGTAGGACAATAGTGTATGTGTCCCATCTCTCAGGTAGTGATCTGAGGAACCTGTTATTCATCTGGCTGTTGGTGTATTCCTGTTTCACCATTTTCAGCTCAGAGATCAAGCAGGAAAAACGCTCAAACTGTTGAGTCAGTGTCTCACCCTTTCTATGAGAGAATGTCTCATATTGTTGGGCAAGGATTTCTCTGTTGTTTGCTAAGACCTCATCTGTGCCACCGAATTGTTCCTTCAGGGCATTCCAGAGATCATGAGCAGTTTCATGATGCATAAGCCCTGAATAGATTTCATTAGGCAGTGCCATGGCCAGAATTCCATGGGCTTTAGCATCAATCTCAAACAGTTTCCGATCTTCATCATAGTATTGTTCCTTCTTCTTCCGAACCATTTGATTGGTTTCTGGATTGTTCACCATAGGCTTATGTGGTCCGTGTACCACAGATGTCCAACAACCTGAACTATTAACAGACAGGTGATGAAGCATTCTTCGCTGCCGTATGTTATACTTGGTCCTAACCAGCATCGGGGGCTTGGTTAGGAACCGGTATTGTGAGGATCATTAGAAGGAGTAGTCATCTCAGATTCAATCAAATTCAATTAAGCTATAACAGATTTAGAACAAAAACACAACAACCAATTGAACCAAGAGAGATCTCAAAATAAATGAACGAAAGCGTCAGAAATTCAATAATCTATAACCAGTTCTTGCAAATATGCTAATTCAATCAAACATAGATATCAATTAGCAGTTTCAATGATCAATTGTTAGATCAATCAATGATTAACCTGCTCTGATACCACTTGTTAGGATCAGTGATCTACGTTTGATTGATTAGAGAGTATAGCAGCGGAATTCTAACAATGAATTAGCCAATTCACAAGAACCAAGAGATATTCAATGAAGAACAAAAACTGTTATAGACAGAGAATTCTGCAAATAATATTTTATCCAATATTCGCTTTCGTGGTAACGGAATGTCACAATTACAATTAGGTCAACACCTCTTATATAAGAGATGTGACGTCTGCTGATGTCACTATCAAGTGACATCTAACAGAATTTATCACAAACTACTAATAGTTAACACAACTACTGAAGATGTCAAACAGCTGACATCTTCTTACAAAAATGCTAAGTGTTAACTATTATTACAACTACTGAAAAGAAACTACTGAAACTATAGCAACTGAAGAACGTACTCTTCAGTTGTTTTACAAATACTGAAACAAAGAAAACTACTGAAAGGTAAACCATCACAACTACTGAAGAAGACCTCTTCAACTGTTGTGACAACGTCTGATACTTTGGTCTTCAGCACTTGTGTCTTCAGACTTTGTCTTCAGCACTTGTGTCTTCAGACTTTGTCTTCAGCACTTGTGTCTTCAGACTTTGTCTTCAGCACTTGTGTCTTCAGACTTTGTCTTCAGCACTTGTGTCTTCAGACTTTGTCTTCAGCACTTGTGTCTTCAGACTTTGTCTTCAGCACTTGTGTCTTCAGACTTTGTCTTCAGCACTTGTGTCTTCAGACTTTGTCTTCAGCACTTGTGTCTTCAGACTTTGTAATCAGCTGTTGTCTTCAGCTGTTGTGGTCTTCAGTAGTTGTTGTGACGTCTGTGGGACTTAAAGGTTTTTCTGATCCGGCTCATTGGTTCTTTTGGTCCAACAGCTACCCCAGAAGGATGCACACTAGGGCTTGATCTATGTGATTAAGCATATATAAGGAGGTTAAATGAAGGGTGTTAGCTTAACGGTGTGTGGGTTAATTACTACAGAAGGATGCACACTAGGGTTCAATCCTTGTGATTAACCATATGTATGGGACCCTTGCTGCTTACCCTAGGTAATGGAGTCAGCTTCGTGCACAATGTTCGGGGTCTTTGAAAGACCTCAAGCCCAGTACCGGCTTTATTCATGCTGAGGGGTGAAGCACATGGCATTGGTCCGAATGAAAGTAAAGATTTAATGACAAATGTATGAAATGAACGAACAAATGATGAAGATAATAATGATATTATCTATGTGTACGTATGATGTGTGACCACATACAAAAGTAAAGAACAGTTTTAATGAAAGTAAAGTACATTTTATTTTAAAACTAGAACTCATTCAACAATGCTGACTTTTTATGCATTTTTCCAGTTGGCAGGTAAAGTTGTTGAGGATGGCACGGGGCGGCTACTTGGCTCTTTTTGGGTGGAATCCATTTTTATAATGCTTTGTTGATGTAATGCAACAAATATTTTGTAATGCGTTAATGATGTATTATTTTGCAAAAGCCTTTATAATGAAATAAAATGTCATTTTTGAATGTTTCCGCTGCATTATTTAATTAAGTTAAATGTAAAAATATGTTTTATGTGCAATGATTGACCAGTAGTGAGCATCCTGGGAACGGGACCTTACTAGTTGGTATTAGAGCCAAAGTTTAGGTGAAACGGGTGAATTTTCAAAATAAACCTAAACTTAAACTAAAAATGTGACAGAAAGGGAAGGGATGCCAGTCCGAGTAGCTGCATGCCATCAGATATTTTCTTAATGTTAATCGGCATTATGTGCGCATGTTATGTGGTTTATGTGCTATTTGTAGATTTAGATACTGATGTAGTCAGGATAGGTAATGCTTGGGGTATAAAGAGTAAAGTAAGTGGCTAATCACAACTGGCCAATGTAATTAGGGATTTACTATACTTGACATAAACCAAGCTGTTCCCTTGAATGACCGTGTTGGTGTTTGAATCTTATAGTGTGTGTTAGAGGATGGCCGGTGGTAGATCATCGAAAGCTTCAAGGGGTGGAGGTCGTGGTGTGCACGGTGCTGAGCCGCATCCCAAAAGAGAAAGGCCTATAGTTGAAAAGGTGGTTCATGAAGAACCTGAGACCCCTCATCCAGAGGGTGGAGATGAGAGTGCTAACTTGAGAGCCTTAGTGAATGAGGCTTGTTGGACCAAAAGAACCAATGAGCCAGATCAGAAAAACCTTTAAGTCCCACAGACGTCACAACAACTACTGAAGACCACAACAGTTGAAGACAACAGCTGATTACAAAGTCTGAAGACACAAGTGCTGAAGACAAAGTCTGAAGACACAAGTGCTGAAGACAAAGTCTGAAGACACAAATGCTGAAGACAAAGTCTGAAGACACAAGTGCTGAAGACAAAGTCTGAAGACACAAGTGCTGAAGACAAAGTCTGAAGACACAAGTGCTGAAGACCAAAGTATCAGACGTTGTCACAACAGCTGAAGAGGTCTTCTTCAGTAGTTGTGACGGTTTACCTTTTAGTAGTTTTATGTTTTATCTTTTCAGTAGTTTGACACAACAGCTGAAGAATACTTCTTCAGTTGTTGTGCTCATCAATAGTTTTATATTTATTAGTAGTTTTGTAAAACGACTGAAGAGCTTGTTCTTCAGTCGTTGTAGTTTCAGTAGTTTCTTATCAGTAGTTTTTTATTTTGTACTTAACACTCTGATATGTTCTCAGTAGTTGTGAACATTCAGTAGTTTGTTAAGAGTTAGTTATTTTTGTAATAGATCTGCCAGTTGTCACTTTCCCGTGATAACAGCAGTGATTGCACTCTATATAAGGAGTGTCACCTATTGTAATAAATGAATGATTTGATCAGAAATATTCGATATTATTGAAACATTCCTTGTTACAGAAATATATTCTCTCGTTATAACCGTATTTGTTCTTAATGCATACGAGTATCAAATTCTTGCCACAATTTGTCTAATTCTTGTTCTTATTCCGTTGTGTTACGCTCCTTTACATCAAACTTGTGATCACTGATCCTGGCAAATGGTATCAGAGCGGGTTAATCATTGATCGATCTAATAATTGATCATTAAAACTGCTATTCAAGATCCAAGTTTGATTGAATTAGCATTTTGTGTTTTGCAAGAAACGGTTATAGAGATTGAATTTTCTGTGTTTTCTGGTCAATCATCCTGAGATTTTCTCTTGGTTTTCATTGAGTCTGTTGTGGTCTTTATAAAAACATTTAAAAGCTTGAATTAAATTGTATTTGGACTCAAAATGACTACTCTTCCAATGATCCTCACAATACTGGTTCCTCAACCAAGCCTCCAATGCTGGTTAGGAATGAGTATAACATATGCAACGACGAATGCTCCATCACCTGTCTGTTAACAGCGCAGGTTGTTGGACATCAGTGGTACATGGTCCACACAAGCCTATGGTGAATAACCCGGAAACCAATCAAATGGTTCCGAAGAGGAGGGAGCAATACTCAGATGAGGATAAGAAGTTGTTTGAGATTGATGCAAAAGCCCATGGAATTCTGGCCATGGCACTGCCTAATGAAATCTATTCTGGGCTAATGCATCATGAAACTACCCATGACCTCTGGAATGCCTTGAAAGAACAATTTGGAGGAACAGATGAGGTCTTGGCAAATAATAGAGAAATCCTTGCCCAACAATATGAGACATTCTCTCATAGGAAGGGTGAGACACTGACTCAACAGTTCAAGCGGTTCTCTTGTTTGATCTCTGAATTAAAAATGGTCAAACATGAGTACACTAATAGCCAGATGAATAACAGATTTCTCATATCACCGCCTGAGAGATGGGACACATATACTATTGTCCTAAGCTCCAGTGCAAATTTGGACAAACTATCTCTCACCCAACTCCATGGGAAATTGCTCACATTTGAGAGAGAGATAGAACAGAAACGAAAACTGTCTTCATCTGGAAAGCTCACTGAAGACTTTGTACCAGGCAACACTGCCTTGGTTGGTCATGAGTTAGAATATGCTTCATCTGAATGCTAGTATGATGAGCATATTGATTTCTCTTCAAACACTTCTGATTCTGCATTTGTGAGTGTTGATAGTAAGTTTACTGGATGTAATAATGACAATCTATGCTTCATCATGGATGATCTCAAGGGGATTGCCGATGATGACTTAAAAGAGATGGATATTTTGAGCCAAATGGCCTTGATAAATATCAGATCTCAGAAGTTCTACAAAAGAACTGGAAGAAAGTTCCCAGGACTCTCTGGCAAAACTAAAGTTGGTTTTGACAAGAGTAAGTTGAAGTGTCCAAATGCCACAGGCTTGGACACTTTGCTAGAGAATGCAGATCATCTGGATCTAATTCCTCTGCACCTTTTGTGACTTTCCCTGGCAATAGTCAACAACACAGAGGGCAACATCCTGTCAATTCTTGACAGGATCAGCGATCACAAGTTTGATGTATTAGGATTCAAAGCAGCGGAATACAAACAGGAATTAGACAAATTGTAGCAAGCAATCGATACTTGTATGCATTAAGAGCGCATACGGTTATAGGGGAGAATATATATTTCTGATTTCAAGGAATGTTTATAGATGTAGAATATTTCTAATCAAATCATTCGTTCATTCCATTCATTCATCTATGTGTTACAATAGGTTGTCACTCCTTATATAGAGTGCAACAATCACTGTTGTTATCACGGAAAGTGACAACTGGCAGATCTAATACAAAAATAACTAATTCTTACCAAACTACTGAAATGTTCACAATTACTAAGAACATATCAGCGTGTTAAGTACAAAATATAAAACTACTGAAACTACAACGACTGAAGAACAAGCTCTTCAGTCGTTTTACAAAACTACTGAAACATAAAACTACTGAAACTAGAAATGTAAAACTACTGATATCACAACTACTGAAGAAGTACTCTTCAGCAGTTGTGACAAACTACCGAGGCTTCAGTACTTGATCTTCAGACTTTGACCTTCAGGTGTTTCATCAGCTGATGACTTCAGTAGATATCATCAGCTGATGTCTTCAGTCTTTGTCTTCAGACTTTGTACATCAGTTGTGATCTTCAGCACTTGTAAACTCTTCAGCTGTTGTACTTCAGTACTTTGGTCTTTCAGCTTCAGCACTTGTGTCTTCAGCTGTTGTACTTCAGCACTTTAGTTCTTCAGCTGTTGAGGTCTTCAGCACTTGATCTTCAGCTGTTGAAGTCTTCAGCACTTGTCAAACTACTGATGAGGCTTTCAGCAGTTGTTGTGATACCATGTGGGACTTAGAGGTTTTCTGATCTTGGCTCATTGGTTCTTTTGGTCCAATAACTCCCCCTGAACCAATGCAGCCAAAACCTCTAACTTTTTTATTATCCCACTTATTGTTGGCAAAATGTTGGTCTTTTTCCTTCTTGATCAGTAGAGAAGATGACCCATGTAAGCTCCGGTCTGGAAAGAAATCTCAAATATTTGTTTGGCAGAGTATGAATGGGAACTGGTTTTGGGGAACTGGACATAGAGTTGTTATCCCATTCATGAGATTTACTTCCCCATAATGAGTCTGTATGACTCACGAACATAGGCCTCAAGGAGAACAACTTGTTCCTCCTGAGAGAGTTAATCTGCTCCTCCTTTGAAGAAGAACTCTGGACCATAGTACTCTGATAAGTACTTCATGGTCCTGCCATTTTTCAGCTCCACCGTAGTTACCTCCCTATATACAAATTCATCAGGATGGTTGCCTTCAAGGAGTAACTGGAGTTCATTCTTCTGGATGTCTTCAAGCTTCTTATATAGCAACCCCTTCTTTATCATCTTGTTTTCTAGTAAAGCTTGAGGGGTCTTCTTTGCTTGTGAGCTTTCTTGAATTCATCAATGATTTCCCAAGGTGAGACTACAACGGCCAACATGATGGTAGACTCTATTGTTTTTCGTACCTGGCCGTTGTATCTGTGTGGGATAGTTCTTTATGGATTCTAGAACTCACCCTGGGGTCTGGCCATACTCTCACTCTCTCCTTCTGATACTGAAAGGTTGTGCTTGAGAGTGTACAACCTTTGAGCATGCCCTTTCATGGCTTGAATAGATGATGACTGAGGAAATTCCTTGTCAACCATCTTCAACAGTTGCTCATCGTGCTGTTCTGCTGTTCTTCTTCTTCTATCTTGACTCTGACCATTTCCCTTGAGAGTCAGGTGTGATCATGGGTTGACTTCGGGTTTTGGTAGCTTCAGAACAGCAGAGAGTGGCAGACTATCATCTTCATCCTCCTCTTCTTCTTCTTCTCCATCCTCAGCACCCTTTTCTCCTTCTGGGTACATCACTGGATGATGGTTGTGTTGGTGAAGGAATTGGTTTTGAAGAATGAGGATGTTTGGATTTTGGCTTAGAGATTGGTTGGGAGATTTGAGGGATAGGATCTGTTTGAGTGGGTGGAAGGGAAGGTTGATCCAGCATCTTTGTAGTTAGTTTCGCCTTGTGAGTTTAGCCATCTCTAACCTTTTACCAGCCCCAGCCTCATCAAGGGCTTCCACAATAATCCCTTTGTTGAATTGCTCAGACAGACAGATTCTGGTGGCTATAGCCAGAATGCTGTCCCTGGTCCATGCGCGAATCTCCACTAACGATCTTCCTAAATATTTTGCAATGAAGCGGATCATTATTTCCAATCTCTCTTTCTCAAGAGCATCATACCCTGCCCATCGGGTTGTATCTCTTGCACTTCCAACCTTCTGATCTCACTATCCAGTGTGGCTGTGTCAAACCCCTGCCTGAAGAGTTGTTCAATTATTTTATCCATGGATCGGTGTGTGTAGTGTCAGCTTCTTTGACCAGCTCCTCCAAGGATTTGTCTTCAGCAGTGTGATCATCAGCACTTCTCTTTCGCTTGTAAGTGAGCAGAGGTTGCTTTTCTTTCTCCTCCTCTGGGCTTGCTTCTCTTCCTTCTTCTCCTCTGTTCTTTTCCTCTTCTTTCTTTCACTGCAGTACTCTCCCCCTTTTTGGTTGCATTGGAGGAAGGGGTTTGTACGCAAAAAGAGTCTTTTGGACAGCAGCATCAACCAAGGGCTGTAAAGTTGAGGAAAGCCTCTCATCAATGGCTTTAGTCACAATATCAGTGATTATGGGTGTGATGAGAGGGAGGGAATTTTGAAGTACAACACCTATTTGCTCAGGAGGGTTCTGTTCTGAGAAGTAGGGCCTGAAGCAGAGGCAGGTGGTTGAGTTTGGAGTGGCTCAGTGTTTGGGAAACCTTCAAGTGAAGGTGCCATCAGCACTTGTGCAAGTGTTTGTAGCAGGCTCAGCAGCAACAGATGGTGATGGTGAATCATTTCCTTGAAACCAATCAGTGGATGGTAATTCAAAGGAAGTTGAATTCGAAGAGATCTCATCAGCATTTGTTGTGGATGGTGCTACTGGAGCTACATGAACATCAGGTCTAGCTGAGTCAGGCAGCTGATCACTAAACCTGAAGAGGTGAGTACTGCAATCATCATCATCATCAGCAGTACCACCAGGTGGTGAACTGTTGACAGGAGCAACAGCAGGAGTTTGATAAGGAACATATTACAGTATGTCCAAATCAAATAACTCCACAGGGCTTTGTGGAATCTTGTCCTTTGGAGATTCATTGAACTTAACATGTAGAGTTTCTTCAACCATCTTTGTTCTGCAGTTGAAGACTCTGTATGCCTTGCAAGTAGATGATACCAACAAAGTACCCTGCATCCACCTTAGGATCAATTTATGGAGTTGATCTTTGTGTTGAGAATAAAACAGGGACACCAAATGCTTTGAAAAATGAAATCAGAGGAGCCAAATGATGGAGAACTTCATATGGAGTCTTCATCAACCTCTGATTTACTAAAACTCTATTTTGCATATAGCAAGCTGTGTTGACAGCTTCAGCCCAAAAGGTCAGTGGCAAACCTTGTTAGAATCAAAGCCCTTCGTTTAATCGATTCAACAGATATAGCAGCGGAATAGCTCAGAATTAGACAATTCAAACAAGAACAATTGATATATAGCGATAAAAGAATTTTGTTATAGAGAGAGAATGTCCGACAAAAGGAATATTGCATTAAGATTGTCGGCCTCAAAGGCACGATTACAGGTGAGTCATCCTTCCTTATAAAGGAAAGAGTGACGTAGGCTGATGTCACTGAAAGTGACATGTAACCGTTTGATAACAACTGATGTTCAACAACTACTGAAGATGTCAACAACTGACATCTTCTTACAAATGTTCCTAAGTGTTAAACATCTTATTACAACTACTGAAAAACATAAAACTACTGAAACTACAACAACTGAAGAACAACCTCTTCAGTTGTTTACAAGTACTGAAAAGAAAAATAACAAACTACTGAAAGGAAAAGAAAACTACTGAAGAAGAAAAACCATCACAACAATGAAGAACTCTTCAGCTGTTGTCATCAGCTGTTAACATCAGCTGATGTCTTCAGTACTTGAACATCAGACTTTGTCTTTCAGCTGTTGATCTTCAGTCTTTGTCTTCAGTACTTGTTGAAGTCTTCAGACTTTAGATCTTCAGCTGTTGTGTCAGTCTTTGTCTTCAGTACTTCAGACGTATTCAGCAGTTGTATTCTTCAGACTTTGTAGAACAGCTGATCAGGTCTTCTTCAGCTGTTGTGATGTCTTGTGGGACTTAGAGGTTTCTCTGATCAGGCTCATTGGTTTTTGGTCCAACAAACTCCCCCTGAACCAATGCAGCCAAAACCTCTAAGTTATTGACAAGTCCCACTTATTTTGGCAGATAGATTGGTCTTTTTATCCTCTTGATCAGATGAGAAGTGACCCTTTTTCAGCACCGGCCTGGGAAGAAGTCTCTGATGATCTGTTTGGCATGGTATGGTTGGGAGCTCTGTATTGGGGACTTGGACACCGAGCTGTTGCCCCAACCATGAGATCTACTTCCCGTGTATCAGCCTGTATGATTCCCTGGTGTAAGCCCTTAAAAACATGATTTGCTCATCCATTGTCAGCACCTCGGGCACACCATCAAATAATCCTTCTCGGCCATACACTTCAGATATGTACTTGGCCTGTTTTCCATTTTGAGCTCAACCGTGGTTATTTGTCTATAAGCAAACTCATCTGGATGAGTTCCTTCTAAAAGCAGGTTGAGCTCTTCTTGTTTGAAGTTTTCAAGTCGTTTGTAAACCAATCCCTTCTTTATAATTTTGTTCTCTAACATCTTTGAGGTGGTTGTTTGGCTTCATAGGCTTTCTTGAATTCTTCAACAATTTCCCAAGGCGACACTACAAGTACCACAGTGATGTCTTCGTCGACAACTCTCTTCACTTGGCCTTGTATCTTGAAGGAATTTCTTTCTTGACAATCCGGTGTGCCACCCTAGGATCAGGCCATATCCTTACTCTTTCCCTTTGTATTGAAAGGTATTAGCAAGGGTGTACATTCTTAATATTCTTTCTTCATGCTGATCATTGAAGAGGATGTAGCATATGCTTTGTCAATGCTTTTCAGCATTTCCTCATCATGTTTATGCATCTGTTCCTCTTCAATCTTTATCATAACATCATGCATTTGAGAAGCAGGAGTGATGGACATTGGTTTAGCCTTAGGCAAAGTAATGACTGCAGAGAGTGGCAGTCTGTCTTTCCTCCTCTCATCTTCATCACAGGCCTCAGTACCTTTCTTTCTTTGGCTAGTACATCACTGGCAGTGGGTTTTGGGGGTAAAGGATTTGGTTTTGTGGGTTGGATGGTTGGTTTAGAGGGTAAAGGAGTTGTTTTAGTGGGTTGTGGAGATAGTGATTTTGAGGATTGAGGCTTTTCAGACTGTTTTAGCATTTTGGCTGTAAGGGAGGCTTTGGAAAATTTTGTCAGTTCTTTTCGATTCCCAACCCCAGCTTCATTCAGTACCTCAATCACTAAACCTTTGGAGTATTCTTCAGACGAACAAATCTTGGTGGTTATTGCCAAGATGTTGTCCCTGGTCCAGGCCCTTATTCCATTAGAGATCTTCCCAAGTATTTAGCTATAAATCTGATCATTATCTCCAGCCTTTCTCTTTCTAAGGCATCATAGCTAGCCCATCTTGAATTGATCTCCTCTGTTTCCATCCTTCTGATCTCGGAGTCTAATTGTTTGATGTCAAAACCCTGCCTATACAACTGCTCAATGATTTTATCCATTGAACGGTTATGGTTGGCGTCAGCTTCTTTCACCATATCCTTCAGCTCCTTCTCTTCTCAGGCTCTCTTTTTTCTTTTGATATGTGACATGAAAGTCTTTTGGACTTTCATTCACTTCAGCTCCCTTCACACTCTCCTTCTCCTTCTCATTTACAACCTTAGATTCTTTCGCCTTCTCCCCATCTATCCTCTTCCTTTTTCCTTTAACTAACTGACTCCCCCTTTTTGGGTGCATTGGGTGCAAGGGCTTGAGCAGTAGAAAGGGATTTAGTCACCAACTCCTCCACCAGGGTTGTATTATTGTAGGAAGCCTCTCATCAAGGGTTTTGATCACGATATCTGTGATCATGGGAGTGATGAGAGGTAGGGATTTTTGAAGGGTAGCAATGATTGATCAGGATGGTTCTGTTCCTGAGAATCAGTGCCGAAAGCAGAGGCTGGTGGCTTGGGGTATATACTGGCTCAGTGTGTAGGGGACCTTCAGAAGAAGGTGCCATCTGTGGTGTATTGTGGTGGCAGATGGACTTGCATCCTGAGACATCTTGGCCAGCAGTTCTTTGAGTCTGCTAACCTCATCCTCGAGAATGGTGTTTTGAGCAACTACATCATAGAAGAAGCTCAGGTCATCATCAGTTGATACTGAATCACCTGACCTCCTGACAGAGTCAGGATGAACATGCCTTGAGTGTAGATCAATGATAGCATGTGCCCCTTGTTCTTGGTTCTGGGGACTTCCAGCCTCAGGACTATGTCCTTCATCAGCTGTTGCCACTGGTGAGGTCTTAGAGATGTTACCAACTGCACCCTGGTCATTTGCTGAGGCAGAGACAGTGGCAGCCTCACCAGAAGTTTGCACCTCCTTATCTACACTAGAAGATGAACATGATAACCCCTGTGCTGTGGGTTGACAGAAGCATTGGATCCTCCCCCTCAGGTGTTGAGGTTATCCCAGTAGTGATTGGTGTCTGGGGGGGGGGTGAGGAATGCAACTGTGTCAGCACCTTTGCAACAATGATTGTAGGGCTTTGAGGGGCGGTTGCATCAGGAGAGGGTGTGGAAGCAGTGTGCACCCGGGACAAGTGGTGCTCTTCAATGGTAATCCCCTCAAGTGAGGAGGATCCCAGCATTGTGGCTTCCTTTGAGTGGTTGCTTCAGGTTCCTTTTGAGAGGAAACCTGAGCGGCTTCAGCTGGTGGAGTCATAGTCTCTACTGGGGGGTTAGTTCCAGCAGAGATAACCTGCGTTGGTGCAGCAGGAGCATCCACAGGGGACTCAATCCCTGAGTAGCTTTCTTAGGCTTCTTCTTTGTGGGTTTGGAGGGGACTTTGGATGTGGAGGTGGAGGCTGTGGGTTCCAGCTGCGTGGGTTTTCGCAGCTTGGCAGCCTGTTTGAGAGTTTGGTCAGTGTTGTGTCGGGAGTATACCTCCGGCAATACAGCCAAAGCAGGGACTCCCAGACCAACTAGTCCCTCAGCAGAAAGCTGATTCTCTATTATGGCCATTATAAACCGAGGATATAGTATCCAACGGTTAGAAAGTGGTTTTGTGGCCATATCCTTGAGTTCAAGAAAAATTATTTCAGAAAAGTTGAGTGGTTCTTGTTCAAGGATAGAGAACAATACCTGTTGCCATCTGGAAGACAGTTGATCCCAAGAGGAAGTCTTCGGGGCCAGGCAAACATTTACCATATGAAATAATAATCGTTCAGCATCTGGAAAATGTTTCTTCAGGATTGTTGAAGCACTAAGATCACCCTGATATCCATGTTGTCCAAATGAAAGATCAAGTTGGCGCTTAGGATATCCAACAGGGTAGGCAGCATCATCTAACAGTAATATTGGCGGATGGTAGCAGTAGAGATGACCACCTTATGCGAGTTGATAGATGAATGGATAGATTCTCCATTAACGGTCGCATTCATCCAGAACTGACGTAGCGAATCGGCATAAATGATTGGATTTAAAAGGAAAGCCGTTTTTAGTGGGGATTGGACCATAAGATCTATAGCAGTATCAAATTTGGTCCAGAAGGGCGATTTTGTGAGGTACGCGACACAGTTGTGTCGAGGCTTGAGTTGCATGGTCGCCATTAATGAAGATGAAAGGTTTTCAGAGCTTTTGAAATTTTTAGGTCGTGAAGGAATGAAAAACTCTGAAAGAGAGATCTGGAATATATAGGGTACGGGTTATGAAACGACTGAAGGTTTTGGTGTTAGTCATCAGTATTTGAATCTACTGATGACGTGGTATTAACTTTCAGAAGTTTAAGTTTGAAACGACTGATTGTATTGGTGTGGTCAGCAGTTATAAAACAACTGAAGACATGGTGTTTACTATCAGACGTTGAAACAACTGAAGTCTCTGATTTAGGCATCAGTAGTTTTAAAAAATACTGAAGACAAGGTGGACTTCAGATGTTGAAACAACTGAGGACTTGGTATTAACATCAGTAGTTGTGAAACTACTGAAGACCGTGGTTTTGCCATCAGTTGTTGTAAACAACTGAAGACTTGGGTTAGTCATCAGTAGTTGTGAAACTACTGAAGACATGGTATTGCTTCAGTTGTTTATAAAGAAACAGCAGTTTGTGAACTACTGAAGAGAGAGTACTCATCAGTAGTTGTCGTCAATTCATAGCCTTTCAGCTGTTCATACTGTCCTCAACACTTACTCATCAGCTTTTTGCTGTTTTCAGTTGTTTCATAGGACATCAGTACTTATCTGTTTCTACTGATTTCAGTAGTTGTAACTACATCAGTAGTTTAGAACAGATAAAGTACAGTACTTAAAGCATTTAGCCTTCAGTAGTTATAAAAACTACTGAGGGTAAAATACGCATCAGTACTTATATGTGACATGGTTACCAATGATCATCAGTAAGTACTGAGATCATCAGTAGTTGTCACTTATTCTAGCTGCAGCATACCAAGCCTTAACACCAGGTTGTGGAAAGTTGAACTATCCAAAGGCTTAGTAAAAATGTCTGCAAGCTCATCAGCACTAGGCACAAACATAGGATTAATTAGACCCTTTTCAAAACAATCTCTTATAATGATGTCTAATTTCTATATGTTTGGTCCTAGAGTGCTGGACAGGATTTTTGACAATGCAAAGAGCTGAAGCACTATCCATTAATAATGGAGTCTTAGTCTCTGTAATGCCATAATCCAAAAGTTGATTCTGAAGCCAGAGTATTTGGGATGTACAACTTGCAGCAGCAATGTACTCGGCTTCAGCAGTGGATGTAGCAACAGATGTTGTTTCTTACTCTGCCAAGAAATCAAACAGTTGCCTAGGAATTGGCATCCACCAGAAGTTGATTTCCTGGTCAACTTACATCCTGCATAGTCACTATCAGAGAAAGCAACTAATTTGCAAGAATGTCCAGTGGAATACCATAAGCCTAGAGATTGTGTGCCTTGCAGATATCTAAAGATCCTCTTGACTGCAATCAGATGAGACTCCTTAGGTGCAGCCTGAAATCTAGCACAAACACATGTAGCAAACATAATATCTGGTCTAGAAGCTGTTAAATACATCAAGGAACCAATCATACATCTGTAAAGGGTTTCATCACACCTTTACCTTTCTGATCAACATCCAATTGTGTGGTGTTGCACATGGGAGTAGAACAGGATTTACAGTTTTGTAAATCAAACTTATTCAAAAGATCTTTTGTGTATTTAGACTGATGAATGAAAATTCCATCAGCTTTTTGTTTGATTTGCAAACCTAGAAAGAACTGTAATTCTCCCATTGCACTCATTTCAAACTTCTGTTGCATTAAGGTTGGAACCTCCACAAATTGGGGATCAGAGGATGCAAATATAATATCATCAACATAAATTTGAACAAGTAGCTTATGCTGATCCACTTTCTTAATAAATAAAGTTTTATCTATGGAGCCTCTAGTGAAATTATTTGTAGAAGAAAGTTTGATAAGGTCTCATACCAAGCTCTAGGTGCTTGTTTCAACCCATAAAGAGCTTTATCAAGCTTATATACCCATTCTGGGTGCTTATTATCCTCAAAGCCTGGTGGTTGACACACATAAACTTCTTTCTTTTATTGTACCATATAGAAAAGCACTTTTGACATCCATTTGGAAAACTTTAAGATTGTGGAGTGCAGCATAGGCTAAAAACAATCTAATTGCCTCCAGTCTGGCTACAGGGGCAAAGGTTCATCATAATCAATACCTTCTTCTTGTGCAAACCCCTGCACAACCAGTCTGGCTTGTTCTTAACAATTAGCCCATTTTCATCAGTTTTATTCCTAAACACCCATTTAGTGCTATTGCACACTTACCTGGGGGTAGAGGAACAAGCTCCCACACTTGCTGTTTCTTGAACTGAAGAAGCTCAAGCTGCATGGCTTCAACCCATCCATTGTCCCTCAAAGCAACATGATAGTTCTTCGGCTCTAGCTGACTGATGAAGAGAGCATAGAAGCAAAATTGGACAACTGGCTTCTGGTTGAGACACCAGCATTGATATCACCAAGGATTTGAGATATTGGGTGATTTTTCAGCTCTTGGTAAACAATCAAATCTGTGCAAGTGTTTGTAGGGTCTTCAGCAGCAGCAGATGTTGATGCAGATTCTTGAAACCATGAAGATGGTGGCAACTCAAATGAAGTTGAGGATGCAAAAATCTCATCAGCATTGTTGTGGATGGTGCGGCTGGAGCTACAGGAGCATCAGGTTTAGAGGACTCAGGCAGTTGATCACTAAACCTGAAGAGGTGATTACTACTATCATCATCATCTTCAGTAGTAACGCCAGGTGGTGAACTGTTGACAGGAGCAACAGCAGGAGATTGATAAGGAACATATTGCAGTATGTCCAAATCAAAGAGCTCCACAGGGCTTTGTGGAATCTTGTCCTTTGGAGATTCATTGAACTTGACATGTAAAGTCTCTTCAACCATCTTTGTTCTGCAGTTGAAGACTCTGTATGCCTTGCAAGTTGATGAATAACCAACAAAATACCCTGCATCCACCTTAGGATCAAATTTCTGGAGCTGATCCTTTGTGTTGAGAATGAAACAGGGACACCCAAATGCTCTAAAGAATGAAATGAGAGGGGCCAAATGATGTAGAACTTCATATGGAGTCTTCATCAACCTCTGATTTATTAGCACTCTATTCTGCACATAGCATGCTGTGTTGACAGCTTCAGCCCAAAAGGTCAATGGCAGTCCAGAATCAGCCAACATAGACCTTGCAGCTTCAATGAGGGTCCTGTTCTTTCTCTCCACAACTCCATTCTGTTCAGGAGTTCTGGAATACTAAACTGTCTCTTTATTCCCTTGGAAAGTAGAGAACTCATCAAGTGTATTGTTCCTGAATTCTGTTCCATTGTCACTTCTAATACACTTGACTGAGAGGGAATACTGCTTCTCAGCATACAACACAAAGTTTATGATCTTCTGTGCAGCTTCATCCTTTGAATGTAGAAAGAAAGTCCATACAAATCTGGAGTAATCATCCACAATTACCAGACAGTTTTTCTGTGCCATGCTCATCACTCTCACAGGACCAAAGAGATCCATGTGAAGAAGTTGTAAGCAGGCAGTGGACTTTGGTTCTTCAATAGGTGGAAATGAAACCTTGTGCTGTTTTCCTTTCAAACAAGCAGTGCAGTTGTTTTCACACTTGAACTCCTTCATAGGCATTCCCTTACTAAACTATGGTGTATCAGCTGATTCATGTTCTTGAATTAACATGTCCCAGCCTTCTATGCCATAGATTAGATTCTTGAGGAGAGGCCTTGGAAAATAGGCAAGGATGGCCTTTGAGATCAATTTTCTTGGAAAGATCTAAGGCATACACTCTTCCTGTCCTGTTGGCCTTCAGGAGAGTGTGAGCATCCAATACCTTGTCAATCAAACTCAGAACTTTGGATGACAGAATCCTGCAGTTCTGGCTTGTGAAAAGGGCAACATGGCCTTTGTCACACATTGACTGACACTCAAAAGATTATACTTGAGATTTTCACATGGTTGACATCATCAAACTTTATTTCCCCATTGGAAACAAAGCCCTTCCCGATGATGTAACCTCTTGCATCATTGCCAAAAGAAACAAATCCTTCCTTCCTGGAGAGTAGTCATTAAGAAGTGAGTTGTTCCCAGTCATATGCATAGATCCCCCACTGTCTACATACCAGATGCTACTTTGGCATGTTGAAGAAACCTGCATAAATAAACAATCAGTTAGTTTTGGAGACCCAAACCTTTTTGGTTTTGGGCCTGGTCTCATCAACAGATGGTAAACTAACAGGTTTATTGGACACAATAGCTTGAGGTGAAGGAGATGGTGTAGAAGAGGAATCCTTCGGCTTGGATCTCCTTTTCTGGGGTTTCAACACAGGGCCATCAAGTTGGTTAACTCTTCCCAACAGATGTTGAACCATCATTACCAGCTGTGTCTGATTCTGGGAGAGAGCTTTCAGCTCTTCAGACACATTGGTATTGGTGTTTGATGATGAGTTCTTGTGTTGCACCATCTTCTTTTGAGCAACCTCAGCTATTGCCTGTTGCACTCCTTCCTTTTTAGATTTCTTTTGGTCATAGGAGTAACAGGATTTGATGCTGCTGGTACAAACTTGGACTCAAACTCAGTTTTCATTTTAGCCAAATTTTCTTTAATTTTCTCTTTTTGTTTGAGTTTGGATCCCTTTTTGTACCAACAATCATCTGTGAGATGATTGAATAGACCACATATTTCACATGGTTTCTTCTTCATCTTCTGTTGATCATCAACTAAAGAAGATGAAACTACTGAAGACTTGCTCTTCAGCAGTTTAGAAGCACTTTTTGCCTTCTTGTCAACTTCCTTAGTAGGCTTCAAATCCTTCCTACTGACAGTTTTCTTCTCTTCAGTGCTGTCAGTCATTAGGATTTGAACTCCAGATGTTATCCCCTGCTCTCCAGTACCCTCAGTACTTCTAGGGATAACACTTGGGTTGATCAACTCATTGATCATGTGAGTGTCAGCAGTTGAACCATCAATATCAGCTGATAGGTTCACAGAGGGATTACTACTGACTTCAACTACTGATGGTGCTTTATCAAGTAGTGAATCACATGATGAGGTGGATTGGTCATTACTTTCTCCATCAGAATCAGCTCCTGCTCTTGAAGCAAAAACTGTAGGAGGAGCAGTGTGATTATAACCAATTCCAAACTTCACATTGGAAGCTGTTTGCTTACTAAGAAGCATTTCAAAGCCCTTGCAAGATTGTACCCATCGATCACACTCTACCTGGGTGACAGCAAGAGTATCTTTGAGGTCTTTGTACTTCTCAAGAGTACATCCTCCTAGCCTTATCATCAGAAATTTGGCATTTTAATTTGTAAATCTCATCAGTTTTCTCTTTTAGCACAGACTCAAACTCAGCTTTATTTTGAAAATTGTTTGTTCTAGCTCTACATTTTTATTGATATTAAGCCACATTTGCTTCTCTAATAGAGGCAAATGCTGCTATGCAAGTTTCAGAACATAATTTGGCCTTAGCCTCAGAGGATACCTGTGATACCTGTGTTGAAGAGGTATTTGAGGATGATCCATCAGAGGATTCCAAAGCCATGAGAGCTAGATTTCCAAAAGGATGCTCACCACCATGTTGACCAGCACCTGAGAACAGTTGTTCATTACCAGACACATCATCTGGTAAACTGCTCCAGTCAACAACTCCTGGTGTGAAGAAGCTGTGTTGTTGAAGTTGATTAGGTTGATGAGATTGGGATGGTTGAGGCTCAGGGAGTGCATGTGGTTGCTGAGCAGGGGGTGCTTGAACCTGGCCTGGTTGTGGCATGTAATAGCAGGGGTATGGATATGGCATTGGCCCCTGTGGAACAAAATATGCAGGAGATTGTGGTTGATGATGATAACCAGAATTGACAGGTTGTTGCCCTCTGTTTTGTTGACTATTGCCAGGGAAAGTCACAAAGGGTGCAGGAGAGTTAGATCCAGATGATCTACATTCTCTTGCAAAGTGCCCAAGCCTGTGGCATTTATGGCACTTCAACTTACTCTTGTCAAAACCAACTTTGGTTTTGCCAGAGAGTCCTGGGAATTTCCTTCCAGTTCTTTTGTAGAACTTCTGAGATCTGATATTTATCAAGGCCATTTGGCTCAAAATATCCATCTCTTCTAAGTCATCATCAGCAATCCCCTTGAGATCATCCATGATGAAACATAGATTGTCACTATTACTACCAGCAGAATAACTATCAACACTCACAAAGGCAGGCTCAGAAGTGTTTGTAGAGAAATCAATATGCTCATCATACTGGCTTTCAGATGACGCATATTCTGACTCTTGATGTCCAATCAGGGCAGTGTTCCCTTGGACAAAATCCTCAGTGAGCTTGCCAGATGAAACCAATTTCCTTTTCTGCTCTATCTCTCTCTCGAATGTAAGCAGTTTCCCATGAAGTTGGGTGAGAGATAGGCGATCAACATCAGCATTTGAGCGTAGAACAATGGTATATGTGTTCCATCTCTCAGGCAGTGATCTTAAGAATCTATGGTTCATCTGACTCCTGGTATATTCATGTTTAACCATTTTCAATTCAGAGATTAAACATGAAAACCGCTCAAATTGTTGAGTCAGAGTCTCACCCTTTCTATGAGAGAAAGTCTCATATTGTTGGGCGAGAATTCCCTGTTGTTTGCTAAAACCTCATCAGTACCACCAAATTGTTCTTTGATGGCATTCCAGAGGTCATGAGCAGACTCACAATGCAGAAGCCCAGAGTAAATCTCATTAGGAATAGCCATAGCCAAAATTCCATGGGCTTTTGCATCGATTTCAAACAACTTCTTGTCCTCATCGGAGTATTGCTCTTCTTCTTCGGAACCAACTGGTTTGTTTCCGGATCATCACCATTGGCTTATGTGGTCCATGTACCACAGATGTCCAACAACCTGAGCTATTGACAGACAGGTGATGGAGCAATCTTCTCTGCCAAATGTTATACTCATTCCTCACCAAGATCGGAGGCTTGGTAGAGGATCCAGTATTGAAAGGATCATTCGAAGAAGTAGTCATTGTGAAAATCAGACAGATTCAAGTAAAATCACAATAAATTTAGCTCAAAACCACACAGAACCTCAAATGAAACGGCCAGAAGCGATACACTCTCAATCTCTATAACAGATCCTTGCGAATATTGCTAATTGATTAAACTTAGAGCGATTGAACAGTTTCAATGATCAATTGTTAGATCGATCAATGATTAACCTGCTCTGATACCATTTGTTAGAATCAAGCCCTTGGTTTAATCGATTGAACAGATATAGCAGCGGAATAGCTCAGAATTAGACAAATTCAAACAAGAACAATTGATATAAAACGATAAAAGAATTTTGTTATAGAGAGAGAATTATCCGACAAAAGGAAGAATTGCATTAAGATTGTCGGCCTCAAAGGCACGATTACAGGTGAGTCATCCTTCCTTATAAAGGAAAGAGGACGTAGGCTGATGTCACTTGAAAGTGACATGTAACCGTTTGATAACAACTGATGTTCAACAACTACTGAAGATGTCAACAACTGACATCTTCTTACAAATGTTCCTAAGTGTTAAACATCTTATTTACAACTACTGAAAAACATAAAACTACTGAAACTACAACAACTGAAGAACAACCTCTTCAGTTGTTTACAAGTACTGAAAAGAAAAATAACAAACTACTGAAAGGAAAAGAAAACTACTGAAGAAGAAAAACCATCACAACAACTGAAGAAGCCCTCTTCAGCTGTTGTCATCAGCTGTTAACATCAGCTGATGTCTTCAGTACTTGAACATCAGACTTTGTCTTTCAGCTGTTGATCTTCAGTCTTTGTCTTCAGTACTTGTTGAAGTCTTCAGACTTTAGATCTTCAGCTGTTGTGTCAGTCTTTGTCTTCAGTACTTCAGACGTATTTCAGCAGTTGTATTCTTCAGACTTTGTAGAACAGCTGATCAGGTCTTCTTCAGCTGTTGTGATGTCTTGTGGGACTTAGAGGTTTCTCTGATCAGGCTCATTGGTTCTTTTGGTCCAACAAACCGAGTCAGCCACATGGACCTTGCAGCTTCAGAGGGTCCTGTTCTTTCTCTCACTACTCATTTTGTTCTGGAGTCCTTGGATGCTAACTG
Organism: Flaveria trinervia; assembly: GCA_025506515.1. NCBI lineage: Eukaryota > Viridiplantae > Streptophyta > Magnoliopsida > Asterales > Asteraceae > Flaveria > Flaveria trinervia. The sequence goes on from CM046441.1 coordinate 62,922,707, forward strand.
CCTTTTGATTCACTTTGAAAGATAGAAGTCATCAAGTGTATGATTTCTGAACTCAGTTCCATTGTCATCCTAATACACTTGACTGGAAGGGAATACTACTTCTCAATATACAGCACAAAGTGAAGATCTTCTGAGCAGCCTCATCCTTTGAATGTAGAAAGAAAGTCCATACAAATCTGGAGTAATCATCCAATACCAGACCAGTATTTTTTCTTTTTTGCCATGCTCATTACTCTCACAGGACCAATAGATCCATATTGCAGTAATTGCAAGAAGGCGTGGACTCTTAGGCACTTCAATAGGAGGGAATGAGACTTTGTGCTGTTTTCCTTTTAAACAAGCAGTGCAGGTTCATCACAGTGGAACTCCTTATGGTAAGCCTCTGACTAAACTATTGTGGGTAAGCTGATTCATGTTTTTGAGATTAACATGACCAAGCCTCCTGTGCCACAGTTTAGATTCTTGAGAAGAGGCTTTGGAAATAGGCAAGATTGCCTTTGAGATCTATCTTCTAGAAAGATCTAAGGCATACACTCTTCCTGTCCTGTTGGCTTTAGGAGAGTGTGATCATCCAACACCTTGTCAATCAAGTGCAAAACTTTGGATGACAGAATCCTACTGTTTTGACTGGTGAAAAGGGCAACATGGCCTTTATCACACATTTGACTGACACTCAAGAGATTGTACTTGAGATTTTCCACATGATTAACATCATCAAATGATTTCTCCATTGGAGACAAAGCCCTTACCGATGATGTAACCCCTAGCATCATTGCCAAAAGAGACAAATCCCTTCTTTCCTTGAGAGTAGTCATGAAGAAGAGAGCTGTTCCCAGTCATGTGCATAGATCCCCCACTGTCTACATACCAGATGCTACTTTGGCATGTTGAAGAACCCTGCAATAATAAACAATCAGTTAGTTTTAGAGACCCAAACCTTTTTGGTTTTGGGCCTGGTCTCATCAATAGATGGTAAGCTAACAGGTTTATTTGAAATAACACCTGAGAGGAAGAAGATGGTGTAGAAGAGGAGTCCTTTGGCTTGGACCTCCTTTTCTGTGGTTTCAACATAGGAGCATCTAGTTGGTTAACTCTACCCAACAGATGTGAACCATCATAACCAGCTGTGTCTGATATTGTGATAAAGCTTTCAGCTCATCAGACACATTGCTAGTGGAGTTTGATAAGTTCCTATGTTGCACCTTCTTCTTCTGAGCACCCTCAGCTGTCACCTGTTTAACCCCTTCCTTTTGGATTTCTTTGAGGACTTAAGGGTTACAGGATTTGATGTTGCTGATACAAATGTGGTCTCAAACTCAGTTTTCATTTTTACCATTTTCTCATTAGTTTCTTCTTTTAGTTTGAGTTTGGAACCTCTTTTGTACCAACAATCATCTGTAAGATGATTGAACAAACCACATACTTCACATGGTTTTTCTTCATCTTAGGTTGATCATCAACTAAAGAGGGTGAAGCGATTGAAGACTTGTTCTTCAATGCTTGGAAGCATGTTTGCTTTCTTGACAGCCTTTTTAGTAGTCTTCAAACTCCTTCTACTGCCAGTTTTCTTCTCTTCAGTACTGACAGCAGTTGAAGTTTGAACTTCAGGTGTTAAATCCTGCTCTCTAGTCCTTTCAGGACCTTCAGAATTAACTCCTGAGTTGATCAACTCATTAATCATGTGAATGTCAGCATTTGAACCATCAACATCAGCTGATAGGTTAAAGAGGGCTTGATGCTGACTGCTACTTCTGATTGTGCTGTATCAGAAGGTAGATCACATGATGTGATGGATTGGTTATCACTCTCACCATCAGATTCTACCTCTGCTCTTGGGGTAAAATCTGTAGGTGGAGCAGTGTGATTGTAACCAATTCCAAACTTCACATTTGAAGCAGATTGCTTACTAAGAAGCATTTCAAAACCTTTGCATGATTGTACCCATCTATCACACTCTACTGGATAACTGCAAGGGTTTCTTTGAGATCTTTGTACTTCTCTAGAGTACTTCTTCTCTAGCCTTATCATCAATTATTTGGCAATTCAGTTTATAAATCTCATCATTTTTATCTTTGAGCACAAACTCAAACTCAGCTTTGTTTTTGGAAATTATTTGTTCTAGCTCAATGTTCTTATTAATTAGAGCTACATTTGCTTCTCTAATGGAAGCAAATGCTGCTATGCATGGTTCAGAACATAATTTGGCTTTTGCCTCAGAGGATACCAGTGATACCTGAGGTGTAGAGGCATTAGAAAAAGAAGTATCAGCAGAATCCAAAGCCATAAGAGCTAGATTCCCAAAAGGACTGTCACCACCATGTTGACCAGCACCTGAGAACAGTTGATCATGACCAGACAAGTCATCTGGTAAACTGCTCCAGTCAACAACTCCTGGGGTGAAGAAGCTGTGTTGTTGAGGTTGAGGTTGTTGATGAGATTGGGAAGGCTAAGGTTCTGGTAGTGCATGAGGTTGTGGTGCCATAGGAACTTGCCCTTGATTTGACTGTGGCATGTAATAACAAGGGTACGGATATGGCATTTGACCCTGAGGAACAAAATATGCTGGAGATTGTTGTTGAGGATGATGACTAGAGGTGACAGGATGTTGCCCTCTGTGTTGTTGACTATTGCCAGGAAAAGTCACAAAGGGTGCAGTGGAGTTAGATCCAGTTGATCTACACTCTCTTGCAAAGTGTCCAAGCCTTTGGCATTTGTGACACCTCAACTTGCTCTTGTCAAAACCAACTTGGTTTTGCCAGAGAGTCCTGGGAATTTTCTTCCAGTTCTTTTATAGAACTTTTGAGATCTGATATTTATCAAGGCCATTTGGCTCAAAATATCCATCTCTTCTAAGTCATCATCAGCAATCCCCTTGAGATCATCCATAATGAAGCATAGATTGTCATTATTACACCCAGTAAACTGACCATCAACACTCACAAATGCAGAATCAGAAGTGCTTGAAGAGAAATTAATATGCTCATCATACTGGCATTCAGATGAAGCATTCTGACTCATGACCCACCAAGGCAGTGTTGCCTAGTACAAAGTCTTCAGTGAGCTTTCCAGATGAAGACAGCTTTCTCTTCTGTTCTATCTCTCTCTCAAAAGTGAGCAGTTTCCCATGGAGTTGGGTGAGAGATAGTTTGTCCAAACTTGCACTGGAGCGTAGGACAATAGTATATGTGTCCCATCTCTTAGGCAGTGATTTGAGAAATCTGTTATTCATCTGAATATTGGTGTATTCAAGTTTGACCATTTTTAGTTCAGAGATCAAACAAGAGAATCACTCATATTGTTGAGTCAGTGTCTCACCCTTTCTATGAGAGAATGTCTCATATTGTTGGGCAAGATTTCTCTATTATTTGCCAAGACCTCATCTGTTCCTCCAAATTGTTCTTTCAAGGCATTCCAGAGGTCATGGGCAGTTTCATGATGCATTAGCCCAGAATAGATTTCATTGGGCAGTGCCATGGCCAGAATTCCATGGGCTTTTGCATCAATTTCAAGCAACTTCTTATCCTCATCTGAGTATTGCTCCCTCCTCTTCGGAACCATTTGATTGGTTTCCGGATTATTCACCATAGGCTTGTGTGGACCATGTACCACTGATGTCCAACAACCTGCGCTGTTAACAGACAGGTGATGGAGCATACGTCTTTGCCATATGTTATACTCATTCCTAACCAGCATCGGTGGCTTGGTGAGGAACCAGTATTGTGAGGATCATTGGAGGGAGTAGTCATTTTCAGTTCAAAAACAATTTAGTTCAAGCTTTTAAAAGTTTTAGACAGACCACAACAAACTCAATGAGAACCAAGAAAAGATCTCAGGATGAATGACCAGAAATACAGAAAATTCAATCTCTATAACCGTTTCTTGCAAAAACAAAAGCTAATTCAATCAAACTTAGATCTGAATAGCAGTTTCAATGATCAATAATTAGATCGATCAATGATTAACCTGCTCTGATACCATTTGACGGATCAGCGATCACAAGTTTGATGTATTAGGATTCAAAGCAGCGGAATACAAACAGGAATTAGACAATTGTAGCAAGCAATCGATACTTGTATGCATTAAGAGCGCATAAGGTTATAGGGAGAGAATATATATTTCTGATTTCAAGGAATGTTTATAGATGTAGAATATTTCTAATCAAATCATTCGTTCATTCCATCATTCATCTATGTGTTACAATAGGTTGTCACTCCTTATATAGAGTGCAACAATCACTGCTGTTATCACGGAAAGTGACAACTGGCAGATCTAATACAAAAATAACTAATTCTTACCAAACTACTGAAATGTTCACAACTACTAAGAACATATCAGCGTGTTAAGTACAAAATATAAAACTACTGAAACTACAACGACTGAAGAACAAGCTCTTCAGTCGTTTTACAAAACTACTGAAACATAAAACTACTGAAACTAGAAATGTAAAACTACTGATATCACAACTACTGAAGAAGTACTCTTCAGCAGTTGTGACAAACTACTGAGGCTTCAGTACTTGATCTTCAGACTTTGACCTTCAGGTGTTCATCAGCTGATGACTTCAGTAGATATCATCAGCTGATGTCTTCAGTCTTTGTCTTCAGACTTTGTACATCAGTTGTTGATCTTCAGCACTTGTAAACTCTTCAGCTGTTGTACTTCAGTACTTTGGTCTTTCAGCTTCAGCACTTGTGTTCTTCAGCTGTTGTACTTCAGCACTTTAGTTCTTCAGCTGTTGAGGTCTTCAGCACTTGATCTTCAGCTGTTGAAGTCATCAGCACTTGTCAAACTACTGATGAGGCTTTCAGCAGTTGTTGTGATACCATGTGGGACTTAGAGGTTTTCTGATCTTGGCTCATTGGTTCTTTTGGTCTAACAATTCTAGTCATCATTCTTAACCACAATCTCCTGCATATTTTCCTCAGGGTCAAATGCCATATCCTTACCTTGTTATTACATGCCACAGTCAAATCAAGTTCAAGTTCCTATAGTACCACAACCTCATGCACTACCAGAACCCCAACCATCTTAATCTCATCAACCTCCTCAACCTCAACAACACAGCTTCTTCACCCCTGGAGGTGTTCACTAGAGCAGTTTACCGGATGACATGTCTGGTCATGAACAACTGTTCACTGGTGCTAGTCAACATGGTGGTGACAGTCCTTTTGGGAATCTGGCTCTCATGGCCCTGGAGTCTACTGAGGGTTCTTGCTCAAATGCATCATCTTCACAGGTAACTCAGGTATCTTCAGAGGCTAAAGCCAAGTTATGTTCTGAATCATGCATTGCTGCCTTTGTCTCCATTAGAGAGGCAAATGTAGCATTAATAAATCAAAACTTGAGCTTGAGAAAACCATTTCCAAAAGAAAAGCTGAGTTTGAGTCTGCTCTTAATAGTAAAAATGATGAGATTTATAAGCTTAAATGCCAACTAAATGATGAAAAGGCTAAGCTAGAGGTTATTCTGGATGACCAGAGAAGTCTCAAAGAAACCCTTGTAGTCACCTTGGTAGAGTGTGATCGATGGGTACAATCATGCAAAGGTTTTGAAATGCTTCTTAGTAAGCAATCTGCTTCCAATGTGAAGTTTGGTATTGGTTACAATCACACTGCTCGTCCTACAGATTTTGCTTCAAGAGCAGAAGTGAAATCTGATGGAGAAAGCAATAACCAATCCACCTCTTCATGTGATTCACTTTTTGATAGAGCATCATCAAAAGTTGAAGTCAGCACTAAGCCCTCTCAGAACCCATCAGCTGATATTGATTGTTCTATTGCTGACACTCACATGATAAAAGAGATGATCAACTCAGGAGTTATTTCTGAAAGTCCTGAAAGGACTGGAGAGCAAGATTTAACACCTGAAGTTCAAACTCCAACTATTGTCAGCACTGAAGAGAAGAAAACTGTCAGTAGAAAGAGTTTGAAGACTACTAAAGAGGAAGTCAAGAAAGCAAATAATGCTTCCAAAGTACTGAAGAGCAAGTCTTCAGTAGTTTCATCCTCTTTAGTTGATGATCATCATAAGATGAAGAAGAAACCATGTGAAGTATGTGGTTTGTTCAATCATCTTACAGATGATTGTTGGTACAAAAGGGGATCCAAACTCAAACATAAAGAAGAAATTCAAGAGAAAATGGTTAAAATGAAAACTGAGTTTGGAGCCACATTGTACCAGCAACATCAAATCCTATAACTCTCAAGTCCAAACAGAAATCCAAAAAGGAAGGGGTTAAACTGGTAACAGCTGAGATTGCTCAAAAGAAGAAGGTGCAACATAGGAACTTATCAAACTCCAATCCAATGTGTCTGAAGAGCTGAAAGCCTTATCCCAAAATCAGACACAGCTGGTTATGATGGTTCAACATCTATTGGGAAGAGTTAACCAATTAGATGTTCCTATGTTGAAACCACAGAAAAGGGGGTCCAAGCCAAGGATTCCTTTTCTTCACCAGCTTTTCCTCTCAGGCTGTTGTTTCCAACAAACATGTTAGTTTACCATCTGTTGATGAGAATAGGCCAAGACCAAAAAGGTTTGGGTCTCAAAATCTAACTAATTTGTTGTATTTTACAGGGTTCTTCAACATACCCAAAGCATTGGTATGTAGACAGTGGAGGATCCATGCATATGACAGGAAACAGATCACTTCTTAATGACTACTCTCAAGGAAGGAAGGGGTTTGTGTCATTTGGCAATGATGCAAAGGCTTACATCATCGGCAAAGGCTTGTTTCCAATGGGGAAATAAAGTTTGATGATGTTAACCATGTGGAAAATCTCAAGTACAACCTCTTGAGTGTCAGTCAAATGTGTGACAAAGGCAATGTTGCTCTTTTCACCAGTCAGAACTGTCGGACTCTGTCATCCAAGTTCTAAGTTTGATTGATAAGGTGTGGATGAACACACTCTCCTAAAGGCCAACAGGACAGGAAGAGTGTATGCCTTAGATCTTTCCAAGAAAATAGATCTCAAAGGCCATCCTTGCCTATTTTCCAAGGCTTCCCCCCAAGAATCTATTCTATGGCATAGAAGGCTGGGTCATGTTAATCTCAAAAACATGAATCAGCTGATAAACCATGGTTTAGTAAGGGGACTGCCTATGAAGGAGTTCAAGTGTGAAGATAACTGCACTGCTTGTTTAAAAGGAAAACAACACAAAGCTTCATTTCCCTCCATAGAAGAACCTAAGTCCACTGCCTGCTTACAGCTTCTTCACATGGATCTCTTTGGTCCTGTGAAAGTGATGAGTATGGCTAAGAAGAAATACTGTCTGGTAATTGTGGATGATTACTCCAGATTTGTATGGACTTTCTTCTTGCATTCAAAGGATGAGGCTGCACAGTCCATTATGAACTTTGTGTTAACGTTGAGAAGCAGTATTCCCTACCAGTTAAGTGTGGGAGGAGTGATAATGGTACTGAATTCAGAAACCACACACTTGATGAGTTTTACTTATCAAAGGGAATCAAGAGGCAGTATAGCATCCCACGAACTCCTGAGCAAAATGGAGTAGTGGAGAGAAAGAACAGGACCCTTATTGAAGCTGCAAGTCCATGTGGCTGACTCTGGACTGCCAATAACTTTTTGGGCTGAAGCTGTCAATACAGCTTGCTATGTACAGAATAGAGTTCTAGTAAATCAGAGGTTGATGAAGACTCCATATGAATTCTTCATCATTTGGCCCCTCTAATTTCATTCTTCAGAGCATTTGGGTGTCCTTGTTTCATTCTCAACACACGGGATCAACTCCAAAAATTGATCCTAAGGTGGATGCAGGGTGCTTTGTTGGTTATTCATCAACTTGCAAAGCATACAGAGTCTTCAACTGCAGAACAAAGATGGTTGAAGAGACTCTACATGTTAAGTTTAATGAATCTCCTAAGGACAAGATTCCACAAAGCCCTGTGGAGCTATTTGATTTGGACATACTGCAATATGTTCCTTATCAAACTCCTGCTGTTGCTCCTGTCAACAGTTCACCACCTAGTGGTACTACTGGTGCTGATGATGATGATGATAGCAGTACTCACCTCTTCAGGTTTAGTGATCAACTGCCTGATTCAGCTAGACCTGATGTTCCTGTAGCTCCAGTAGCACCATCCACAACAAATGCTGATGAGATTTCTTCAAATTCAACTTCCTTTGAATTACCATCCACTGATTGGTTTCAAGGAAATGATTCACCATCACCATCTGTTGCTGCTGAACCTGCTACAAACACTTGCACAGATCTCATTGTGTATCAAGATCTAAAGAATCACCCTATGTCTCAAATCATTGGTGATATCACTGCTGGCGTATCAACAAGAAGTCAATTGTCAAATTTCTGCTTCTATGCTCTCTTCATCAGTCAGCAAGAGCCAAAGAATTATCACATTGCTTTAAAGGACAATGGATGGTTGATGCCATGCAGCTTGAGCTTCTTCAGTTCAAGAAACAGCAAGTGTGGGAACTGGTTCCTCTACCTCTAGGTAGTGTGCAATAGGCACTAAATGGGTGTTTAGGAACAAAACTGATGAAAATGGGCTTATTGTTAAGAACAAGGCCACTGGTTGTTCAGGGTTTGCACAAGAAGAAGGTATTGATTATGATGAAACCTTTGCCCCTGTATCTAGACTGGAAGCAATTCGATTTTTTTAGCTTATGCTGCTTATCAAAAACTTAAAGTTTTTCAATGGATGTCAAAAGTGCATTTTTGTATGGGAAAATTAAAGAAGAGGTTTATGTATGTCAACCACCAGGCTTTGAACAATAAACATCCTAATTGGGTGTATAAGCTTGATAAGGCTCTTTATGGGTTGAAACAAGCTCCTAGAGCCTGGTATGAGACATTATCAAACTTTCTTCTGGAAAATGATTTCACTAGAGGCTCCATTGATAAGACTTTATTCATTAAGAAAGCTGGGCAGCATAATCTACTTGTTCAAATTTATGTAGATGATATTATTTTTACATCCTCTGATCCTTAGTTGTGTCATGCCTTTACAAAGTTGATGCAACAGAAGTTTGAAATGAGTGCCATGGGAGAATTACAATTCTTTCTGGGTTTGCAAATCAAACAAAAGGCGATGGAATTTTCATTCATCAGTATGATTGGGTCCTTGATGTATTTAACAGCTTCTAGACCAGATATTATGTTTGCTACATGTGTTTGTGCTAGATTTCAGGCTGCACCTAAAGAGTCTCATCTGATTGCAGTCAAGAGGATCTTTAGATATTTGCAAGGTACACAATCTCTAGGTTTATGGTATTCCACTGGGCACTCTTGTAATTAGTTGCTTTCTCTGATAGTGACTATGCAGGTGTAAGTTGACCAGGAAATCAACTTCTGGTGGATGTCAATTCCTAGGCAACTGTTTGATTTCTTGGCAGAGTAAGAAACAAACATCTGTTGCTACATCCACTGCTGAAGCCGAGTACATTGCTACTGCAAGTTGTACATCCCAAGTACTCTGGCTTCAGAATCAACTTTTGGAATATGGCATTACAGAGACTAAGACTCCGTTATTAATGGACAGTGCTTCAGCTCTTTGCATTGTCAAAAATCCAGTCCAGCACTCTAGGACCAAACATATAGAAATTAGACATCATTTTATAAGAGATTGTTTTGAAAAGGGTCTAATTAATCCTATGTTTGTGCCTAGTGCTGATGAGCTTGCAGGCATTTTTACTAAGCCTTTGGATAGTTCAACTTTCCACAACCTGGTGTTAAGGCTTGGTATGCTACAGGTAGAATAAGTGACAACTACTGATGATCTCAGTAATAAGTACTGGTGATCATTGGTAACCATGTCACATATAAGTACTAATGAGTTCTTTCACCCTCAGTAGTTTTTATAACTACTGAAGGCCAAAATGCCTCACAAGTACTGAAGTACTTTATCTGTTCTAAACTACTGATGTAGTTACAACTACTGATGTAGTTACAACTACTGAAATCAGTACAAACAGATAAGTACTGACGTCCTATGAAACACCTGAAAAGCAGATGCAAAGTCTGATGAGTAAGTGTTGAGGACAGTATGAAATAGCTGAAAAGCTAAGAATTGACGAAAACAGCTGATGACTAATTTCTCTTCAGTTGTTTCTACAACTGCTGTTTCAAAACAACTGAAGCCAAAACCATGTCTTCAGTAGTTTACAACTACTGAAAACTAACACCAAGTCTTCAGCTGTTTACAAAACAATGCTGACAAAACCCTGTCTTCAGTAGTTTCACAACTACTGATGACTAATACCAAGTCTTCAGTTGTTTCATCACCTGAAGCAAACTGTCTTCAGTAGTTTTTATAACACTGATGACTAAATCAGAGACTTCATCTGTTTCAACGTCTGACGGTTAATACCACGTCATCAGTAGTTTCAACAACTGATGACTCACACCAAAACCTTCAGTCGTTTTCTAACCGGACCCTTTAAATTCCTTATCCCACCTTCAGAGTTTTTATCTTCTCTTCTCAAACCTAACGTTCAAAAACTCTCTACCCCTCTCATCAATGGCGACCATGCAACTAAAACCACGACACAACTGTGTCGCACACCTCACCAAATTGCCATACTGGACCAAGTTTCACAATGCCATTGATTTAATGGTGCAATCACCTTACAAAACGGCATTTCTGGTAAATCCCACCATATATGCCGCATCCCTTAACCAATTCTGGACAAACGTCACTTTGGTCTCTAGGAGAACGACACAGAGTCTCTTCAATCGTTTGTCCATGGCCAAAAGTGGTCATCACTCCAGACACTCTTCGCCAAACCCTTAATCTGGATGATGCCACTTTCCCAACTGGTTATCCAAAGGGCACAACAGATCAATCATTTGCCCACCATGGACCAGGGTGACTTGAGTGCATCTACCTTACTGAAGAAACATTTCCCGATGCCGAACGTCTCATATTTCATATGGTAAATGTATGCCTTGCCTCCAAGACTTCATCATGGGATCAATGTCCACAAGGTGGCAACAGGTAATGTATTCCATCCTTGAGCAACAACCTTTAAATTTTTCTGAAATACTATTTTTAGAGCTCAAGGATATGGCCCAAAAACAAACTGCTAACCGTTGGATATTATATCCTCGGTTCATAATGGCCATAATTGAAAACCAGCTTCAAGCTGAGGGACTTGTTGGCCTGGGAGTCCCTGCTATGGCTGTATTGCCTGAAGTATACTCCCGGCACAACTCTGACCAATCACTCAAAATGGCTGCCAAGCTGCGCAAACCCACGCAGCTAGAACCCACAGCCTCCACCTCCAAATCAAAAGTCCCCACCAAACCCACTAAAACGAAGACCAAAAAGGCTACTCAGGGAAATGAGTCCCCTGAGGATGCCCCTGCAACCAAACGCAGGCTATATCCACTGTTTATAACCCCCTAGTGGATATAAAGACTCCCCAGCCACAGCCGCTCAGGATTCCTCTCAAAAGGAGCCTGCAGCAACCACAGAAGGGGTACCCCAAATCTGGGATCTTCCTCATTTGAGGAGATTGCCATTGAAGAGCACCATTCTCCCCAGCTGCACACTGCTTTTACCCCATCTCCCCATGCAACCGCCCCCAAAGTCCAACCATTATCATTGCAAACGTTCTGACTCAGCTGCATGCCTCTCCTCCTCCCCAACAACCACCAACAAAGGGGAGAACCACAGCTATTGAGGACGAGGATCACCATGCTTCTAACAACCCACAGCACCGGGGTTTACACGTTCTATCTCCTGGTGTGGATATGGAGATTAGAACATCTAGTGAGGCTGCCACCTCTTCTGAATCAGCACATGATCAGAATGAGGCTGGTAACATAGCTAAGACCTCACTAGAGGCAATAGCTGATGAAGGACATAGTCCTGAGGCTGGAAGTCCCCAGTTCCAAGAAAAAGGGGCACATGCTAAAACTGGTCTACACCCAGTGCATGTACATCCTGCTACAAGCAGGAGGTCAGGTGATTCAGCATCTGCTGATGATGACCTGGGCTTCTTTTATGATGTTCTGGCCAGAACACAATTCTTGAGGAAGAAGTCAGTAGACTACAAAGACTACTTGACCAATTCTCTCAAGAAGCAAGTCCATCTGCCACCAACATAAACCCACAGATGGCACCTTCACCTGAAGGTCTCCCATACACTCAGCCACTCAAAACTTCCAAGCCACCAGCTTCTGTTTCTGGCACTGCTTCTCAGGGACAGAACCCTTGAGCAAATAGTTGCTATCTTTCAGCAAACTCTACCTCTCATCACCCCAATGATCACAGACATTGTGATCAAAACCATGGATGAGAGGCTTCCCTCAATCATACAACCCCTGGTGGAGGAGATTGTGAGCACAAGGCTTTCTGCTACTCAAACCCTTGCAACCATGCAACCAAAAGGGGAGAGTCAGTCAGTGAAAGCAAAGAGGGAGCGCAAACTGAAAGAAAAGGAAACTGATAAGAAGAGGAGTCTGTGAAGGGAACCAAAAATGATCAAGTGAGTGAAAGTCACAAAGACTTTCATGTCACATATAAGAAGAGGAAGGGTGAAGGAAAAGAGAAAGAGCTCCAAATCGATGAGATGATCAAAATGGCAGAAGCTACTCATAGTAAATCAATGGATGCCATTATTGATCAACTCTATAGACAAGGGTTCAATACTGCACAACTTGACTCAGAGATCAGGAGACTTGAAGTTGAAGAAATTAACTCAAGATGGGCAAGTTATGATGCATTAGAAAGAGAGAGACTAGAGATCATGATCAGATTCATTGCAAAATATCTGGAGATCATTGATCGAGATTAAATCATGGACCAGGGACAGTATCTTGGCTATAACCTCCAAGATCTGTTCGTCTGAGGCATACACTAAGGGGTTAGTAGTCGAAGCTTTGAATGAAGCAGGAGCAGGGAGCAGGACTGAGCTAGCCAAACACTCAAAAGCAACACTCACCGCCAAAATGCTAACTCAGCCTGTCAACATTCCCTCTCCAAAACAACCACAATCACAACCCACAAAACCAACTCCCTTACCCTCTAAACCAACAGCCGATGATGCACCTAAGAAGAAGAAGAGAAGGGTGTTGAGGCTAGAAGAAGAAGAAGAGGATGATGTGGAAGAAGATAGGCTGCCTCTGTCTGCAGTCCTAACATTGGCTAAAGCCAAACCCATGCCCATCACTCCCACCTCACAGATGGAAGTTGTGAGAGTAAAGATTGAAGAAGAACAGCAGCAAAGGCTTCATGATGATGAAATTTTGAAAAGCATCGACAAAACTTATGCTGCTTCGTCATACATAATAAGTATGAAGAAAGAAGCTTTGAGGTTGTACACCCTTGCCAACACATTTCAATATCAGAAGGAAAAGGTGAGAGTATGGCCTGATCCTAGGGTGGCTCACAGGATTGTAAAGAAAGACATTCCTTCGAGATACAAGGGCCAAGTAAAAAGGATCGTAGATGAAGAGATCACAGTGGTCCTTGTAGTATCACCCTGGGAGATTATAGAAGATTTCAAGAAGGCCTATGAGACTAAATAGCCACCCCAAAAGATGTTAAGAACAAAATTATTAAAAAGGGGTTAGTCTACAAGAGGCTTGAGAACTTCAAACAAAATGAGCTCAGTCTGTTACTTGAATGGACTCATCCTGATGAGTTTGCATACAGACAGATTACAACAGTTGAGCTCAAAAATGGTAAACAGGCCAAGTACATCTCAGAGCTGTATGGGCGTAAGGATTGTTTGATGGTGAAGCCGAGAACCTGACCATGGAAGAACAAATTATGTTTCTCAGAGCATACACCAGAGAATCCTACAGGCTTATACATGGGAAGTGAGTCTCATGGATGGGGGAACAGCTCAGTGTCCAATTCCCCAATACAGAGCTCCCATCCATACATTGCCAACCAAATCATCAGAGACTCATTCCAGGCCAGTGCTTATATGGGTCATCTTCTCAACTGATCAAGAAGGAAAAAGACCAACCATTCTGCCAACAATAAGTGGGACCTTAATAAAGTTAAAGGTTTGGCTACATTGGTTCAGGGGGAGTTTGTGGACCAAAAGAACCAATGAGCCGGATCAGAAAAACCTTTAAGTCCCACAGACGTCACAACAACTACTAAAGACCACAACAGCTGAAGACAACAGCTGATTACAAGTCTGAAGACACAGTGCTGAAGACAAAGTCTGAGACAACAAGTGCTGAAGACAAAGCTGAAGACACAAGTGCTGAAGATAAAGTCTGAAGACACAAGTGCTGAAGACAAAGTCTGAAGACACAAGTGCTAAAGACAAAGTCTGAAGACACAAGTGCTGAAGACCAAGTATCAGACGTTGTCACAACAACTGAAGAGGTCTTCTTCAGTAGTTGTGACGTTTTACCTTTCAGTAGTTTTATGTTTTATCTTTTCAGTAGTTTGACACAACAGCTGAAGAATACTTCTTCAGTTGTTGTGCTCATCAGTAGTTTTATATTTATTAGTAGTTTTGTAAAACGACTAAAGAGCTTGTTCTTCAGTCGTTATAGTTTCAGTAGTTTCTTATCAGTAGTTTCTTATTTTGTACTTAACACTCTGATATGTTCTCAGTAGTTGTGAACATTTCATAGTTTGTTAAGAGTTAGTTATTTTTGTAATAGATCTGCTAGTTGTCACTTTCCCGTGATAACAGCAGCGATTGCACTCTATAGAAGGAGTGTCAACCTATTGTAATAAATGAATGATTTGATCAGAAATATTCAATTATTGAAACATTCCTTGTTACAGAAATATATTCTCTCGTTATAACCGTATTTGTTCTTAATGCATACGAGTATCAAATTTGCTACAATTTGTCTAATTCTTGTTCTTATTCCGTTGTGTTACGCTCCTTTACATCAAACTTGTGATCACAATCCTGACAAGGCTGTTGTGGAGGAAGTGCATTAGTCATGCAGACAATCCTACCGTTTTGGTGACTGGTGTTAAGGCTGTACGGAGGGGGAGAGGAAAGAAAGGAGTAGGCCTATGGGCGAAGGGAGACGACCTGAGACTGAGACGGTTTTCTCGGATGACGAGGAAGAAGAGCCTATGTAGGAGGCAGCACGAGGCTACAACTATGGGGCATTTCAAAGATGCAAGCCCCCAACCTTCGATGGTAATGGCACTGCTGCTACTCCTCACCGATGGGTGAGAGAGATGGAAGCTGTTCTGACTATCAGCGAGTGCCAGGAAGATCAGTAGGTGAAGTTTGCCGCCTACTCGTTTGTGGACTCGGCTCTATGTTGGTGGGACATATTGTCCAAACTGAGGGTAGCAGGGCTATCAGGAGGAGGTAAGCAGTTAAAGAAGTTGGTGATTGAGGAATTCTGTCCTCATTGGGAGATGGATAAGGTTTAAAAGGAGTTCCTGCAGTTGTAGGCGGGGATTATGACCCATCAGCAGTACACCACCAAGTTCAACGAAATGGCACGACTGGTGCCTGACCAGGTGACACCTCCATCACGAAAGATCAAGAGATATATACAGGGCTTGCCGGTGGATATCCGTAGGCACATGATTGCCGCCCGACCTAACACGTTTAGGTTGGCGGTGGATTTAGCGGGAAGATTGTACGACGAGAGAGAGGTGGTGGTGGCTGAGGTGAGCAAGAAGGGTGGTGGTGACCAAAACTGGAATGGAAAATGGAGTGGGGTGGTGGCGCCACTCCAAGCAACAAAGGTGCCCGAGTGGATGACCGACGTGTGGTCACCTCGGGTGCAGGGTCGAGGAGGTGTGGCAAGTGTGGGAGGGAGCACACTGGTGGATTTAGATTGGGATTGAACGTGTGCTTCAAATGCGGGAAGCCTGGCCACATGGCGAGAGAGTGTAGGACTGGGAAGTGTTTTAACTGTGGCGAGGAGGGCCACATGAGCAGGGACTGCAAGAAGCTGAGGGATGAAAGTTCTGGTGCAGGGAAGAAGACGATCGGGACTGAAGGGCAGAGGGCGAGTGCCTAAGCATTCATAATGACACAGGAGGAGGCTAGAACGGACCCCGATGTTGTGTCAGGTACGTTTCTAGTAAATAAAACTTTAGCCTCTATGTTATTTGATTCTGCTGCTAGTAAATGTTTTATTTCTACTGCTTTTTGTGCTAAATTGCCTGTTAGTAGTAAGAAAATAGATACGCCCTTCAATGTAGAAACTGCCATAGGTAAGTCTACCAGGATTTCTGAGACGATAGAAGGATGTGACATAGAACTAGAATGTCACAAGTTTCCTGTTAGATCATTTGCGATGACCTTAGGCGGGTTTGACGTAGTCCTAGGAATGGATTAGTTGGTGGACTACGAGGCGAATATCGTGTGTCCAAAGAAGATGATCCGAGACAGCGCCTGACGGGAGTTTGGTGACGGTTTATGGTGATCGAGTCACTACAATCCCGAAAGTGATTTCATGGCAGTGGCGGGAAAGTGCATGAAGCGTGGATGTAGTGCCTACTTTGCCTACGTAAAGGATGTGGATACGTCAACACCACAACTGAACGACATACCGGTGGTGCGTGACTTTCCAAACATGTTTCCCGAAGACTTACCAGGAGTGCCACCTAACCACGAGATCGAGTTCCAGATTGACTTGATACCGGGTGCCCAACCTGTAGCTAAGGCACCGTATCGGTTGGCTCCGACTAAGATGAAGGAGTTGATGGAGCAACTGCAAGAGCTGCTCGATACGGGGTTTATTAGACCGAGTATCTCTCCTTGGGGTGCTCCGGTCTTATTCGTGAAGAAGAAGGACGGTAGTATGAGGATGTGTATAGACTATCGTGAGTTGAATAAGTTGACAGTAAAGAATCAGTACCCGTTACCGAGAATTGATGATCTTTTCGATCAACTTCAGGGTGCCAGTGGTTTTCTAGGATAGACCTTTGATCTGGTTACCATCAGCTGAAGGTTAAGGAGCAAGACAATCCTAAAATAGCTTTTAGCACGCGTTATGGTCACTACGAGTTTCTCGTTATGTAATTTGGCTTGACCAACGCGCCAGCTAATTTTATGGATTTGATGAATCGAGTGTGTCGGCCGATGTTGGATAAATCAGTGATTGTGTTTATCTATGATATCCTGATTTATTCAAAGAGCGAGAAAGAACATGCCGGTCATATTCGTGAGGTATTGGAGACATTAAGAAGGGAGTTGTATGCTAAATTCTCCAAGTGCGCATTCTGGTTGCATGAGATACAGTTCTTGGGTGAGGTAGTGAATCTCGAGTGGATTATGGTGGACCAACAAAGGTGGAGGTGGTGATGCAATGGAAGTCTCCAAAGACGCCATCCGAGATTCATAGCTTCTTGGGTTTGGCGGGCTGCAACAGAAGGTTTATCCAAGACTTCTCTAAGATCACTTCTCCACTAACCAAGTTGACCCGTAAGGATGTAAAGTTTGCATGAGGTCAAGCTCAAGAGAATGCGTTTGAGGAGTCAAAGGCGAGATTGACTCAAGCTCCTGTTTGTCGTTACTTGATGGAAGTGAAGATCTGGTGTTTATTCTGATGCTTCCTACTGGGGGTTGGGGTGTGTGTTAATGCAGAGGGAAAAGGTTATAGCCTATGCATCCCGATAGTTAAAGGTAAATGAGGTTAATTACCCTAATCATGACTTGGAGCTAGCAGTTGTGGTCTTCGCGTTAAAGATATGGAGGCACTACCTATACGGTACGAAGTGCACCATATTCACTGACCACAAGAGCTTGAACTACTTCTTTAAGCAGAAGGACCTAAACATGAGGCAGAGGAGATGGTTGGAGCTCATAAAGGATTATGATTGCGAGATCCATTACCATCCGGGCAAAGCCAATGTGGTGGCAGATGCCCTTAGCCGGAAAGAGAGACCCGAACTGATTCGGGTGAAAGCTTACCGGTTAATCATGACCTCGGATGCGATGAAACACGTCAAGGAGTTTCAAGATGAAGCATTGAAAGAAGATCATCTTAACTCTGAAAGGATGAGAGGTCTGGTTGCGAATTTGGGTGAAAACACTTGTTGTTAAGACCCGATTCGGGTGGATGTGGATTCCTTGTTTTGGGGATCTACTTGTGAAGATCATGGATGAAGCTCATAAGACTCGGTACTCAATTCATCCCGGTGCTACAAAGATGTATCAAGACATGAAAAAAGACTATCGGTGGTCGGGTATGAAGCGTGATCTGGTGGAGTATGTGAGTAAATGCCTTACTTGTTTACAAGTGAAAGCTGAGCACCAAAAGCCATATGCAAAGATCCAACCTTTGGATATACCAGAGTAGAAGTGGGAGCATATCACCATGGACTTTATTACGAAGCTACCGCGTACCACACAAGGGTATGATGCCATATGAGTGATAGTTGATCGTTTGACGAAGAGTGCTCACTTCCTACCAATTCGTGAGACTTATTCATCTGAGAGGTTGGCAGATATTTTCATCAAGGAGATCGTAACTCGTCATGGTGTGCCGGTGTCTATTGTGTCTGATCATGACACCCGGTTTACATCAAAGTTTTGGAAGAAATTCCACGATGCTATGGGGATGAGATTACACATTAGCACGACTTATCATCCTCAGACAATGGTCAGTCAGAAAGAACGATTCAGAGGCTGGAAGATATGCTTTAGGCATGCGTCATTGATTTTGGAGGAAGTTGGGATGACCACCTACCGTTAGCTAAGTTCTCATATAACAACAGTTATCATGCTAGCATTGGTATGCCCCCTTATGAGATGTTATACGGTAGGAGATGCACGACACCGTCTGTTGGGGTGATATTGCTCAGAAAGAGTTAGTAAGCGTCAAGGTGATAGAGGCTACAACTGAGAAACTTGAAAAGATCAAAGCCTTCATGAAGGCAGCCAAAGATAGACAAAAGTCGTATGCTGATAAACGACACAGACCGATTGAGTTCCAGGTGGGTGATAGAGTTATGTTGGAAGTCTCACCTTGGAAAGGTATCATTCGGTTCAGAAAGTGGGGCAAGTTGAGCCTAAGATACATAGGGCCTTTCCGAATTATTGCTAGAGTAGGAGAGGTGGCCTATAGATTAGAGTTACCGGATGAGTTAAGTGGAATTCACCCAACATTCCATGTATCTCATCTGAGAAAGTGCTTAATAGACGAGGATATGATCGTACCACTGTAGGATATCAAGGTAGATGAAAGGCTCAATTATATGGAGCAACCAGGGGCGATCATTGATCGTAAAGAGAAAAGATTAAGGAATAAAGTGGTTCCTCTTGTGCGTGTACAATGGAAGCACAGAAAGGGATCAGAGTCTATGTGGGAGACTGAAGAAGAGATGAGACAACATTACTCATGTTTGTTCGAGGAATAACAGGTTTCGGGGACGAAACCTATATAAGGCGTGTTGGTCCATTGATCGTATAACAGTGCAAATAAGATGAAGAATAGTTCAATATCCAAAAAACTAACTACACAACATGAACAAAGATGATTAAACACAATAATAACCCATTCATGATAAGACAATGAACATCAATAACCAATAACATAAAGCACAATGATAATTCTCTGTAATAACTGCTTTGAAATGGTAACTTGCAACAATGATAATCGATTAGGATTTTACAAGCTTACCTACAATGAGAAGAATCAAATCTATATATAGCATCTATAGTTTCACAGACAGTTTCACTGTCTGTGAAACTGTACTGCCGAAACTATAGTTTCGCCAGGCAAATTAATCAGCTAGCTGTGAGCGAAACTATAGTTTCGCTCACAGTTTCGCTGTACTGCCAAAATACATAAAACTAATACATACAAAAGAAACTAACAAAATACCTATTACAATCAAAAGTAAATAATCTAAACTAAGATGAGTCCAACCTATACATGATCTTCAATACTCCCCCTAGGTTGGAACTCACCACCTTCACTTGACTTGATTTTTCTTTTCAGCTCCAGTGACCTTTGTTGCCTTAGATTAATCTTCAGCATATCCTGCAACAACTCCCTCGGAAGCTTCAGCACATGATTCTCCATGGTTCCTCCTGCATCACTAGCCCCTTCGGGATGAGCACTTGCCCACTCAAACTGCTTGGCCAAATATTATATATCCATGTTTAGGTCATCTTGTGCCCTTACTCTCTCGGCTAAACTCTTTACCTCTGCCCTCACCCCTCTAATCTTGTTTGCTACATTCATAAAGAGACTTGCTTCTTTCCTCGTTTCCTCACCTGCACCTGCTTTGATATGATTCTCGCAAAGTACCAGCAGGTCTTCATCACAGAAACAAATAGTTCCATTGGATCAAAGATCTTAATCTCAGCACCATTCTTCACCCTGATGACTACCTCCCCCGTATTATTGTCATAAAACCACTTTTGAAAGCTCTGTAATCGTTGGAGAAGTGGATTTGCTGATATGACCGTGTTTACGGTCCTTGGGAGTTTCACCCTTAGTACAATTCTTCCCTTCCCGGTCTCCTAATCCTTGTCTATTTTGAACATTTCCTCTTAGCCTTCATAAAACCCAAAGACTCAAAATTATCATTTAGCCCATTTTGAATTTCTTTCTCTAGTAAAGAGGCTCGTTCACTCAGATTTGCCTTCAGTAATGCCAAAGTAGCCAGTCGCCTGAGATCCCATTTAGGCAAGGTCTTGAAAGCCTTCCTTTTATGCAAGTAACTGATTCCACCACCTCTTCTTTTTATCATGAACATTTTAAGGATGGGGTTATAGCACCAACTTATGATCCGCTTATCAGCCTCTTTCTTACTCAACCCCTCCATGTGTTGGAATAGGGGAGTCAGTTCTTCAGCCTCCTCCTTGACAAACCACTCATCTTTATCCATTTCAAATACATCCTCAGCAAGCTCTCCTTTCTTATCTACATAGATTAGCGGTCTCTCATCAACTTCATAGAACTCAGGTTTAGAATAGTAGTCTACAAGCTGTTCATCATCCTCTTCTTCATCAACTTAACTTTATTCTTTCTCACTATCTCGGTCCACAGACTTCTCCCTTACCACTTCTTCTCCAACCAAATCCTTCTCAACATCAAGATCCATGTTTATAAATCCAACCTCCATAATATCCTCTTCATTCTCCCTTCTTACATCCTCATTTCTTATTTCACAATCTTCAACATCATTAGTTGCTGCACCAGACGTGCCCTCTCCTGCCTTAGATGAAGTACCCACGTTCAGGAACGGGTACTTTGATGTATCAGTCAAATCATCTAACTCAGATTGAGCTACTTGATTAGGCAGGCCGGCTGCAGCTTTCAGTTGGCCAATCTCTTCAAACAACTTCTTCAGCAAACGGTTTTGATCAACATGCATCTTCCTCATTCCATCTAACATCTCATTTTTTTGTTTATCGCGTATCTCTTGGTTGGTGAGCTTCGTCTTTATCATACTCGGTTCATTTGCCAAAGAACTGTTTAGATTATGGATCATATCTTTATCTTGATTTTCTCTTGCTTCCTACTCTCAGTGAATGCTTGATGTCTCTGTTTAGTTCGCCTTTCCAAATCTGCTGAATCAGCTTTCTTCTTTGACCTCTTCTCCTTTTCTACCCTGATCTCTTCAGCTCTTTCATTTATCTCTTCTTCAAAATCATAATCTTTCTTTTTAGCATATCTCTTTCTTTTCTTGGTTGCATCAGATTGCTGTGCCCTAGTTTCTTCAGCTCTTTTATTCTCAGATTCAGCCACCCGTCTAATGTAATTCCATCTCTCTGGAGGTACATGTTTTCCCACTAAAATTATGGCGAATAGCACAACAGTCAGCAAAGATACGGGGATTCATTTGTACCAGCCTCTTCATCTCTCCATGTCTTGGTTCATTGGTATAAGGTCATCAAAGATCATTTGAAGAAAACGAGGATACAACAGCCATTTATCCTTCTTCAAAGCCATCACATTCTCAGCCATGCGGGCGAATATCAATTTAGCAATGTTGGCCTTCTCTCCTCTGCAACACAACACCATCGCTTTTGTCCAGTCATTATTTAGCCCATCCGATCCACCTTTACGGTGATCAAGACACATGATGAAGACGTGAGCAATAAATCTCCATTCTTTGGACATAAATGACATCTTGATCTTGTTTCGGGAACCAAAAGCTGGCGCCTCATAGCCCATGCTTCTGAATGCCTTGAACACCTCTGAATTAGACATAGAAACCTTTTCTCGAGAATCCTCTTCTAGCCTCAAAATCCTCGAAACAATCTCAGTAGTAATGGTCACCTCATGAACTAAGACTTTAGCAGTAATTCTGTGTATTCTCTCGTGTACCATACTCAGCAGATCTCCAGAAATCTCTGATATGACGATCATATATGGTGGTGGAATGAGATACAGCATAAGCTACGGGTGATCTTTGCAGCCATCTAATACAGTCTCTAAACCCGACAGCTTTAGGATGTGTATCATCCAGAATAGCAGTGATGTTATTCCTCTCATCGAACTTAGCCATTTGAACCTGAGAAAGAGAACAAATAAGTTGAATAAGAGTTCAAGGAATTAAGAAAAGAATAAAGAATAAATAACAATAAAAAATTAAAAAATAATAAAAAAATAAATTTGCTAGCCAAAAGTATAGATTTGCAGACAGTTTCGGCGGGCGAAAGTGTAGTTTCGTTAGCTAAAACATATCAGATTCGCTAAAAATGAAAGGTAGTTTCGACCGGGTGAAACTATAAGAACCTTCATTCATAGCGGGCGAAACTGAAGCTTGGTTAGCGAAACTGTTAAGTTCGCTTGGACATAATGACCTTACAGTTTGTTTGAAATACTAAGAACTTTCGTTTAGTTTCGTAGGAAAATCGGTAGTTTCGCTGGATGAACAACGCAGACACCGAAGAGACACAATCAAATAAACATAGAATGTGTTATTATTAACAATATTAAAAGAAAGTCCTGAGTTCGAGACTCACTTGCGAATAGAAATCAACTAACAATCATAAGCAACAACTGAAAATCACGATATCGTAATAAATGGTCACAGTAAAGCCCTAAGAATATGAAATATATGAAAGTGCGAAAGTGTGAGGACATAATTTCTCAAAAGACTTAAATAGCAAATAGTTTCGCTGGGCGAAATTGTAAGTTCGCCAAACATCTTATTGGATGAAAAAGCTGAGCGAAATTGCAATTTCGTCTAGTGAAACAAGTAGCGAAGATATAGTTTCGCTGACAACACCTTTTTTTTAACAGAAATGATAACTGAGATCAAAATTGATCAGAGATCACATCCCCAAGATAAGTATAGCACATAGATGAATTAGATCATTAACTGGCAATGAGATCATACCGATGACTGAAACGAATCACAGTCTTAAATGATTTTGAAATTCTTGAATAGATCAATAACGATTGCTAATATGTTTGGCCGCTTAAACTCAAGCCCTATCTTTTTCAACAAGCAGCATATGATTCGTTAAGGTTCGATTAAATGCTTTAGAATGTTAGAACCCCATAATCATTTTGGCAAAAACCCTCACCCAACCTCAAGATTTCTTGAATTTTGAAACGATCTTTAGAGAGCAAGGCATGTGCATTAGTGTGCAAGTGATTATTATCACAATATTGCATTCAGATATGAAATCATCGTTAGATGATTTGATACAACTTAGATCAAATTGGTGAGAGCTCCAAGTCTATACTCACGTATAACAAAGGAGATGACCATTTAATCATGTGCCGATGAGAGCTCCAGGTCAGTACCACCATACAACAGAGGAGATCATCACTCCAGGTCAGTACCACCATATAGCAGAGGAGATTAGCACAAGAACAAGACACAAATGTATAGGACATGAGCCATAAGATCAATTCTCAATCCACTTTTTATCGGGACTCAATTTCCGTGCAGGCCAAAATGATTGCAAAAATCCAAACACCTTAAGCAGAGATTTAATTTAAATCAAAATGCTTCTGCTTACTTTATTTTTCAGGCTGAGTCTATCATGTATATCGTTATAGAATCTGTTTGTTTGACCATTATATGTGCTTTTAAAAATAAGATGTGAATCAGATAACAACATCAGTTACTATCATTTCTCATTTTTAAGTACCATCATGCAAAATTGAACATATCCGGAAGATATAAAATCATTTCTTGTCATTTCCAAATTAACACACAAATTATTTTG
Organism: Flaveria trinervia; assembly: GCA_025506515.1. Lineage (NCBI taxonomy): Eukaryota > Viridiplantae > Streptophyta > Magnoliopsida > Asterales > Asteraceae > Flaveria > Flaveria trinervia. The sequence continues at coordinate 62,946,787 of CM046441.1, forward strand.
ATGCTCCCCTAAAATTTTATTTTAAAAGGTTAATATTATTAATATTATAATATTAAAAGATTATATATATATATATATATATATATATATATATATATATATATATATATATATATATATATATATATCATAGAGATTAATTCATAAAAGCGAGGTTTATCGAAAGTTTTCATGAAAAGATCTGCCTTTTGATTTTTTATCAATAGGAATAATATCGATAAAACCCTTTTTTTGAACAGTGCAAATAAGATGAAGAATACAGTGCAAATAAGATGAAGAATAGTTCAATATCCAACAAACTAACTACACAACAAGAACAAAGATGGTTGAACACAATAATAACACATTCATGATAACAATGAACATCAATAATCAATAACATAAAGCACAATGATAATTCTTTGTAATAACTGCTTTGAAATGGTAACTTGCAACATGATAATCGATTAGGGTTTTGCAAGCTTACCTAAAATGAGAAGAATCAAATCTATATATAGCTGTCTATAGTTTCGTAGATAGTTTCGCTGTTAGCGAAACTGTACTGCCGAAACTATACTTTCGCTAGGCGAAACAGAAGTTTCGCCAGGCAAACTAATCAGCTGACTATGAGCAAAACTATAGTTTTGCTCATAGTTTCACTGTACTACCAAAATACATAAAACTAAATACATACAAAAGAAACTAACAAAAGACCTATTACAATCAAAAGTAAATAATCTAAACTAAGGTGAGTCCAACCTATACATGATCTTCAAGGATGGTGGACTTGTAACACCGGTTATTCTTTTAAAGTTAATAAAGAAAGAATAAAGTGAAGGAAAAAGAAAGAAAAGTAATAAAGCCCAAGTTGAAGGAATAAAAGTGTCAAAAAGGACAAAATCTTCAAAAGTTGGTGATAAAGGTGGCATGGCCGCCCATCCCACTCTCTACATTCGTATCATTCGGATTTTAGAGAGAGAGGAAGAAATAGAGCTGAAACTCTCAGGTTTCTGAAGAAGAATCAGAAGAGACCGAATTCAAGGTAAGAATTCATGTGTTTATGATGTTCTTAACCGGTTATATCCTCGGTTTTGTGCTTATGTATTTTTGTATGTGTTCGGGTATATTTTTGGTGGGTCTCTAGGCGGTTGAACTCAACTTGCAAACGGGTTTTGAAGAAGTCGTAACCAGGGGCTGCTAAGGTGAGTTCTAGGACCCCCTTTTTACTTGTTTCAAATTGCTTTGGGGCTGAAAATGCATGTATGAACATTTTTATAAAGTTGGGTTTATACCCGTATGTATGTATTTGTGTATGATACGGGTGGGGTTTGATTCTTGCGCTATGTATGTGTTTGATGTGTATGTGTATGTTTCTGAGGCTTAGAATGCATGATTTAGGCTTAGGATAAGTTTAAGATAGTTGGGAACTGAATTATGATGTTTAAGTGTTAAATAGACTGCTCATGCGCCCAAATAGGGTTCATGCGCCTAGTATGTAAAACTGCTTAAGTGTTCCCATGTGCCCGAAACCTCATGCGCCTAGAAATAGGGTGAAATTGACTAAGTGTTCATATGCCCAGATAGCTCATGCGCCTAGGCACTCATGCGCCTACATAATGCTCATGCACCTAGAATTGCCCAGAATAGACTAAGTGTTTCTCATACGCCCCAATAGTGCTGATGCGCCTGAAAGTGGCCCATGCACCTAAGTGTTTCTCATGAGCCTGAAAGGTAATGCGCCTGCATAGTATTCACACGCCTAGAGACTTAGAATATTTTCTGAATTTTGGTGAAAAATGTAAAAGTAGGCTTTGACTTGGGATGTTCCCGGGGGCTATTTAAGTTGACTTTTTGAGGTCAAAGATGATGTGATGGGCATGAATGATATAGGACGATGATGATGCATGATGATGATGATGTTATGCTTGATGGCATGTGTGATGTATGTTATGCATGTATGATGGTGCTTTGTATGGTGATGTCATATGTTTATTTTATGTTCCTGTTATATGTGATTATTTTCCTGTGGCTTTACATTGAATGTTAATAAATGAAATGAAAAGTATTATGTAACGTAAAGTGGAAGATGATGAAAAGAGGAATGTAGTGAAAGAATTCATGCATTAATGAATGAATGAAAGTATGAAAGGCTTGCAAGCATATGTAAGGTGGTTCACACCCAATGAAGGGTGTTAGCTCAACCGTGTGCGGGTTAGCTACCCCAAAAGGATGCACACTAGGGCTTGGTCCGTGTGATTAAGCATATATAAGGAGGTTCACACCCAATGAAGGGTGTTAGCTTAACGTGTGCGGGTTAATTACCCCAGAAGGATGCACACTAGGGTTCAATCCTTGTGATTAACCATATGTATGGGACCCTTGTCGCTTACCCTAGGTAATGGAGTCAGCTTCGTGCACAATGTTCGGGGTCTTTGAAAGACCTCAGGCCTAGTATAGGCTTTATTCATACTGTGGGGTGAAGCACATGGCATTGGTCTGAATGAAAGTAAAGATTTAATGACGAATGTATGAACGGAACGAACAAATGATGAAGATAATAATGATATCATCTATGTGTACGTATGATGTGTGACCACATACAAAAGTAAAGAATGGTTTTAATGAAAGTAAAGTACATTTTATTTTAAAACTAGAACTCACCCAGCAATGCTGACTTTTTATGCATTTGTCCAGTTGGCAGGTATAGTTGTCGAGGATGGCATGGGGCGGCTACTTGGCTCTTTTTGAGTGGCATCCATTTTTATAATGCTTTTGTGATGTAATGCAACAAGTATTTTGTAATGTGTTAACAATGTATTATTTTGCAAAAGCCTTTATAAAGAAATGAAATGTCATCTTTGAATGTTTCCACTGCAGTATTTAACTAAGTTAAACGTAAAAATATGTTTTATGTGCAATGATTGACCAGTAGTGAGCGTCCCGAGAACGGGGCCTTACATTTTCACCTAACTCCGCGACCATGCCTTTAATTCTTTCAGAGTTAAGATGATATTCTTTCAATGCCTCATCTTGAAACTCTTTTACATGCATCATCATCAAAGGTCATGATCAACTGATAGGCTTTCACCCGAATTGGCTCGGGTCTGTCTTTTCGGCTAAGGGCATCTGCCACCACGTTGGTCTTGCCTGGATAGTAATGGATCTCGCAATCATAATCCTATATGAGCTCCAACCATATCCTCTACCTTATGTTCAAGTCTTTCTGCTCAAAGAAGTACTTCAAGCTCTTATGGTCTGTGAAGATTGTGCACTTCGTCCCGTATAGGTAGTGCCTCCAAATATTTAACGTAAAGACCACAAATACTAGCTCCAGGTCATGAGTAGGATAATTAACTTCATGAACTTTCAACCGTTGTGATGCATAAGCTATAACCTTTCCTCACTGCATCAACACACATCCCAACCCCGAGTAAGAAGCATCTGAATAAACCACTAAATCTTTGCTTCCTTCGGGTAATGACAATACAGGAGCTTGAGTCAACCTCATCTTTAACTCCTCAAACCCCTTATCTTGATCTTGACCCCACACAAACTTCATATCCTTATGGGTCAATTTAGTTAATGGAGAAGATATCTTAGAGAAGTCTTGAATAAATCTCCTATAATAGCCTGCCAAACCTATGAAACTATGAATCTCGGATGGCGGCTTTGGAGACTTCCATTGCATCACTGCTTCCACCTTCGCCGGGTCTACCATAATCCCTTCGGGATTCACCACGTGACCCAAGAACTAAACTTCGCATAGCCAGAACGCACACTTGGGGAATTTAGCATACAAAATCTCCCTTCTTAGCGTCTCTAATACCTCTCGTATGTGACTGGCATGCTCTTTCTCGCTCTTCGAATAAATCAGGATATCATCAATAAACACAATCAACGACACACCCAATTCATCAAGTCCATAAAAGCAGCTGGCGCGTTGGTTAAACCAAAAGACATAACGAGGAACTCGTAGTGTTAATAACACGTACGAAAAGTTGTTTTAGAAATATCTTGCTCCTTCACCTTCAATTTATGGTAACCAGATCGTAGGTCTATCTTGGAGAACCAACTGGCAACTTGGAGCTGATCAAATAGATCATCAATTCCTGGTAGTGGATACCGATTCTTCACTGTCAATTTGTTCAGCTCGCGGTAGTCTATGCACATCCTCATACTATCGTCTTTCTTCTTCACGAATAAAACCGTAGCACCCCAAGGAGAGATAGTCAATCTAATGAACCCTTTATAAAGTAACTCCTGTATTTGCTCTATCAGTTCCTTCATCTCGATAGGAGCCAACCCATATGGTGCCTTAGCAATAGGTTGGGCACCTGGTATTAAGTCAATCTGGAACTCGATCTCGCAGTCAGGTGGCACACTTGGTAAATCTTCTGGGAACACGTCTGGAAAGTCACACACAACCGGTACACTTGACAATTGTGGTGTTGGTGTATCCACATCCTTTACGTAAGCCAAGTAGGCACTACATCGACGCCTCATGCACTTTCCCGCCACCATAATTGAAATCACTTTTGGAATCGTAGTGACACAATTATCGTAAACCGTTACCACACTCCCGTCAGGCGCAATCAGTCTGACCATCTTCGTGCGACATAATGTTCGCCTCGTAGTCCGCCAACCAATCCAGTCCTAGGACTACATCAAAACCACATAAGGTCATCACAAACGATCTATGTGACATCCGGTAAATTTCCGTTATCAAACTCCGTTAGTTCCGTTAAGTATTGCATACACGTGTCGTAAACACACACTAGTTGTCGTTTAACGTTGGTGACCTAACAATAATTAATAATGTTAAATTAATGATAATCTAATTGATTATGTGATTATGGTATTATGTTTATGTGTTTGCATGTTGTAAATGCTAATTAGAAAATTAATCGCGTAACGCGGAAACGTGCCTATTTATTCGTATGCCTTGTGTTTTTATAAAGATAAAATATATAATGATTTTCATTAGTTTATATCTTTATATTATTAAGTTAAAAACACTTTACAAAGAGTTTAAAGCCTAGTTTTTATAAAATACCAAAACACAAGGGCTTAAAAGGGTAAATATGGAAAATAAAATTAAACAAAACACTCCTAACCCTAGCCCCACCCCAAATTGGCGGCAACCATCACCCTCTCCCTCTCCCAACTTTGAATTCGAACAAGAACAAGCATCAAAACATCAGTTTTGCTCGATTTCAAGGCATACAACACATAGGAATCATCAATTGCAAGTTAACACACGTTTAAAGGTTAGATTTTTACAAGTTTTCATGGGTTTTTCATGGTGGCCGAACCCTAATTCGTTTATGGGTGCTCATGGGGTCGAATTTGATGTTGTTTGATGATGTTAGTATGTTAGTTGGATTGAATACATGTTGTTTAACGTTGATTATGCATGAATTGTATGTTTTTAATGGATTGATTATGAACTTTGATTTTATGCAAACCCTAATTTGAAATTAGCATGATTATGTGAAGTTGATGATTGTTTGATGAATGTATGATGATTAGTAGGTTGTATGAATGTTAGGATACATTGATCTTGCAAGAAATTGATGAATTGAAGTTGGTGTTTATAGGTTACTAATAATAGTAACTTTATTTTCATGACATGATGATCTAATGATAGGTTGATGTTGTTGATGGGTTCATGATGTTAATTAGATGCTAGATTGTTTATTTGAATGCTAGAAACCTTAGAATGAATGATGTTGTTCATATCTTACCAAAAGTGGAAACTTTTGCTCATGATGATTGTTAGATTATGATGATTAGGCATTGTTGATCATGTCTAGATGTTGTTATGAGCTTGAAATGGTATAATTGTGATGAATTCATGAATACATTGAGTGTTTGATAGATGTTGGAATGTACTTTCCCAAAAGGGAAACTTTATTTGCACAAAGTTTGAAGGATGATAGTTTGAACATGTTTGGGATGTTAGGAGCATGTTAGTAAGTTCATGGATGAATTCTAATGTGATAGAACATGTTAAATTAGTTGTATGGGATGCTTGGATAATCATGGGTGATGTTTGGACTTTGATGATCATGTATGATGTTGATGTTGATTAGTAGTTAGGACATCATGTTTGGGACTGGAAATTGATTGTTGTGATGTTTGTTGAATGCAATGAACATGGTTAATGAATATGATTATGATCATCATACACGTGTGCGAATCTGAGGCCCCTACTTAGTAGGATTGGCAGGATTTAGAATGTGAAGTCGTGAGTGGCTTCACATGGCATGTGGTGCGTGATTTGATCTTTGTGTGGCATGTTAGTTGTGTTATAACTAGTGGACATGTTAATGTTCTAGATTCACATGACTTGTATGATACTTGGTTGTATGATGATCTAAGTGATACACCTGGATAATATAGCATACATATGATCCATTTGAATGTTAACCATGTATGATATATGTGTATGATTGCTTGAATGGTTTACAACACATAAAGTCACCAACGGGTCAACTGGGTCAAACATGTCTGTTTTTCTAAAACCTTGAGTCTTTGGTTGTAGTGTACTTAGGGTTTCACATGTTCTCTATTTACACGTACTCACCTACTTATATGATCTAGGTAACCTTTGAAGGTTGTCTGTCCACTCCGTCTGTCAAGTAAAACTCTAAGTATCTATTAGCCTATCAGGTGAGTTCATGCCCCACTTGTTATTTGAATGCTAACCATGTATGATATATGTGTATGATTGCTTGAATGGTTTACAACACATAAAGTCACCAACGGGTCAAACGGGTCAACTGGGTCAAACGTGTCTGTTTTTCTGAAATCTTGAGTCCTTGGTTGTAGTGTACTTAGGGTTTCACATGTTCTCTATTTACACGTACTCACGTACTTATATGATCTAGGTAACCTCTGAAGGTTGTCTGTCCATTCTGTCTATCAAGTAAAACTCTAAGTGTCTATCACGCATATCAGGTGAGTTCATGCCCCACTTTTTATTTAATATCTTTTAGGGGAGATAGCATACTGGTAAATCACAAACACTTTATATATTCAAGTTGTGTATAATATTAATATAGTGTTGATATCATGGAAAAGTCCTCACACTTTTGAATTGTTAATATTGAATAGCGGGGAAATTTGGGTAGTACTACTACGTCTGACGAGCCCCACCTGTGTGACTCGAGGTCAACCGGGTGCAATTTGTCCTATTGAACATTGTCACGACCTGTTAAGTCGTGACAGGAGGCAACAACGTAACACAGTCAGCTTCAATTGCTAAATCACTATGAGTTAATTTATTGTTAATGGACTAGCTATCTATTACAATGCACTACTTCTATATCTCTATTATTAATCTGCTTATGTTTGAATATCACTCTTGAACTCACCAACCATTGTGTTGACATTTTAGTATGCTATTCTCAGGTCATTAGCCTGCTTGCCATAGGAGCACTACACAGTTCACTTGCATTCTAAGACTCAGTCTTCAAGACATCTGTATTGTTTTAATGGTTAATGTTTATTCTTTTGGGTTGGCGCATGTTTTGCCATAGTATACATTTTTATTTCTTTGGGTTGTTTTACAAAACGCTTCCGCACAGTTTAAAGTTTATACTTTGGTTGATTTTATTTTAATTATGGCATATAGAGTCGTTCTGAGTAACTATTGACTGTGATCCTGGTTTGTTCATACGCCTCGCGGTAAAACTCCGCATGTGGATTTTGAGGGTGTGACAGTCTAACTGGAAACTTATGGCCTTCTAATTCGAGGTCGCAACCTTTTATCATCTCAGAAATCCTGGTAGACTTACCTATGGCAGTTTCTACATTGAAGGGCTTATCTATACTCCTATTACTAACAGGTAATTTAGCACAAAAAGTAGCAGAATAAAACTTTTACTAGCACCATAATCAAATAACATAGAAGCAAGAGTTTGATTTACTAGAAACGTACCTGACACAACATCGGGGTCCGTCCTAGCCTCCTCTTGCGTCATCGTGAATGCCCCGGCGCTCATGCTCTACCCTTCTCCGCCAGCCTTCTTCGTTGCCCCAGAACTTTCAGGCCTCAGCTTCTTATAGTCTTCGGTCATGTGGCCCTCCCTGCCATAGTTAAAACACCTCGCCACCTTGCACTCTCTCGCCATGTGGCCCGACTTCCCATACTTGAAGCACATGTTTAGTCCCCACCTACATTCTCTGGTGTACTCCTTCCCACACTTACCATACCTCTTTATCCCCGCACCGGATGTTACCACATGTCGGTCATCCACCCGTACACCTTTATTGTTTGGAGCGGCCCCGCCAAGTCTAAACCGTTCCTATTCCAATTTCGATCGCCACCACTTTCTTGCTCACCTCAGCCACCACCACCTCACGTTCGTCATACAACCTTCCCGCCAAATCAACCGCCGACCTAAACATACTCAGCCGGGAGGTGATGAGGTGCCTGCGAATGTCCGTCAGCAAGCCTTGAATATACCTTTTGATCTTTCGTAACAGAGGCGTCACCTGATCCGGCACCAGCCGTGCCATCTTATTAAACTTGATGGTGCATTGTTGATATGTCATGGTTCTTGCCTCCAACTATAGGAAATCCCTATCGACCTTGTCCATCTCTCATTGAGGACAAAACTCCTCAATCACCAACTTCTTTAACTCCGACCACCTCATTCTCCCGATAGCCCTGCTACCTTGGCTTGGACGATATTGTCCCACCAACACAAAGCCGATTCTACGAATGAGTGATTGGGAAACTTCACTTTCTGATCTTCCCGACACTCACCGATCTCAAGAACAACTTCCATCTCTCTTACCCACTAGTGAGCAGCAGCAATAGTGCCATTGCCAACAAAAGTCAGGGGCTTGCATCTTTGAAATGCCTCTTAGTTACAGTCTCGTGCTGCCTCAAGCACATGCTCTTCTTCCTCCTCCTCATCATTAGAGAAAACCGTCTCCGTCTCCGGTTGCTCCCTTCCTCCCGTGGACCTTCTCCTCTCCTCCTTTTCGCCTTCTAGTACTGCCTTTATCACTTCGGTCACCACAGATGGTAGGAGCGTCTGCATGACCTGATGAACTTCCTTCACAACAGCCTCCTTCACTGAGGCTCTCAAGTTAGCACTCTCATTCCCAGCCTCTGGATGATGGGTCATGGGTTATTCATGAACCACCTCTTCAACTAAAGGCCTTCCTCTTGTGGCCTGTGGTCTAGGACCACGTCCACCCCAACCTCCACCTAGAAGCCTTTGACGTTCTACCACCGGCCATCCTCTGACACACAATAAGATTCAAAAACTAACACATCATTCAAGGTAATAGCTCAGTTTATGTCAACTATAGTAAGTCCCTAATTATAGTGGCCAGTTGTGATTAGCCACTTACTTTACTCTTCATACTCCAACGATTTCCTATCCCGACTACATCAGTATCTAAATCTAGTAAAAGCACATAAACCACATAACATATGCACATAATATCGGTTATCATTAAGAAAATACCTGATGGCACGCAACTACTCGGACTGACACCCCTTCCCTTTCATCCCATTCTCAGTTTAAGTTTAGGTTTATTTTGAAAATGTTTTCCGCGTTTCACTTAAACTTTGGATCTAATACCAACTTGTAAGGTCTCGTTCCCGGACACTCATAGCTGGTCAATTATCACACATAAAACATAGAACATTCATTTACTTAATGAAAACATTGCAGCAGAATCATTTTAAACAAACATTTCATTTCAGATATAAATCGCTTTTGCAAAAAAATACAACATTCATTACAAAACACCGTTTGTTCGCATTACAATGCAAAATCATTATCGTAACATAAGATGGATGCCATCCAAAATGAGCCAAGTAGCCACCCCGTGCCATCCTCAGCAACATCTACCTGTAAACTGGAAACATATAAAAGTCGGTTTTGCTAAGTGAGTTCTAGTTTTAAAATAAAATATACTTTACTTTCACTTAAAACCTTTCTTTATTTGCATACGTGATCATACACCATACATACACATAGATAATAGCATTATTATCTTTGATCATTATTCGTTCATTAACTTTTGTTCATTCATCATCGTATGTCATCGTTATCATTCACTTTCATTCATGGTCTTCCTTACTTATCTTTCGTACATTTTTTAACTTTCGATAACACGTATTGTACCCCGAACATTATGCACGAAGCAGACCCTAGGGCCCGGGGAAAGTACGCTCATCATTATCATTCACTTTCATTCTGGACCAATGTCAAGTGCTATACCCCAAACATTGTGCATGAAGCTTGTCATTGCGCCTGAGGTCTATCATAGACCTCCAACATTATGCATGAAGCTGACTCCAGTACCTCGAACTTAGGCAGTTTAAACCGTTGGGCACATGGGCCACTATTTAGGTGCATAGGCAGTCAACATACACTAAACAACATATTTCAGTCGCCAATCCATCATCTACCATGTTCTAAGCTTAACACTAGCATTCTATGCCATAGAAACACATTTGTAACATAATCATAACCATATTAGCACCCAAATCAAACCCCACCTACAAACACATTCATACACATACATACAAGTATAACCCATTTTATAAAAATGAACATACATGTATTTCTAGCCCCAAATCAGTTTAAAACAAGTAAAAAAAGGGTTCTACAACTCACCTTAGCAGCTTTTGGTATGACTTTTTCAAACATCCATTTGCAAATGAGTTCAGCACCTTGAATTCGAATTCCTTTGCTTCCTTCCTCAAAATCCGAGCGCTCTCTGCCTTCTCTCTCTAAAATCAGAATGAAAAGCAATATGCAGAAAGGTGTAGGCGGCCATGCCCACTTTATGTACCAACTTTATACTCTTGTCCTTTTTGACACATTTAGCCCCTCAACTTAGGTTAAATGTGTTTCTCTCTTTTTTACACTTTTATTGATCTTCCTTTAAATTTCCGGGTGTCACACCAACACACACACACACAACACACACACCACACACATATATATATATATATATATATATATTATATATATATATAATATGATTTGTTTATTGAAACACACAATGAAAGACTTACATACGCAACAACATAAACTATATATAAACGTCAAAATGCATAGCACACATACAATAGCCATTATATATACATACGCACATATGACGCACCCACACAAGCAGCAACCGAAGGATACTATGTGGTGTCGAGAACCACCGGTAACCGCCACCCTAACCCGGTCCAAAACCCGCAACTGACGTGTGACGAAACGAAACGAAGCTTACCTCGATCGTTTATCTACGGTGAGAAGAAACGACAATACGACGACCACCCGACGGCGACGATGAGAGGCCAGTCAGATGATGCGCACGGAGAAAGTATCATGGTAATTCCACGGCGGTGGGGGGGCAATTAGGGTTTGGACGGGTATTATATGTATATACACACACACACAAACACACGCACACATACACACACACACACACATATATATATATAATATATATATATATCTATATATGTAATATATATATAATATTTCAAATACACTTAGGACCCTAGACTTTCAATTAATTAATCTCTCAAGTTTGATTATATCACAGTTTATACCCTAAACTATAATTATAATATAATAAAAAAAATAATAATATTAATAATAATAGAATAATAATATTAATAACAATAATAAAATATAATATTACTAATAATCGTGTAATAAAAATAATTATTAATAATAATATTACTCATGATTATACTGGTAGCGATTATATAAGATTTAATTTAATATTTTTTTTTTATCGTTACATTGTAAGATTAACATCAGGGTGCAGAACGACAAGATCAAGTTGGGTTCGAAAACAAGTAAATTACACAAGGATAATAAAGTACGAGAAAGTTACGAGCTTCGAATCAATTGACGGACCTGATAGTGATGGATGTCATAATCCCTAGTTGGGAGAATTTCGACCCGAAATTCAGTCGACTTGAAATTCAGCTAGATGTCACACTATCACGATCTGATATAATTGACACATGCACTCCATGCCTAGCCACGATCTCATTCACATATAATCTCGCTAGCTTCTCCATCTTATAGTCTTCGCGAATAGGCAAGAAGTGAGCAGATTTTGTCATTCGATCCACGATGACCCAAATCAAATCATGCCACTACTGGTTCTAGGCAACTTAGTGATGAAGTCCATTGCTATATTTTCCCACTTCCATTTGGGAATTTCTAGTTATTGTAACAGATTTGATGTGTTTTGATGTTCAGCTTTGACTTTTGAACAAGTTAAGCATTCGCTTACATACTTTGCAATGTCCCTTTTCATACCTGGCCACCAATACAACTCCTTAAGATCTTGGTACATCTTGTCTGCACCAGGATGCACAGAGTACTTGGATTTGTGCGCTTCGTTCATAACTAGGGTTCGAATATCTCCCCATTTAGGTACCCATATACGATCTACGAAGTACCACACACCATCCTCCTTACAGTTCATTTGTTTATCTAACCCTCACAACTCTTCACTTGCGACATTCTTCTCCTTCAGCACTTTGCCCTGTGCCAACAATATTTGCATTTTTAAATTCGATTGAATGGTCATTCCCAGCGCTCGCGCACGTATGGTTTAACACATTCCTTCCTACTCAGGGCATCAACTACTACATTTGCCTTTCCAGGATGATATCGAATCTCATAGTCATAATCACTTAGGAGTTCCACCCATCACTTTTGACTCATATTAGTTCCTTTCATCAAAGATATGTTGAAGAATTTTACGATCAATGTAGATAACGCACTTAGTCCCATACAGATAATGCCTCCATATCTTAAGTACGAACACCACTGCCGCTAATTCAGGTCATAGCGTTAATTCTTTTTGTGAACCTTAAGTTGTCATGAGGTGTACGCAATCACCTTATCCTTTTGCATCAGTACACAACCTAGGCCTTGATGTGATGCATCGCTAAACACCACAAATCATTTAATTCATTAGGGAGGGTTAATATCTTCAACTTCTGAATGCATCCTCTTGTTTATGTCCCCAATCGAACTTCTTATCCTTCTATATTAAAATTGTCAATGGCTGTGCAATCTCTTTGAGAAGTTTGCAATGAATCATCGATAGTAACCAGCCTATCGTATCTTCGAAGGCGTCTTAGGAGCATCCACCTTTTAGCTGCTTCAATCTTTCCAGGATCAACGTGATGGATTCTTTTCATTAACCACGTGTCCTAAAACTTCACCTCCCGCAACAAAAACAAACACTTCGAGAACTTGGGCGTAAAGTTTCTTCCATTAGTAAATTTCATAATTGTCGGAGGTGTTTGTTCATGGTCTTCCTTTCATCTAGAACAGATAAGGATATTCATCTATAAACATGATTACAACTTATCCGGATAAGGTTTGCACACACGGTTCATCAGATCCATGACACTACGGGGCATTGGTCAGCCCAAATGGCATGAATAAGAACTCGTAATGCCCATACGAGTTAAAATGTTGTCTTTGGTATATCCTCCTCGTGAACCACAACTGATGATGACCCGACGATGATCGATCTAAGAGAAACCTGAAGCTCTTGTAATTGATCAAATAGATCCTCGATCCTGGGGGAGTGGATATGATTTTTCAAAGTCAACTTATTCAACTCTCGATAGTCTATGCACATTCAAAATGTTCCATCTTTCTTCTTAACAAATAATATCGGTGCTCCCCATGGCGAGTGACTTGGTCGTAGAAACCCTTATCTAACAACTCTTATAGTTGACTGATAGTTCTTGCATTTCTGATGGCGCTAAACGATACAGTGTCTTTGTATAGGTGTTGCTCCCAGGAACCAAATTATAAGAATTTCTACTGTCGAGGAGGGTGCAAACCGGAAAAAATGTTAGGGAATACTTCTTGAAAGTCTCGCACCACCAGGAAGGTCTTCCAGTTTCCCTCCTCGAATTTATTGTCCACCACATGTATGAAGAATGCATAGCATTGCTTGCACGGCATCGGCGCTTTCACACAAAGAATAATATTTAGGCTTCTTACGGTCGTTCTTCTTGAATCTTAGGCACATAGCCATTAGGCATAAGAATTCACACTACTTTCTCTCGACAAACATTTCAAATCCATATTTCAACAGCCAATCTATTACCAACAACCAAGTCAAGCGTCCTAATTCAAAAGGTTAATTAACTATGTCAAAAGTGTGATCCTCTAATATAAATGCACCCCTCTAATTACTCTCAACTAGCTCTCTCAAAAATTTGTGTTAGGATCTCAGCCTCTTGGTTTAATCGATTGAACAGATATAGCAGCGGAATAGCTCAGAATTAGACAAATTCAAGCAAGAACATTCGATATAAAGCGATAAAAGAATTTTGTTATAGAGAGAGAAATATCAGACAAAGGAATATTGCATTAAGATTGTCGGCCTCAAAGGCACGATTACAGGTGAGTCATCTTTCTTATAAAGGAAAGAATGACGTAGGCTGATGTCACTTGAAAGTGACATGTAACCGTTTTATAACTACTGATGTTTAACAACTACTGAAGATGTCAACAACTGACATCTTCTTACAAATGTTCCTAAGTGTTAAACATCTTATTTACAACTACTGAAAAACATAAAACTACTGATACTACAACAACTGAAGAACAACCTCTTCAGTTGTTTACAAGTACTGAAAAGGAAACAAAACTGAAAAGTAAACAAACTACTGAAAGGAAAAGAAAACTACTGAAGAAAAAAAACCATCACAACAACTGAAGAAGCCCTCTTCAGCTGTTGTCATCAGCTGTTAACATCAGCTGATGTCTTCAGTACTTGAACATCAGACTTTGTCTTTCAGCTGTTGATCTTCAGTCTTTGTCTTCAGTACTTGTTGAAGTCTTCAGACTTTAGATCTTCAGCTGTGTCTCAGTCTTTGTCTTCAGTACTTCAGACGTACTTCAGCAGTTGTATTCTTCAGACTTTGTAGAACAGCTGATCAGGTCTTCTTCAGCTGTTGTGATGTCTGTGGGACTTAGAGGTTTCTCTGATCAGGCTCATTGGTTCTTTTGGTCCAACAAACTCCCCCTGAACCAATGCAGCCAAAACCTCTAAGTTATTGACGAGTCCCACTTATTTTGGCAGATAGATTGGTCTTTTTATCCTCTTGATCAGATGAGAAGTGACCCTTTTTCAGCACCGGCCTGGGAAGAAGTCTCTGATGATCTGTTTGGCATGATATGGTTGGGAGCTCTGTATTGGGGACTGGGACACGAGCTGTTACCCCAACCATGAGATCTACTTCCCGTGTATCAGCCTATATGATTCCCTGGTGTAAGCCCTTAGAAAACATGATCTGCTCATCCATTGTCAGCACCTCGGGCACACCATCAAATAATCCTTCTCGGCCATACACTTCAGATATGTACTTGGCCTGTTTTCCATTCTTGAGCTCAACCGTGGTTATTTGTCTATAAGCAAACTCATCTGGATGAGTCCCTCTAAGAGCAGGTTGAGCTCTTCTTGTTTGAAGTTTTCAAGTCTTTTGTAAACCAATCCCTTCTTTATGATTTTTTCTCCAACATCTTTTGAGGTGGTTGTTTGGCTTCATAGGCTTTCTTGAACTCTTCAACAATTTCCCAAGGGGGACACTACAAGAACCACAGTGATGTCTTCGTCGACAAACTCTTCACTTGGCCCTTGTATTTGAAGGAATTTCTTTTTGACAATCCGGTGTGCCACCCTAGGATCAGGCCATATCCTTACTTTTCCCTTTGGTATTGAAAGGTATTAGCAAGGGTGTACAATCTTAATACTTCTTTCTTCATGCTAATCATTGAAGAGGATGTGGCATATGCTTGTCATGCTTTTCAGCATTTCCTCATCATGTCTTGCATCTGTTCCTCTTCAATCTTTATCATCACATCATGCATTTGAGAAGCAGGAGTGATGGACATTGGTTTAGCCTTAGGCAAAGTAATAACTGCAGAGAGTGGCAGTCTGTCTTCATCCTCCTCTTCATCTTCATCAGGCCTCAGTACCTTTCTTTTCTTTTGTCTAGGTACATCACTGGCAGTGGGTTTTGGGGGTAAAGGATTTGGTTTTGTGGGTTGGATGGTTGGTTTAGAGGGTAAAGGGGTTGTTTTAGTGGGTTGTGGAGGTAGTGATTTTGAGGATAGAGGCTTTTCAGACTGTTTTAGCATTTTGGCTGTAAGGGAGGCTTTAGTAAATTTTGTCAGTTCTTTTCGGTTCCCAACCCCAGCTTCATTCAATGCCTCAATCACTAAACCTTTGGAGTATGCTTCAGACGAACAAATCTTGGTGGTTATTGCCAAGATGTTGTCCCTGGTCCAGGCCCTTATTTCAATCAGAGATCTTCCCAAGTATTTAGCTATAAATCTGATCATTATCTCCAGCCTTTCTCTTTCTAAGGCATCATAGCTAGCCCATCTTGAGTTGATCTCCTCTGTTTCAACCTTCTGATCTCGGAGTCTAGTGTTTGGATGTCAAAACCCTGCCTATATAAACTGCTCAATGATTTTATCCATTGAACGGTTATGGTTGGCATCAGCTTCTTTCACCATATCATTCAGCTCTTTCTCCTTCTCAGACTCTCCTTTCCTCTTTTGATATGTGACATGAAAGTCTTTTTGACTTTCATTCACTTCAGCTCTCTTCTCACTCTCCTTCTCCTTCTCATTTACTTCTCTGATTCTTTCTCCTTCTCCCCATCTGTCCTCTTCCTTTCCTTTAACTAATGACTCTCCCCCTTTTTGGTTGCATTGGGTGCAAGGGTTTGAGCAGTAGAAAGTGATTTGGTCACAACTCCTCCACCAAGGGTTGTATTATTGTAGGAAGCCTCTCATCAATGGCTTTGATCACTATATCTGTGATCATGGGAGTGATGAGAGGTAGGGATTTTTGAAGGGTAGCAACTGATTGATCAGGATGGTTCTGTTCCTGAGAATCAGTGCCAAAAGCAGAGGCTGGTGGCTTGGAAGTATGTATTGGCTCAGTGTTAGGGGACCTTCAGAAGAAGGTGCCATCTGTGGGTGTATTGTGGTGGCAGATGGACTTTCATCCTGAGACATCTTGGCCAGCAGCTCTTTGAGTCTGCTAACCTCATCTCTAGGATGGTGTTTTGAGCAACTACATCATAGAAGAAGCTCAGGTCATCATCAGTTGATACTGAATCACCTGACCTCCTGACAGAGTCAGGATGAACATGCCTTGAGTGTAGATCAATTATAGCATGTGCCCCTTGTTCTGGTTCTGGGGACTTCCAGCCTCAGGACTATGTCCTTCATCAGCTGTTGCCGCTGGTGAGGTCTTAGAGATGTTACCAACTGCACCCTGGTCATTTGCTGAGTCAGAGGCAGTGGCAGCCTCACCAGAAGTTCGCACCCCTTGTCTACACTAGAAGATGGAACATGATAAACCCTGTGCTGTGGGTTGACAGAAGCATTGTGATCCTCCCCCTCAGGTGTTGAGGTTATCCCAGTAGTAATGGTGTCTGGGTGGGGGGTGAGGAATGCAACTGCGTCAGCACTTTTGCAACAATTATTGTAGGGCTTTGAGGGGCGGTTGCATCAGGAGAGGGTGTGGAAGCAGTGTGCACCCGGGACAATGGTGCTCTTCAATGGTAATCCCCTCAAGTGAGAGGATCCAGCAGTGTGGCTTCCCTTTGAGTGGTTGCATCAGGTTCCTTTTGAGAGGAAACCTGAGCGGCTTCGGTTGGTGGAGTCATAGTCTCTACTGGGGGGTTATTTCCAGTAGAGATAACCTGCTTTGGTGCAGCAGGAGCATCCTCAGGGGACTCAACTCCCTGAGTAGCCTTCTTAGGCTTTTCTTTGTGGGTTTGGAGGGGACTTTGGATGTGGAAGTGGAGGCTGTGGGTTCCAGCTGCGTGGGTTTGCGCAGCTTGGCAGCCTGTTTGAGAGTTTGGTCAGTGTTGTGTCGGGAGTATACCTCCGGCAATACAGCCAAAGCAGGGACTCCCAGACCAACTAGTCCCTCAGCAGAAAGCTGATTCTCTATTATGGCCATTATAAACCGAGGATATAGTATCCAACGGTTAGAAAGTGGTTTTGTGGCCATATCCTTGATTTCAAGAAAAATTATTTCAGAAAAGTTTAGTGGTTCTTGTTCAAGGATAGAGAACAGTACCTGTTGCCATCTGGAAGACAGTTGATCCAAGAAGGAAGTCTTCGAGGCCAGGCAAACATTACCATATGAAAAATCAAGCGTTCAGCATCTGGAAAATGTTTCTTCAGGATGGTCGAAGCACTAAGATCACCTGATATCCATGTTGTCCAAATGAAAGATCAAGTTGGCTTAGGATATCCAACAGGGTAGGCAGCATCATCTAATAGTAATATCTGGCGGATGGTAGCAGTAGAGATGACCACCTTATGAGAGTTGATGGACGAATGGATAGATTCTCCATTAACAGTTGCATTCGTCCAAAACTGATGTAGCGAATCGGCATAAATGATTGGATTTAGGAGGAAAGCCGTTTTCAGTGGTGATTGGACCATAAGATCTATAGCATTATCGAATTTGGTCCAGAAGGGCGATTTAGTGAGGTACGCGACACAGTTGTCGAGAGGCTTGAGTTGCATGGTCGCCATTAATGAAGGTGAAAGGTTTTCAGAGCTTTTGAAATTTTAGGTCGTGAAAGAATGAAAAACTCTGAAAGAGGGATCAGATATATATAGGGTAGGGTTATGAAACGACTGAAGGTTTGGTGTTAGTCATCAGTATTTGAAACAACTGATGACGTGGTATTAACTTTCAGAGGTTTGAAACGACTGATGGTATTGGTGTGGTCAGCAGTTATAAAACAACTGAAGACATGGTGTTTACAATCAGACGTTGAAACAACTGAAGTCTCTGATTTAGGCATCAGTAGTTTTAAAAACTACTGAAGACAAGTTGGACTTCAGATGTTGAAACAACTGAGGACTTGGTATTAGTCATCAGTAGTTGTGAAACTACTGAAGACCGGGTTTTGCCATCAGTTGTTTAAACAACTGAAGACTTGGTGTTAGTCATCAGTAGTTGTGAAACTACTGAAGACATGGTATTGCTTCAGTTGTTTATGAAGAAACAGCAGTTTGTGAACTACTGAAGAGAGAGTACTCATCAGTAGTTGTCGTCAATTCATAGCCTTTCAGCTGTTTCATACTGTCCTCAACACTTACTCATCAGCCTTTTGCTGTTTTCAGTTGTTTCATAGGACATCAGTACTTATCTGTTTCTACTGATTCAGTAGTTGTAACTACATCAGTAGTTTAGAACAGATAAAGTACAGTACTAAAGCATTTAGCCTTCAGTAGTTATAAAAACTACTGAGGGTAAAATAACTCATCAGTACTTATATGTGACATGGTTACCAATGATCATCAGTAATACTGAGATCATCAGTAGTTGTCACTTATTCTAGCTGCAGCATACCAAGCCTTAACACCAGGTTGTGGAAAGTTGAACTATCCAAAGGCTTAGTAAAAATGTCTGCAAGCTCATCAGCACTAGGCACAAACATAGGATTAATTAGACCTTTTCAAAACAATCTCTTATAAAATGATGTCTAATTTCTATATGTTTGGTCCTAGAGTGCTGGACTGGATTTTTGACAATGCAAAGAGCTGAAGCACTATCCATTAATAATGGAGTCTTAGTCTCTGTAATGCCATAATCCAAAAGTTGATTCTGAAGCCAGAGTATTTGGGATGTACAACTTGCAGCAGCAATGTACTCGGCTTCAGCAGTGGATGTAGCAACAGATGTTTGTTTCTTACTCTGCCAAGAAATCAAACAGTTGCCTAGGAATTGACATCCACCAGAAGTTGATTTCCTGGTCAACTTACACCCTGCATAGTCACTATCAGAGAAAGCAACTAATTTGCAAGAATGTCCAGTGGAATACCATAAGCCTAGAGATTGTGTACCTTGCAGATATCTAAAGATCCTCTTGACTGCAATCAGATGAGACTCCTTAGGTGCAGCCTGAAATCTAGCACAAACACATGTAGCAAACATAATATCTGGTCTAGAAGCTGTTAAATACATCAAGGAACCAATCATACATCTGTAAAGAGTTTCATCAACATCTTTACCTTTCTGATCAACATCCAATTGTGTGGTGTTGCACATGGGAGTAGAACAGGTTTACAGTTTTGTAAATCAAACTTATTCAAAAGATCTTTTGTGTATTTAGACTGATGAATGAAAATTCCATCAGCTTTTTGTTTGATTTGCAAACCTAGAAAGAATGTAATTCTCCCATTGCACTCATTTCAAACTTCTGTTGCATTAAGGTTTGGAAATCCTCACACAATTTGGGATCAGAGGATGCAAATATAATATCATCAACATAATTTGAACAAGTAGCTTATGCTGATCCACCTTCTTAATAAATAAAGTTTTATCTATGGAGCCTCTAGTGAAATTATTCTGTAGAAGAAAGTTTGATAAGGTCTCATACCGCTCTAGGTGCTTGTTTCAACCCATAAAGAGCTTTATCAAGCTTATACCCATTCTGGGTGCTTATTATCCTCAAAACCTGGTGGTTGACACACATAAACTTCTTCTTTTATGTACCATATAGAAAAGCACTTTTGACATCCATTTGAAAAACTTAAGATTGTGGAGTGCAGCATAGGCTAAAAACAATCTAATTGCCTCCAGTCTGGCTACAGGGGCAAAGGTTTCATCATAATCAATACCTTCTTCTTGTGCAAACCCCTGCACAACCAGTCTGGCCTTGTTCTTAACAATTAGCCCATTTTCATCAGTTTATTCCTAAACACCCATTTAGTGCCTATTGCACACTTACCTGGGGGTAGAGGAACAAGCTCCCACACTTGCTGTTTTTTGAACTGAAGAAGCTCAAGCTGCATGGCTTCAACCCAACCATTGTCTCTCAAAGCTACATGATAGTTCTTTGGCTCTAGCTGACTGATGAAGAGAGCATAGAAGCAGAAATTGGACAACTGGCTTCTGGTTGAAACACCAGCATTGATATCACCAAGGATTTGAGTCATGGGGTGATTTTCAGCTCTTGGTAAACAATCAAATCTGTGCAAGTGTTGTAGGACCTTCAGCAGCAGCAGATGTTGATGCAGATTCTTGAAACCATGAAGATGGTGGCAACTCAAATGAAGTTGAGGATGCAGAAATCTCATCAGCATTTGTTGTGGATGGTGCTGCTGGAGCTACAGGAGCATCAGGTTTAGAGGACTCAGGCAGTTGGTCACTAAACCTGAAGAGGTGATTACTACTATCATCATCATTTTCAGTAGTAACACCAGGTGGGGAACTGTTGACAGGAGCAACAGCAGGAGATTGATAAGGAACATATTGCAGTATGTCCAAATCAAAGAGCTCCACAGGGCTTTGTGGAATCTTGTCCTTTGGAGATTCATTGAACTTGACATGTAGAGTCTCTTCAACCATATCTTGTTCTGCAGTTGAAGACTCTGTATGCCTTGCAAGTGATGAAAAACCAACAAAAGTACCTGCATCCACCTTAGGATCAAATTTCTGGAGCTGATCCTTGTGTTGAGAATGAAACAGGGACACCCAAATGCTCTAAAGAATGAAATGAGAGGGGCCAAATGATGTAGAACTTCATATGGAGTCTTCATCAACCTCTGATTTATTAGCACTCTATTCTGCACATAGCATGCTGTGTTGACAGCTTCAGCCAAAAGGTCAATGGCAGTCCAGAATCAGCCAACATAGACCTTGCAGCTTCAATGAGGGTCCTGTTCTTTCTCTCCACAACTCATTCTGTTCAGGAGTTCTTGAAATACTAAACTGTCTCTTTATTCCCTTGGAAAGGAAGAACTCATCAAGTGTATTGTTCTGAATTCTGTTCCATTGTCACTTCTAATACACTTGACTGAGAGGGAATACTGCTTCTCAGCATACACACAAAGTTTATGATCTTCTGTGCAGCTTCATCCTTTGAATGTAGAAAGAAAGTCCATACAAATCTGGAGTAATCATCCACAATTACCAGACAGTATTTCTTCTTTGCCATGCTCATCACCTCACAGGACCAAAAAGATCCATGTGAAGAAGTTGTAAGCAGGCAGTGGACTTTGGTTCTTCAATAGGTGGGAATGAAACCTTGTGTTGTTTTCCTTTCAAACAAGCAGTGCAGTTGTTGTCACACTTGAACTCCTTCATAGGCATTCCCCTTACTAAACTATGGTGTATCAGCTGATTCATGTTCTTGAAGTTAACATGTCCCAGCCTTCTATGCCATAGATTAGATTCTTGAGGAGAGGCCTTGGAAAATAGGCAAGGATGACCTTTGAGATCTATTTTCTTGGAAAGATCTAAGGCATACACTCTTCCTGTCCTGTTGGCCTTCAGGAGAGTGTGAGCATCCAATACCTTGTCAATCAAACTCAGAACTTTGGATGACAGAATCCTGCAGTTCTGGCTTGTGAAAAGGGCAACATGGCCTTTGTCACATAATTGACTGACACTCAAGAGGTTATACTTGAGATTTTCCACATGGTTGACATCATCAAACTTTATTTCCCCATTGGAAACAAAGCCCTTCCCGATGATGTAACCTCTTGCATCATTGCCAAAGGAAACAAAACCCTCCTTCCTGGAGAGTAGTCATTAAGAAGTGAGTTGTTCCCAGTCATATGCATAGATCCCCCACTGTCTACATACCAGATGCTACTTTGGCATGTTGAAGAGACCTGCATTAATAAACAATCAGTTAGTTTTGGAGACCCAAACCTTTTTGGTTTTGGGCCTGGTTTCATCAATAGATGGTAAACTAACAGGTTTATTGGACACAACAGCTTGAGGTGAAGGAGATGGTGTAGAAGAGGAATCCTTTGGCTTGGATCTCCTTTTCTGGGGTTTCAACACAGGGCCATCAAGTTGGTTAACTCTTCCCACAGATGTTGAACCATCATTACCAGCTGTGTCTGATTCTGGGAAAGAGCTTTCAGCTCTCAGACACAATGGTATTGGTGTTTGATGATGAGTTCTTGTGTTGCACCATCTTCTTTTGAGAACCTCAGCTGTTGCCTGTTGCACTCCTTCCCTTTTAGATTTCTTTTTGGACATAGGAGTAACAGGATTTGATGCTGCTGGTACAAACTTGGACTCAAACTCAGTTTTCATTTTAGCCAAGTTTTCTTTAATTTTCTCCTTTTGTTTGAGTTTGGATCCCTTTTTGTACCAACAATCATCTGTGAGATGATTGAATAGACCACATATTTCACATGGTTTCTTCTTCATCGTCTGTTGATCATCAACTGAAGGAGATGAAACTACTGAAGACTTGCTCTTCAACAGTTTAGAAGCACTTTTTGCCTTCTTGTCAACTCCCTTAGTAGGCTTCAAATCCTTCCTACTGACAGTTTTCTTCTCTTCAGTGCTGTCAGTCATTGGGATTTGAACTCCAGATGTTATCCCCTGCTCTCCAGTACCTTCAGTACTTCTAGGGATAACACTTGGGTTGATCAACTCATTGATCATGTGAGTGTCAGCAGTTGAACCATCAATATCAGCTGATAGGTTCACAGAGGGATTACTACTGACTTCAACTACTGATGGTGCTTTATCAAGTAGTGAATCACATGATGAGGTGGATTGGTCATTACTTTCTCCATCAGATTCTACTCCTGCTCTTGAAGCAAAATCTGTAGGAGGAGCAGTGTGATTATAACCAATTCCAAACTTCACATTTGAAGCTGTTTGCTTACTAAGAAGCATTTCAAAGCCCTTGCAAGATTGTACCCAACGATCACACTCTACTTGGGTGACAGCAAGAGTATCTTTGAGGTCTTTGTACTTCTCTAAGAGTACATCCTCCCTAGCCTTATCCTCAGAGATTTGGCATTTTAATTATAAATCTCATCAGTTTTCTCTTTTAGCACAGACTCAAACTCAGCTTTATTTTTGGAAATTACTTGTTCTAGCTCTACATTTTTATTGATTAAAGCCACATTTTCTTCTCTAATAAAGGCAAATGCTGCTATGCAAGTTTCAGAACATAATTTGGCCTTAGCCTCAGAAGATACCTGTGATACCTGTGTTGAAGAGGTACTTGAGGATGATCCATCAGAGGATTCCAAAGTCATGAGAGCTAGATTTCCAAAAGGATGCTCACCACCATGTTGACCAGCACCTGAGAACAGTTGTTCATTACCAGACACATCATCTGGTAAACTGCTCCAGTCAACAACTCCTGGTGTGAAGAAGCTGTGTTGTTGAAGTTGATTAGGTTGATGAGATTGGGATGGTTGAGGCTCAGGGAGTGCATGTGGTTGCTGAGCAGTGGGTGCTTGAACCTGGCCTGGTTGTGGCATGTAATAGCAGGGGTATGGATATGGCATTGGCCCCTGTGGAACAAAATATGCAGGAGATTGTGGTTGATGATGATAACCAGAATTGACAGGTTGTTGCCCTCTGTTCTGTTGACTATTGCCAGGGTAAGTCACAAAAGGTGCAGGAGAGTTAGATCCAGATGATCTACATTCTCTTGCAAAGTGTCCAAGCCTGTGGCATTTATGGCACTTCAACTTACTCTTGTCAAAACCAACTTTGGTTTTGCCAGAGAGTCCTGGGAATTTCCTTCCAGTTCTTTTGTAGAACTTCTGAGATCTGATATTTATCAAGGCCATTTGGCTCAAAATATCCATCTCTTCTAAGTCATCATCAGCAATCCCCTTGAGATCATCCATGATGAAACATAGATTGTCACTATTACTACCAGCAGAATAACTATCAACACTCACAAAGGCAGGCTCAGAAGAGTTTGTAGAGAAATCAATATGCTCATCATACTGGCTTTCAGATGACGCATATTCTGACTCTTGAAGTCCAATCAGGGCAGTGTTCCCTTGGACAAAATCCTCAGTGAGCTTGCCAGATGAAGCCAATTTCCTTTTCTGCTCTATCTCTCTCTCGAATGTAAGAGTTTCCCATGAAGTTGGGTGAGAGATAGGCGATCAACATCAGCATTTGAGTGTAGAACAATGGTATATGTGTTCCATCTCTCAGGCAGTGATCTTAGGAATCTATGGTTCATCTGACTCCTGGTATATTCATGTTTAACCATTTTCAATTCAGAGATTAAACATGGAAACCGCTCAAATTGTTGAGTCAGAGTCTCACCCTTTCTATGAGAGAAAGTCTCATATTGTTGGGCGAGGATTTCCCTGTTGTTTGCTAAAACCTCATCAGTACCACCAAATGTTCTTTGATGGCTTTCCAGAGGTCATGAGCAGACTCACAATGCAGAAGCCCAGAGTAAATCTCATTAGGAGTAGCCATAGCCAAAATTCCATGGGCTTTTGCATCGATTTCAAACAACTTCTTGTCCTCATCGGAGTATTGCTCCTTCTTCTTTGGAACCAACTGGTTTGTTTCCGGATCATTCACCATTGGCTTATGTGGTCCATGTACCACAGATGTCCAACAACCTGAGCTATGGACAGACAGGTGATGGAGCAATCTTCTTTGCCAAATGTTATACTCATTCCTCACCAAGATCGGAGGCTTGGTAGAGGATCCAGTATTGAAAGGATCATTCGAAGAAGTAGTCATTGTGGAAAATCAGACAGATTCAAGTAAAATCACAATAAATTTAGCTCAGAACCACACAAAACCTCAAATAAAACGGCCAGAAGCGATACACTCTCAATCTCTATAACAGATCCTTGCGAATTTGCTAATTCGATCAAACTTAGAGCGATTGAACAGTTTCAATGATCGATTGTTAGATCGATCAATGATTAACCTGCTCTGATACCATTTGTTAGGATCTTAGCCTCTAGGTTTAATCGATTGAACAGATATAGCAGCGGAATAGCTCAGAATTAGACAAATTCAAGCAAGAACATTCGATATAAAGCGATAAAAGAATTTTGTTATAGAGAGAGAAATATCAGACAAAAGGAATATTGCATTAAGATTGTCGGCCTCTAAGGCACGATTACAGGTGAGTCATCTTTCCTTATAAAGGAAAGAATGACGTAGGCTGATGTCACTTGAAAGTGACATGTAACCGTTTTATAACTACTGATGTTTAACAACTACTGAAGATGTCAACAACTGACATCTTCTTACAAATGTTCCTAAGTGTTAAACATCTTATTTACAACTACTGAAAAACATAAAACTACTGATACTACAACAACTGAAGAACAACCTCTTCAATTGTTTACTAGTACTGAAAAGGAAACAAAACTACTGAAAAGTAAACAAACTACTGAAAGTAAAAGAAAACTACTGATGAAGAAAAACCATCACAACAACTGAAGAAGCCCTCTTCAGCTGTTGTCATCAGCTGTTAACATCAGCTGATGTCTTCAGTACTTGTACATCAGACTTTGTCTTTCAGCTGTTGATCTTCAGTCTTTGTCTTTAGTACTTGTTGAAGTCTTCAGACTTTAGATCTTCAGCTGTTGTCTCAGTCTTTGTCTTCAGTACTTCAGCAGTTGTATTCTTCAGACTTTGTAGAACAGCTGATCAGGTCTTCTTCAGCTGTTGTGATGTCCTGTGGGACTTAGAGGTTTCTCTGATCAGGCTCATTGGTTCTTTTGGTCCAACAATTTGCCATTCGCCATTTCTACCGAATAGCTAGTATTTAAGAAACTAGGGTTCAAACCAAGCAGAGGTGCAAATTTAGAGGACACAAAACTATTATCTGCCCCGGTATCAAACAATACGGATGCAACATGATTATTGAGGAGATACATATCCGTAACAACGTTCGGGTCCTGATGCGAGTCATTTGCACAAATCACAAATGCACATCCTTGGGCAGCATTGCCTTGATTCCCTTGACCTTGATTACCAGCTATTGCCATCACTTGGTTTTGGTTATTCCCTTGTTGACCAGGTGCCCGATTCAGTGTAGGGAACACATTCTGATAATGATCGGGGCTCCCACACTCATAGCAATCCCTGACATTTCAAGTTGGATTGATTGCATTAATCGGTGCAACCAAATTGGGCGCCGCCCTATAGTCTTTCACAAAATGCCCCGGACGCCTACAATTCATGCCACTCGGCACAGCGCCGCTGGCGGGTGATGATAGTTACATTTTCCACACTTAGGGTGTGGCCCAACATAGTCCTTTCTCCCTTGGTTCACTGCCAGAAAGCTTCTCGTCACCTTTGCCTTTTTATCGAATCTTCCTCCTGCTTGTCTGCTCGATTCCCCCATATCTCTTCTTTTCTCACTACCTTTACCAAGCACCCCAGTTCTTACCATCTCATCAGTCAGAGTGCCCGCCTTCAAGATTGCACTCTGAATAGTCGGGGGTGCCGAAGTAGTCACCAAACCACGTATTTGAGGTACTAACCCCAGATGTAATGCTCAATCTGCTTTGACTCAGTGTCACCAAGTGTGGCACCAGCCTTGCCAACTCATGAACCGGTCGATGTAACCAGCATGACACGATCCGGAACTCATGTTCCAATTTCTACATTTCGTTCATTGGACAGTATTCTTCAGTTGCCAATGCTTAAAATTCCAACCAAGTCATGGCCATTGCCGCCTCCCTACCTCGAGCCTGCACTTGGGTATTCTGCCATGTTAACGCTTTCCCCACCAACGAACATGTAGCATACTTCACCTTCTGATTTTTAGCACAGTTGTTGATGTCCAGCACGAATTCTATCTTCTCAATCCAACAGGTCAAGGCAATGGATCCACCTTTTACATCAATTCCTTCAGTTTACAAGTCATAAACTCCTTGTAAGCACAACTAACCCTTCCTTCATTACCATTCCCATTCATTTTACCATTACCGTTCACGTTATCCATTCCACCTCCTTCCCCATTGTTATCTCCCCCTATCTCCATGTCCGTTTTCATCATTCTCTTCATGACCACCATTTTCATCATTATGTTAGTTGTCATCATTACCACCCCCTTATTATGGTTTATGATGTTGTCACTCACATGTGCTACTATGGTCGGGATGAGTGCTGGCAGTTATTGAGCAATCATGGTGGCTATATGAGGTTTCCAACTCCTTAATTGTTACCACCATTCCCACCTTCATTTCCGCCTGCAGATGCTTCACCCTTACCTCCTGCACCTCTTCCTGTACCTTTACCTTGTGGGGTAGCATCACCACGACTAACGCTGCGGGTAATCCTTCTGGGCGGCATTTTTCTAATCAACTTAAACAATATATAAGTTTCAGCAATATCAAATGTCATCACAACTCAGCCAGTCTCATAAAACATATCATTGCAAACATATTTTCCACAACGTAATACCACAACTCAAAACATAATAATAATATGAAGTATTATTCTCATAAGTCATATTGTCTCAGCATGATAATAGGTGGAGTAATATCTTAAAAACGTACGAAAACCCATAGTTTAACAATTTCTGAAAATGAAATACGAAATGGAAAAAATAAATCTCCTAAATCTTCAAGTCTTTGTCAATGCTCATCCGACATCAGTCCTGCTCGTTGTCATTGCCAGATGAGCTAAGGGGCTTAGAGGCAGGTCGGAGTGGTCGCCCCACAAGCTAGCCTCATCAGCCAGCACTCGGAACCTTATGCGAGTGGCCGAAAACACTATCTTCCTAGCCATCCTTAGTAGCACCTGTCCTATGCCGTTCTCCTGGTAAGGTCCTTTGGGTAGATGGGTACCCAAGGTCCCTCCTTGGGGGCGTACCTTGCAATATCCAGCCTAACAGGTATCATGGGAGCAACTAGGGAGGTAGGAGCATTTGGTGCAACAAGAACAACATGTGCACTTGGTGCGACTAGGGCTTGAGGTGCTGTAGGACCAGGTGGTGCAACATGAATGGCAGAAAAACCTAGTACAACATGGTCAATATCTCCTCTTCCTCAGATGAATCTCTCGCCAACTCCTCGGGTCGGACTCTGTATCAGATGACGCATGCAGTATATGATCTGAGAGAATCTCTTTGGGTTCTGACTCATAGTCGGACAAATGAACTCGAGGCACTGTAGGAACGAAGGGTCTAGTGGAAGACATCCTATAAGGAAAAGGTATTTTTCCTTAGATGAAGCAAATCAAAAGATAAAGAATAGATAGATAGAATAAAAGGAATATACATGTAATATCGAATGCACACAAAACCCTAGTTTGCATTCTACATGAAGGTTCCTAGGTTATAGTCTAGGTCGAGTGATCCACCTAATTCTCTATAACCAATGGCTCTGATACCAATTTGTCACACCTCCGCTTATAGCGGAAACACGAGGATGTAACGGACGGGATCGTCATAACACATTGTTAATTAATAGAGATGCAATAAATGATGAAAGTTAAAGTGTCATGACATCACCCGACACAAATGGAGACTTGTGTTGTAGTTAGTCAATTCCACAACAAACATAGTCATACAAACAATTAAGTATAAATCTCACAACCCAGGAACAAGTGAACATAATACGGATAACAAATAAAAGTCACTACAATTGTTAAAGCCATCCAATGAATTTAATAATACATATCTGAGGTCATCACTAAGGAAGCATCCCTAGCTATCCTCAATGATTGTTACCTGAAAGATGTGCTCAAAAGTTCAAATAAGAAACCGGAACAATATATATAATACCAAGAACACAACAAAACAAGGAGATAACACTAAGAACAAGAACATATAAGTATGGTTTTTCATGGTTGTAGTATATTGCTCTCAAGTTCTCTTACAAATGTTACAAAGCATGAAAAAAATACAAGAGCATGAGATACTATATACTACATGTAAATCCAGGATAATCACACTTGAATCAAATCATGAAGATTATAGATCAAAATATAATAATCACAATCAAAACCCCTTTGATCTTCAATTACATTGCCAATAATGTGTTACAAGTAATCCCAAAATCTATTGGTCATCCAACCATTAACCAACACTAATGACAATTAACCTATTTATAGTCTAGACTAATATTCACTAATTGCACTTAACCCCCTAGACTTAGGCTAAATATAGGAAATTACATATAAAACATAAAAATGACTAAAACAAGATAACATATATTTTGTTCACACAAAGTATATTTATTACAATTAAACTCCTAGTCATCTAAATCTTCAAACGTCTTGTCTCGGTTCTTCTTCTTGAACGTGTCGGGTTTGACTTTTGTTGACTTTGACCGTGACGTTGATTTTTGTTGACTTTGACTGTGTTGATAATATAGACTATCTTGTACAGCTCCATCAATACTCCCCCTTAGTCTATCATTATCAACGTCTTCAATCAAAATCAAGATCGAGAAGTCAACAATAGAAGATCTTCAATTTGAATCTTTCTGAATCTGATGAGAAAGATTATTCATCTCATAAGCTCCCCTTATTTATATGCTCCCCTTTTTTGAGTGCATTCTTTGTAAAGATATTGGAACATCTTTCCCAAATCTCTAATCTTGAGTGCTTCAGAAGATGTAGGAGGAGGATTCCTAGCTCGGTATCTTCTGCAAACTTGAGGAACAGGTTCTCTGATCAGGTACACTGCTCAACTGATGATCGACCATCACTTACAGAAAATATCTTAAACATATTCACAAACACAATCTCGAAATTTCTAATTAGATCATTTCATTTTAGCAAAATAAACCCGTATTTATTTGTGTTTAAAAACAAGCAAACCGTGTTCGGTTGTACGCAATTTCTATGAAATGCATGAAAAATGATAAAATCGTAACAACATAATATGGAAGACCTAAAAGAAATATTGAAATGAAATTTATTATAATTTTTATTTTTATTATATACATATATTATATTATATTTTTTTATCTATTAATTTGTTATATAACCGAGAACTGAGTCGATCATGAGATCACATCCTCAAGATATACTTTAGCACAAAGGTGAATTTAATCATCGACAAGAAATGAGATCACACTGATAACTGAATCTAATCAAATAGGATTTCACACTATTTGATTCGGTATATGCGTAAATCTCTTAGTATTCGTCCAGTACACGATCCTAACAAGTGGTATCAGAGCTTTGGCTCTAGATTTATGTGTGATTCAATCTTTTTGATATAAAAATTGTGTTTTTACTCTAAAAAAATGCAATCTTTTGTGTCAAATCGGGTTTTAGACGTCTCTTGATCGTAAAGTTTAGTTTTTCCGACATACCACAATTAGGGTTAGCAAGAAATTCGTGTTTTGCGTTCAAACACCTTAAACCTACGAATTTTTGAAATCCAGCAGGCCCAGTCGCACGATTGACTCAATCACCCGACTGAGTTCATACGCATCCCCTATACGCACGATTGGACTCATTCGTACTTCAATTCGTATGACTGAGAAGCCTATTCACATTGTTCAACCGCTTTAGTTCATTCGGCCGACTGAGTCATCCACATTAGTTCAGTCGCACGATTGAACCATCCGCATAGTTCAATCGCCCGAATAGCGTAATCGCTCACCTTTATTCGCACTAATACAACAGTTTGGTTTAAAGTTAAAGTTTATAGCAATGGAGGACCAATACTCAGCATTCACAGCAGGGAGAGACTCACGTATACAAAACTTACTGCTACTGGAGAATGAAGTGAGGAATCACAACAAGCCCCCAAAGCTAATCACGTTAGACGAATACCCATAATGGAAGCAACATTTTGATATCTACTTAAATGGAGTAGATCCCAATTTGTGGGAGTCTATAGAGATGGGGTACAATATACCTGTAGGAGCTGATGGTGTCAAACTCACACTTGGGGGCATGACTGATGGACAAAAGGTCAAATACAATGCTGAAAAGAAAGTTTATGCTTTGCTTACACAGTCAATTCCGAAGGATATTTTCAATCAATTCTTGGAATATACACAAGCAAAGAAACTATGGGATGCATTGGAGAAGAGGTATGATGGAAACACATCATTGAAGGCCATAAAGGCTAAGGCTTTAAAGAAGGAGTTTGACAACTTCTCCTCGATGGGTAAAGAAAGCCTAGATGATGTTATCAATAGATCCACTTGATGAGTGAGATGCACACTCATGGAGTATCGACGTCAATGGAGTACAATGTGTCCAACCTTGCAGACGGCTGCCAGAGAAATGGGTCTCATTTGTCTCCAATCTCAGACAGAATGGTATGCTAACGAAGTTAGATATCAATGACTTCATTTTGAAGCTGAGAGAGGAAGAACTAAGAATGAAGTACAGAGCTCAAAAGGCTTCTTATGATCAGAATCCTACACTGTACAACGCGACTCCTCAAGCCAAAACATCTGGAGCACCTCTTCAGACAGCTTTTGTATCAAGCTTGTCTGGTCCTTCACCTGCCTCTACTTCAGGCTCAGAAACGTCAGGGTCATCTGGTACCCAATACATTACACCTGAAGCAAATGCAGCAAAGCTGAAGACCGAGAACTTTGAAATGTGACAGTTGAGGTAGCTAAAGAGCACATGGATCTCTTAGCTGTGGTAGTCCACTCTTATGATGGACTAATTGCTGGTAAGATTGGAAACTACCATCTGGTAGATGAGGATTATGAGCAGGTGGTTGTGACAGAGCTGGAGCGGATGGGCATAATGTGGGCCTTAGCAAGTGCTGTCCGGAGAGCTAAGAAGTTTGTCAAAAAGACTGGACAAAATTTGATTGCAACTAAGGACACTACCTTCGGCTTTGATAAAACCAAGGTAACTTGCTTCAACTGCAGTGAGAAAGGGCACTTCAAAGGGAGTATGTGAAGCCAAAGAAGACTGGCCATGGGAATCCTTTCTCCTCCTTCAATCGTTAGGATAAACCCACTAGCAGTCCTACTTCATCAAGCAAGGATCCCAAAGCCTTGACTGCTCATGATGATGAAGGACATGACTAGAGCTTTCGGTTTGTCTTACCGGGAGAATCTAATATCACTAGTGTGGATGATATAGATAATGACTCTGCTAGTGAAGGAGATATTGCAGTTGAACTCGCGATGTCTAACTCAAAAGAAACTACACCAGTGGTCAACTACCTGCTTGAAGAAGGGAAAACCATGATGACGTCAGAATCACCAGCTCTAGAAACACCAGACTCTGCATTGATGGCCGATTCATCAGAACCCGCTGAGGTAAGTACTACTGACAACCTTTTAATAATCATGCTTGTTTTGATTGTAATAAATTTAGGGAAAGCATTGATTTAAAATTTGCTAGGTTATTAATCATTATGATAACTTAGTAAAGGACTTGGAACTGTGCACTGAAGCTAACAGAGTGTTTAAAACAAAATGAGCATAACTACAAAGAAAAGATAGTCCTTTTGAACAAACAGCTTAGGGAAACAAAAGTTGTAGCCTTTAACCAAGCTAATGACATTAGGTACTATCTAAACTCCCTAGAGGACACTAAGAAACAGAAGACAGTTTTAGAAGTAGAAGTTAATTCCCTAAAACAAAAACTGCACATTTGGACTAGTTCTTCACACATAGTCCAACACTTAGTGAGAGAACGTAATAATGGGGAGGGTTTGGGCTATAAAGTGGTTCCACCAACACATGAGACCTTGATCACCACTAAAAGTAAACCATTTATAACAATCCAATCAAGGATCATGTGGTATCCACTCCTCTGGTAAGTGATCCAGATTCCACATGTTCATCAAATGAATCTGGAACTAAACAAAAGGAGGCCACTTCAAAGGCAAAAGGTAAAATGCCTTGTGTTAATCTGGACAATGAGTTTGAGAGGGTTAGTATATAAAGTCTGGTTCAATAACTACAATCTGAACCTAAAAGGACCAGTATGTTAACCAATCACGTGCACCATGTCAAAGTCCAGAAAATAGAAAATAATAAGATGTTAAAATGGTTAAAGCAATTAACTTTGTTAAACCAGACAAAACATCTAAACAAGCAAAGTCAAAACCCAAACAAAGTATGGTCACACGTGTGTCACATACATCTCCATAAAAATAGTTAAATCATAAAGTCGAAAGTAGATCTTGCTACAGTTGTGGAGAGTATGCCCACATTGCGTCTCATTGTCTTTACTATCAGACACCGAGGAGGAAAGTTGAACTCCCTGAACACAAAACCTAGCTCTTTTAAGAGGAACTCAGTGATGCCACCTAAAAGAGATAGTGAACCTAAAGTTCAACACATTAGCCAGTCGTCTGTTTATCACAAACATGCCTTACACAAAGCTGGCTTATGGAAGGAGAAATCAACCTCATTGTCTGATAATGAGAACAAGAAGACATCTGAACTTCCCTTACCTTGAACGTCAATGGGTTACATTTATGATGTGTGATGCCTTTGGGAAACCCAAGCCAGTGAAGGCTTGGGTCCCTAACCTGAACTAATGTTTTCAAATTGAATGTGCAGGGTGTTCGATATAGTGCTGAAACCAACACGTGGATTATAGACAGCGGAGCATCCATGCATATGACAGGGAATAGGGATCTCTTATCAAACGTCAAACAGATAAAAGGAGGTCACGTTTCATTTGCAAGAAACAAAGGTGGGTACATCACAGCTCAAGGGAAGTAGGTAATCAGAAAGTGAAGTTTGACAAGGTAAACTACATTCAACAACTCAAAATAACTTGCTTCTGTTTCTCAAATTTGTGATAAAGACTTTAAGGTAGTATTTGACAACAAGAAGTGCTATGTCCTGAAAAAGGACTATGTCATCCCGGAGGATCAAGTATTAATGTCTGCCTCAAGATATAAGGACCTTTATGTCTTGGATCTATCAAAGGTCCCCACAATGGATCATGAAGTTTAGTGCTTCTTGTCAAAAGCTACTGAGAAGGAATCCATCTCCTGGCATAGGAGAATGGGACACATTAATCCATGGAAGAAGAATCACTTGATCCAGAATGATCTGTGAGAGGAGTTAACGTCAAAAACTTCCAACTTCCTGATTTCTGTGTTGTGTGCAAGAAGGGAAAACAGACAAAGAAGTCTCATAAGGAAAAGAAAGTTAATTCTATTGAACTTATTCATATGGATCCGTTTGGTCTAGTCAGTACAAGAAGCATCGCAGGCGACTTGTACTTGTACTGCTATGTAGTTACTAATAACTACTCAAGATTCACTTGGGTGATGTTTCTAAAATCCAAATCAGAGACATTTGAGTCATTCAAGGAATTAGTAACTACTTGGAGTCCCTATACAAGTTGAAGGTACGTCAAGTGCGCTAAGACAACGGATCGAGTTCAAGAATCAATGGATGGAGGCTTACTGCAAGGAAAAGGGAATGTGCATCAGTTCACTTCTACTACACTCCTCAGATGAATGGCGTTGCTGAAAGGAAGAATGGCAGCTTGATAGAGACAAACGGATGATGCTAGCAGACTCAAAACTGGCCATCCAATTCTGGAATGAAGCAGTTGCAAATGCGTGTTATACGCTAAATGGGTTCCGGTAGTTAAATGCAATGGAAAGACGTGTTACGAGTTACTACAACGACGTAAACCCAATCTAGAGTATCTCGAGCCGTTTGGCGCTCCATGCACCCTACTGAAGAAGACTCAGGAGGGAAAATTCAGCGAGTAGGCTGATGAAGGTATCTTTCTAGGATACAACATACGAACAAGAGGGTTACAACAACTCCACGGGTCAGGTAGAAGTGTGGTGTAATGTTGATGTTTAGAGATACACCACACACCCTGCTGGAAAAGGACCCGCCTTCTTTTTCGACTATGATGGATTCTTAAGTCCTTCAACATACCACTCTCCACTTCTGATGATGAGTTAGCAACAAAGATGATGTATGATGTTCTAAACACACCATCTCAGGAATCTACATCATCTGGACTACAAGGCGATTCATCTAACAACTCAAGGGGAGCACTTGAAGATAGTGACTCTTCCTCTGATGAAGAAGCTATGGAGAATGATCAGAACACCAGAAGGAGCAACAGGTTCCTCCTATGATAGTCCACAAGCATCTGACATTGATGCCTCTGCATCTTGGAACCTCAGACTCCTACTGCCTCAGATACTGAACAAATGTTCATAATCTTGATTTTGAGGTAGTTGTTCCAACCACTCCTGGATCACGACTAAATGTATATCATCTTTGGATAATGTCATTGGAGATGTGAGATCAGGAGTTCAGACCAGAAATCAGTTGTATTCAGCTGATTATGCCTCGGCGATGGAAAAAGGCTATCTTCATGATGGTGCATATCGTTGCTTTGTGTCTCAGTTTGAGCCAAAGTATGTTAGTGAAGCCCTGAATGATGAGGCATGGGTGAGTGCCATGCAAGAAGAACTTCTTCAGTTCAAGAAGTTAGGTGTATGGACTCTCGTGGATAGACCCAAAGGTGCTAAGGTCATTGGCACAAAATGGGTCTTGAAATGCAAGAAAGATGATCAAGGAGTGATCATCAGAAACAAGGGTCGACTTGTTCAAGGATTTCGACAAGTCGAGGGCATTGACTACAATGAAGTGTTTGCACCATTGGCAAGAATGGAAGCAATCCGTATCTTCCTTGCCTACGCATCGTATATGAAGATTAAAGTTTATCAACTTGATGTGAAGAGTGCATTCCTTCATGGTGAAATCAGAGAGACAGTGTACGTCAGTCAACCGAGGGATTTGAGGATCCATATCATCAGGACAGAGTTTACAAACTCGACAAGGCTTATATGGGCTTCATCAAGCTCCTAGAGCCTGGTATGAGAAACTCTCGACTCACCTTGTGAAACACGGTTTTCGAGAGGTGTCATTGATTGTACACTGTTCATAAAGAAAAGGATGGAGATTTACTGCTTGTCCAAATCTATGTCGATGACATAATCTTCGGTTCAAGAACGAAGATCTATGTAAAGAGTTTGAAGCAGTAATGAAGGCTGAGTTTGAAATGAGTGCCATGGGAGAGATGAAATTCTTTCTCGGTTACAGGTGGATCAGACACCAAAAGGGATTTTCCTACATCAGACCAAGTATGTAGGAGATATCCTCAGTCGGTTTGACATGGAGAATGCTTCCGCAGCTGGGACTCCACTTGCTACAAACCATGATGTAGCACCCGACGAGAATGGTGATCTGGTCGATGCCACCATGTACCAGGAATGATTGGATCTCTCATGTACCTCACTGCCTCAAGACCTGATATCATGTACGCGACATGTTTATGTTCAAGATATCAGGCAAAGCCAAAAGTTAACCATCTGATAGGGGTCAAAAGGATCTTTCATTATCTGAAGGGTACTCCAACACTTGGGTTGTGGTATCCTCATGACGATGACTTCGAGCTAACAGCGTATAGTGACTCGGATTACGGTGGCTGCAAGATGAACTACAAGTCTACATCAGCGGGATGTCAATTCTTTGGGAGGAGATTAGTGACCTGGCAGTGTAAGAAGCAGACCTCGGTTGCTTGTCAACCTGTGAAGCCGAATACGTTGCTGCTGCAAGTTGCTGTTAATCATATGGATTCAACAGCAAATGCGGGACTATGGTTTGAAATTCTATTATACTCCTATTTTTGTTGATAACTCTGCTGCGACTGTAGTAACTAAAAATCCGGTCCAACATCCTAAGACCAAACACATCGGCATAAAATATCACTTTATACGTGATTGCTTTGAAAAGAACCTAATCGATGTGATTAAAATAAATACTGATTTTCAACGCGCTGACCTCTATACAAAGGCTTTTGATAAACCACGTTTTCTATATTGTTAGAGGTCAACGACGTTTAAAAAAAGTGATGTAATTCCTTGATGACCATGTGTAGTCCGATGCGTATAGTCAAATTTTCTTTTTTATTTTTTATTTATTATTATTTTATTTTAAGTAGTCAAATTAAATTGATGTTATTGTTGCCTATTAAAATCCTAAAAAGCGTAAATCGGTTACGGTTTTAGAATTTTAGGGGAGAATAGGTCAGTTAGTAACATTAACAAAAAAACAGGGAGGAGGAGAGGCTAGCTGATAGAAACTAGATCGTATCTGTGATACCGATTCAATGACTTTGGAAAATGATAGTACACAGGTACAAACCACTTGGGACTTTAAAAGTTTAAATAAAATAAGATGCGAAGTTCAAAGTATAAGTCTGTGTAGTCTGAGCAATATAAAAGGAAAAAATGATAGTAAAACTAGCTACTACTAAGGTAACACAAAGAAAGTAGACCTAGAGGTTGTTAGACCACAATGATATGTTGGTAGATTCAACACAATAGATGATTAGACCTTGTTGGTGATCTCAAGAACAAAAAGTTGTTCAACAAGCTGTGGGTTAACATCTTATCCCTGGTTAACACAATCAACAAAATTCCAATAAGGGTGACGAGCAGAATAAACGCCACAAATGTGAGCGTAAGACCAAATATGAGCAAAAGCAATCAAACTAATAACCAATGTTGTTGGTGAGAACTGTGCAAAAAGATTAAAATTGCTCAAACAAGAAGATAGGTTATGTGCCTCTCTGCTGTGCGGTGGCACTGACCTGAGGATAAGCATAATATATATTCTAGATTCATTGTGTTTGCGCCTCTCTCTGTGCGGTGGCACTGACCTGAGGCTGGCTTCTCTCTGAAAGTTCTAAGAATAGTTTCTTCTTGAAAACTACCCTGAGACGCTCAAAAATCTCCTGAGGAATGTTGATTACCATATAAGTGTGGGATCCACAAATGCTTGTTGAAATAATCAAACCTTAAACTATCACCAATGTGTGTCAAAAGTCTGTGTATGGATTTAGAGGACCAGTATACTGACAATCATCGTGGCTACAATTCTTGAAAGTCCAAATCAATGTGGGGATCTAATAGTACTAGTATGATTTCCTAAATTGCTGCTAACGACTCTAGATGAAAAACAAGAATTCAGCATCAAAAGGTGTTGATAACATGTCCCAAATGATTGACTTGCCTGTATGATTCCAAATTGAATTGGTCCATTTATGGTCAAAATTAATTGAAGCTGCCTATTTCGGAACCGAATCCATTAGATTCTATCTTAGGATTTACACCTCACACAAAACATCAAAAAACAAGTTTTAGTTTTGTATTTTAGTTTAAGTCTTTCACTTTGTTTAAATTTAGTCAAATCAGTTTGTTTGATATCGGACTACGCCATGGAATTCAATAGGGGTTAATCATCTAAAAGGGTCACGTCTGAGGTGACCACATGTGTTTTCAAAGGTAAGATCAGTCACGTCTGAGGTGACAAATTGCTTAAAAGGATCACGTCTGAGGGTCAACAGTTTTTCAAGTTAAAAGATCATGTCTGAGATGATCAAATGCTCAAAATTTTCATTCAAAAGTAAAAAGGGTTTAAGTGAGGAATGGTCATAAAGTCAAAATCATGAGTATGATCCAATCGCACGACTGGACCATGAGTATGGACCAACCGTACGAATGGACATACTCATGCACTAAACAGCCGAATGGCACATGAGTATGAACCATTCACTCGAATGGCTTATCAAAATGAGCCAGTCGACCGAATGGAACTGTGTGAATGAGTCAGTCGCCCGACTAAAATCCAGTCGGCCGACAGAATGAGATCGACTGAACCAATCGCACGACTAAGGTCCATTCACCCGAATGAACCGAGCGAATGGGTCCAGTCAGCCGATTGAAATCAGATTCAATATAAATAGGGCCACAATCGATTGCATTTAACTCATCACACCCAATCGCCTTAAAATCACACCGCTACCGTTATTCTACCAAAATTCCCTCTGACCCAAATTGCTTGCTTATTCTGATCTTCTACCGTTCGTTGTTGTTTATACAGGTAAAATGCGGTGTGAACATGCCAAAAATTCCTTCGATTAGACTTCAAAATCAAAAAATTGGCCCTAACAGGACCCGAGACCTTAAATGGACTAATAACCTAACTAAACCAAGTAAAATGTTGAAATAAAGGTTATTAGGTTATTAGTATAATGAATGCGAGTCTAAAGAACCATTACGCGACGTCTAATTTCAAGAATTGGCTCAAATTCGAATCTCAGTCGACCGAACAGTGGGTCATGCGACTGGACACCAGGATGAACTCCAATCGCACGATTGAGCTGGTTGAATGGCTCAATCGGCCGAATAATACGAATGAGCTTAGTCGGCCGACTGAAACAATCGCAGGGTCAGTCAACGATTGAACTCAATCACCTGCTCAGTCACCCGACTGAATCCAGTTGCATACCAAGTCAACCGACTGAATACAGTCACATGGTTCAATCGCATGAATGAACCAGAATGAAGTCAACCAAGTTAGTTAGAAATGATTTGTGTTGAGTGGTTACCTAATGTCTACGTGTGTTGTGTTACAGATTGATGGCTGATAGATGGTCCATCAACCCCAAGCACAACATATGTGCTCACTTAGACGCCACGACTCGGAATAATGTCGAGTTGTGGGGGATCATTGCTTACCTCAAGCGATCCAAGATCTACAGGCGATATCTACACCATGCACTCCTTACAGGTCTATCCAGCAGGCCTTCTGGGAGGGGGCATCAGTTGACCGCTCTTATGAGCCATACAACATCAGGAGCTCTATTTTGGGATGGATATTGAGGTCACTGCTGAGAATATCAGGCAAGTACTTGGGTTGGGTGATGATGCAGAACACCCTACCAGACTTCACCCGCGGACTGTGAGAGGGTGTTTCTTGAGGATGAAGTATGCTGGGGATATTAACGCAGGTGTGCTCAACAAGAGAAACCTGTGCCCCCAGTACAAGTACTTGGCATATGTCATCCTCAAGTGCTTGGCTTCGCGAAGGGGTGGGTTTGATGATCTTTCAGACCAGATTCAAAATGCCTATGTGGCACTGGTACTGAAACACTTTCAGCTTTTCTAGCATGATTTTCTCTTACTTGATAGAGAATCTGGAGACGAACATAAAAGAGGGTTTCTGCATGTACCCTAGGTTTTTACAGATGATCTTTGATGAGAAGTGCCTACACTGCCAAGGAGAGCCACGACGCTGTGCGTTGATCAGGATGATACGACATCGTATGAAGGATGACCCAGAAACCAGGTCGGTATCAGTGAGGTCCGATGGACAACACGGTCCATGTTGGTTAGAGGTACTACCCATGAGATCATCCATCTGGCCAAGTGGACTACATGGCGCCGGGATGCGTAAATGGTGCCACGCAGGCAGTGACTCGGATGTCGAGCAGCTGGAGCTCCCTGATGATGACTCCAATGACGATGACAGTGGTGATGATGGAGATGCAGGGCCCACTAAACTGAGGGCCCCCACAGCCAATATAACATCTCCAACATCCACCCAAGGTGGAACAGAGGCTGCAGGGTTTCATCAGGACTTTTGTCTTAGATGATGAGGAGGAGACAGACGAGGAGCTCTTGACTCGGACTGTGGGGAGCAGGGTGGTCGCCACTGACCGAGGTATTCAGGAGGTTGGAGATGCCTTGGCGAGTCTGGGGAGGCTGATACTGATCCTACTTATGCTCCCGATCAGCCCAGCCATTCCAGGGGGAGCATCCACCTCGAGGGGCTCGGGGAAGAAAAGGATGGCTCAGCCCCACAGATTGAAGAAGAGGAGGAGAGGATGACATTCATCACCACCACCACTACTACCACTACTTCACCACTCCACTTACTTCCACCACTCCACTTACTACCACCACTCCACCTACCACCACTACCACCATCCCATCCACCACCATATCTACCACCTCACACACCACTACCACACCCATTCCACCACTTACCCACATACAATCCACCTCCATTACAGCTCATCCACCACCACCTTCATCTATACCACCCCCAATCTTCACCACTACCACCACCACCACCACTAGCCACCATGCAGGACCATCATCTTACCCCTCCTTTCCATCTGGATCCTCTTTACTTCCTAGTGGGGTAGAGGAATAGCTCTTGGCACTGAACCGTATGGTGCTGAAGCTGTTGGCTGCCGATGACGAGATGACTGCCCAGATTCGTCAGCTAGTAGAACTTACTACTGCATAATCTCTGTAGATATCTTAGCAGGCACAACTGATAGAGTAGCAGGCACAACAGATGGCTGCTCAGAGCTCAGAGATGTCCCAACTCCAGGAGCAACATGACCAATCAGCAAAACAGATAGAGGAGTTGGAGGCAACCAACAAGACCATCATGCTGAGGCCAAAGGATCAAGGATGAGCCCTTAAAGATCAGAGAAGAGATTGAGATGATGGTGATGATGATGACAGTGATGATGATGATGATGGTGATGATCAAGGGGAGGATACTGATGCTGGTAATGATGTTGATGATGATGATGATGGAGAGATGATACTTCTGCTGCGGGTGCCACATCTGCAAGTGAAAGGAGGACAAGAGAGCTCAAGACCAAGGTGCCTCCGCATCAACCCTGTCAGCAGAGGAGCACATGTTACAAGACAAGAGTAATGCTTAGTTGTTTATGTTATTCAACTCATGTGTATTTGAATCTCGTATCAAATTAATGTAATTAATGTTTATATTTATTGTTGATGTTTACTACTTTGATTGTTGACTAATGGTTGATGTGTTACATGTTTTAAATCAAGTAGATCCAAACTATCAAAGAGATGAATATGATGTTGCTCCCTTCCAACAGATCAAGACTAGCTCATGATGATTCTTGATCTACAGGGAATAGTCAGGAGATCAGTGAATTACACTCCTGAAGAAGGAGAGATAATTCATGATCTCACCGATGAGCAACTTGCTGAAATATCTGACTCAATCCAGATGAGATCGTGAAGATGCTCCAACAGTCTATGTGGAAAGTGACGACGAGCTCAACGACGTTGAGGAGATCAAGATTGAAGATGTCACGGGCCAACACTATCCAGAGTACACTAACGTTGCGGGTAATGTCATTCCTAATCTGGGCGACAACCTTGTCAGTGAAACTTTTGAGACTCTAGATAAAATGAAAGAAGAGTCTGACAAGAAAGAAGATACGGCTCAAGCCTCGGAAGCTGAAGTCAATATCAGAAAGGCTGAGTGGGTGCATGCTTTGTAGAAATAAGAGCCCCAAATAGTGCTTCAACATCAACTGTCTACACCAAGCTATACAAAGTGAAGAAACATCACAAGGTGTTGGGAAAAATCATAGCATGGGCGTATTTTGAAGATCTCAACGTTTATGCAGTTAAACGTGAGAAAGGTATTGAGTACTTCAGGTTCCCACATGACCTGAAGACTCTTCCTGGATTTGAGCTTAACCAGTTAGCAAAGTTAAAATTGCTATATGCTGACCCCACGCAAAATGTCAGGCTGGTTTGAAGCAGCTCTAAAAAGAGAGTACCACACCAGATGGGTCAACTTCAAACCTCAACAGCCAATAGGTATATCAAACGGTCTGAGGTTGATACCATAACTGGAAAAACTGAAAATAATGGCTGAGTGGAGTCCTCCACGCACAATGTCTAAGATCCTCTATGGGAATGCCACAGGACTTCACTCCACACTTCAAATGGTGGTACTATGATTGGAGGACAGGAGAGGCAGTCATAGTTTTGAACAAGAATGGTGTAATGGAAACCATCAGGGTGTTTGACCCAATGTGGCTTACAAACTTGTCTGCAGATGATGCCTATACATTATAAAAGTAGCCACTATTCTATGACCTCAAGATATTGTACAAGCTCTACAATTTCAGAACATTATACGACTCTGTTTTGCTTTTGAGATACATGCCGAGTCACTAGAGAATAGAAGTACAAGAAGTTTGAGGAACTCATGAAGGATGTAAGACATTGAAGAAACTAGGTCCAAGGGGGAGTTTGTAGATACATGTGTCCCTAGTTTTGAACTTAATGTAATATGTCTTTATTGTCTTACACATATGTAATTGTACGGGTACCTAATGAAATACAATATGTGGTTGTACTTATAATGTTGAATATTTCATTGGTTGGTATGTAATAACGCTTATTGAACTAACTATATAGGTTGTGGTTGTTTGAATAATAGCTAAATCAATTAATGAGTATGAAACATATTCAAAGTTAATCATGTGAAGTTCTCATGCGATTGCCCCATGCTAATGGACCATACGCATGAACAACTTCATGCTAATGAACCAGTCATACGAATGAACCAGGATACTGGATCAGTCGCATGATTGTAACATGAGATTGACTCATTCACACGACTGAACATTCAGTCATGCGAATGGATCAACCGCATGACTCAATCGCACGATTGAACCATGCAAATGGTCCAGTCGCACGATTGAGAAACCTAACCTATAAATACACTTAAATCGTGGAAAAAACGAGACACTTTGAATATTTCCATACCCAGACGTACCCTAGCCGTCCAGAGACTTCTAATAACCTGTTCCAACTTCAAATATCGTAGTAGATTGATTGCTAATCGTTCTTGACGTTTAGATTCATCGGGATTTAAAAAAATGAATTCTTTCTTTGATTTTTAATGAACCCGCAACAATGTTTTTTTTAAAATATATCCAGACCAATTAAGATTAGTCTATATATCAAATTGTTATTTGTTAACCCAAGTATTAACTTTTAACAAGCCCAAAATTTTCTTATCCAACCCAATTCAATGAGAAATGCCCATAACCAAACATAAACCTAACTCTAACTATAAATCATGCCACACAAAACACTTCCCGGTTAAGCTATAATAAAAACCCTTCAAGTTTTGACCATCATTCTCATTTCTCAACGGTATCAAAATGGAGATCAACAGTCCGGCGGAACCCTCACCGGAGAGCCCGACCCACCCCTCACTCTGCCGTCCCCCTCTCCCTACCTCCGTCGTCCAAAACCTCCTCAGC
This sequence comes from Flaveria trinervia, assembly GCA_025506515.1. Classification (NCBI taxonomy): domain Eukaryota; kingdom Viridiplantae; phylum Streptophyta; class Magnoliopsida; order Asterales; family Asteraceae; genus Flaveria; species Flaveria trinervia. Next base: position 62,991,439 of record CM046441.1, read on the forward strand.
CATACACTTTTTCCCCATTGACGATGACATCCCCCCAAAACACCAGATTCCACACTCGTCTTCTTCAGATGAGCAATCGGATTCTGAGAAGCTTAAGGTGTTTTTTCGGATAAGGCCGGTTGTAACGCAACAGAAAGATAGTGTAATAGTGGTGGTTGTGGAAGAACTCCGGCGGATCTCCGGTGACAAGTAGGGTTGCGGTGGGGATGGTTGTAAATATAGTTGCGGTCACACAGGTGTTGGTCGACTACACATTTCCTACTGTTCAGTTTGACACTTTGACACCGCCACCGACGACTTTCGATCTACATGCAAAACCCTAACTATGGGGATGGAAGAACCTGTGGTGGCGATGGGGACCACCGCAACGCCGGCGGAGGTAACTGGGACGATGACAACTGAACAACCGCCGGTGGAAACAAAAGCGAAGAACAAGTGAAAGCAAAAAATACGAACAAAGCAGCAGCTCCGAGAAAGTCGAAGAAGCAGCTCACAACCTTGACTTGGCTTGATCAAAGAAGCACTAGAAGCTGCTCAAATTACATTAAAATGTGTTAATTTTCTTTGTTGCGCCAAAGGTCTAGAAATGGGTACACCATTACAAGTTTTTGTTGTTGTTGTACGGGTTCTTCAATGATAATGATAGATCAGGAGGTGGTGGAGATTGTGGCTATGGTTAGGGTTTGTTGTTGATGGAGTGATGATAATTCACAGATTTGATTTTTTTTTAATTTCGCCGAAATATCTTTAGTTTTGCAGGTTGATGGTTTCGTCGGAGAAGCTAATTTCGCCGGAGGAAACTGTACTTTCGCCGGAGCAGTTTCGCCGGAATTTCTCCGAACGAAACTGTAATTTCGCCAATCACTTTGAACTTTCATTCATGATCATATCTAGTTTTGATTATAGATCATGAAGATTATAGATCAAAATATGATAATCATAATCAAAACCTCTTTGATCTTCAATTAGATTGCTAATAATGTGTTTACAAGTAATCCCTCAATCTATTGGTCATCCAATCATTAACCAACACTAATGACAATTAACCTATTTATAGTCTAGACTAATATTCACTAATTGCACTTAACCCCCTAGACTTGGGCTAATTAATGGAAATTACATATAAAACATAAAAATGACTAAAACAAGATAAAATATATTTTGTTCACACGTGTCGGGTTTGACTTTTATTGACTTTGAACGTGATGTTGACTTTTGATAACTTTGACTATGTTGATAATATAGACTATCTTGTACAGCTCCAATACTACATCCTTCAACCGTCGATACTTTGAAGGCCAGTTGGAAACATAAATCTTGACAACAAGATCAATGTAAAGTCAAAAGGCAGATTGTCTTTTGACTAGTGACTACAACATGCCATAGCTCACATCCTAATATATTACAAAAATGATAAAAGTACATAAAGTAGAAAGTTATAAACTCTAGACCTTAATGTACAGTTGTTATGCAAGTTATGCAAGTTGGTGAGTCTTCAGAGTTGCAACAGAAAGTGGGTCAACTTTATGCAAAAATACATCCGAGGAAAGCATCATCTCCTCTGTCTTTGAAAGAAATTAGTCTTCACTTCATTAGCTTCGGAAGACAATGTCTTTGAAGCTTCGAAAGATTTTATCTTTGGCTTTGAAAGATTTGGTCTTTAGCTTCAAAAAATTTTACACTTAGAATAATTTCTGTGCAGAGTGTAAAACTTCCAAAGCAAATTCTACTTAGTACAAAGTTCTTGCATGCAGGAAGCACTTTGGTTGATTGGTTGCATCAACCTTCCTATTAACCTTACAAACTCCCCGTAGGCTGATACTACCAAAACAGAAAAGCTTGTTTAGCATTTGACAGTCCTTATTAGGATCAAGACCATTCCCTTCTTTATCATTTGGTCAGGATCCTTCACACTCTTATAATATCTTCTCATGTCATGGAGATCATGCAAAGGTGGATCAAGCATGCCTTTTTAGAAATAGACATTTGACCACCTTGATCTCTAATGACATATCATCTATCTAGACTAGCAGCAAAGGTCCAAGACAAAATGGGCCTTCTTGATGCAAGAGGTTGTGCTAGAGTTGGTGTTTGTTGAGCAGCCTCTTCTTGCACTTCCTTAGGATTCTCTAACTCATCCTGAGGTGTGAAGGTTGATGCCTTTGACTTCTTTGTTGACACAATCTTTATGGCCATCATTTTCCTCCTTTTTGGAGTCTTTAGCTGAGAGGGTTGGTCTTGAGTATCAGGTTATTTAGTTGTACCTCTCTCAAATGGGTCCTCTTTCCTCACAGGTTTAGAAGGAAAGGGAGCAGAACCCTGTTGTGGAATAAGAGATGAAGTTGGCTGAGATGTAGCTCTAGCTTCAGGTTGTGTTATTTGAATGGGTTCAATCTTAACCTCAACCTTAAGAGAATCTTTGTTTGGTGGAGAATGCAAGTCCACAAGCTCTCTTTTTTAATATTCTGTTTGATCACTCTAATGTGCTCATCCATAGTGGATAGAGACATTGGACCAAGCCTCCTTCTGGATAATCCATACAATTTCAATAAGCTCATCATCCTCTACTTATTCGCAAACTTCTTTTGATCTTTTGGATGATACCTCTTGATTTTGCAGCTTCTTCCCTTATCTTTCTCTTAGCAGCCTTTTGTTCTTTCATGACTTGTTGCTCCAGCTACTTAAGATACTCAAACTCAATGTATTCATATGAGAGGGGAAGAAGTGTTGATGCCTGATAGAGACTTGTGGCACTCAGGTAGTTGATCATATTTTTTCTATCAACTTCCTTGTCTACCTGAGGTTGTTTAGTTGCCACAGCTTCTTTTTCAGGACTTTCATCAACTGGGAGAGGGTAGGAGCATATTTGTATAGCCCTTTCTACCTTATTTCTTCTTTAATATTGAGGAGCAACTCTGCATCCTCTGCCTCCTTCCTCTCTTTAGAAAGTTCCATCTCTTCCAGTCCATTTAATTCTTCTAGGGGAAGGGAGATGTAGTTGTACCTCTCTCAATTGGGTCCTCTTTCCTCACAGGTTTAGAAGGAAAGGGAGCAGAACCCTGTTGTGGAATAAGAGATGAAGTTGGCTGAGATGTAGCTCTAACTTCATGTTGTGTTTTTGAATGGGTTCAATCTTAACCTCAACCTTAAGAGAATCTTTGTTTGGTGGAGAATGCAAGTCCACAAGCTCTCTCTTTTTAATCTTCTGTTTGATCACTCTAATGTGCTCATCCATAGTGGATAGAGACATTAGACCAAGCCTCCTTCTCGACAATCCATACAGTTTCAAGAAGCTCATCATCCTCTACTTATTAGCGAACTTCTTTTGATCTTTTGGATGCTGCCTCTTGATTTTGCAGTTTCTTCCGTTATCTTTCTCTTACCAGCCTTTTGTTCTTTCATGACTTGTTGCTCCAGCTATGTAAGATACTCAAACTCAATGTATTCATATGAGAGGGGAAGAAGTGTTGATGCCTGATAGAGACTTGTGGCACTCAGGTAGTTGATCATGTTTTGTCTATCAACTTCCTTCTCTACCTAAGGTTGTTTAGTTGCCACAGCTTCTCTTTCAGGACTTTCATGAACTAGGAGAGGGTAGGAGCATATTTGTATAGCCTTTTCTACCTTATTTCTTCTTTATATTGAGGAGCAACTCTGCCTCCTTCCACTCTTTAGACAGTTCCATCTCTTCCAGTCCATTTAATTCTTCTAAGGGAAGGGTGATAATCATCCACTTCATAGTTCCTAGTCCCCAGTAGTTTATCTTAGTTGACCTCAACTTATCATGATGAGTGTTTGGCCTGGGGTAGCCATGATAGCAGCTTCCATGAAACCTAAGGACCTAGTTAAACTGTCTCCCCTTAGCTTCCACTTCCTCTCTCTCACCTCCTCCTCAATCTCCTCAAGAGTAGTTTCCTTTCCTTTTTGTCACTCACAGGCCTTGGTGACTTAAGATGGAGAGAGCCTTGGGCTTGATGTAGTAGTCAAGCTCTATCCAAAGAGAGGCTATGAGGCACCTTCACCAAGTGGTGTTTCACTAAGGGCAATGGGTGCTGAAGAAGTACCTGTACCTGTCTCAAGGTTCATAAGTTCAACTATCGGGCCTTCGGTCAAGGTTTCCCCTTCAAAGCTAATCTTAGGGTCCACCTAAATATCTAGTTTGACCAGTAGCCTTACTTGCTAGCCTCTGTCATTATATTCTTGATCTTAGCTTGAACTCTTCTAGCACCCTTTCTTGAATCCTATATGCTAACCTTGCAACTTACATGTGTTGACTTGGGTTAGCAAGTGTAAGATTAATGAGATAAGTACTCTTATAGAATCTCAGGTTGGAAAAGTTGAAGATTTCCTATTTCCCCTGAGTTCTAAAGATTACCATAGCTCTCCTATCAGTGTTATACCTCCATCCCATGATTGGATTTTCAAAGTGATGATATGGGGTAGGCATAGCTTTGGGGATACCCTCCTCAAACAGACTCTGTATGAGTGAGTCCACATCAACACGGACTTAAGGAGGTTGCCGAGTATGGGAAATTGTAAGTGAGGGTGGTGAGTCCTCAATGTCCATACCTTGTGAAGAATTCCCAGGTTTTGTGATTGCTTTGACATTCTCCCCCTTTTTGGTAGCATCACCCTCTTGCATAGGCGAGCTAGGGTTAGGTCTATTACATCCATAGGTTCTTGTATTCTTGGTTGAGTCCTTTTTAAAGGTCTCCCAACTAGTTTTTCCTTGAGGTCAGAAAGTTGCTAATCATTGATCCTTCTTTGGAAGGTAGTCACTTGAGATTCCAAGTGACTAACCTTGGAGACTAATAGATGCATGTTTTGGTAAGCTTTTGCACCTTTAGCCTTATGTTCCCCTTATCTTCATCAGAAGAACCATGGGGGATGAAAGAATAGGACCTAATTCTTCTTCCTTATCACCAACTTGTTGTTCTTGGTTGCTGGATATGCCCTTCATACTGAGAGCTTCAGTTGGAGTGTTGATGGGCTAGGTTGCCATGATTGAGGTCTTAAGAATGTAATCATTTGTAGAAGTGAGAGCATCTTCCATATGGACCTCCTGAATAGGTTAAGGAAGATCCACCTCAGTAGTGGGTGGATGATGTAGGCTAGACATAGGAGAAACATGAGTACTCATCTTTCCTTGAGTAGGGGAGGAGAAGAGAGACTCATGATACTCACTAAATCCATAAATCTAGGCTGGGAATTGGTTGGCTTAGATCAAGAGGCTGAGGATGGTAACTATCCCCTAAAGGTTTTTCACTAGAGTTTTGAGACTCTGATTGAATGCTTAAGGCCATTAAGCTTATGAGCTCACCAGTCTGAGTATGAGGAACCTCAACATTAATCATTGATGTAATGAGAGTGGTTCAGGGGAAGTAGGAGCTCCAGTGTCCACTTCCTCATGTATAAATGGTGATATGGGGGCCTGTATTAGTTGAATAGCTTGTGCAAGGGATTGTTTAGATTTTCTTTAATAGATGATGGTTATTTGTGATTGTGTGGGTTGGTGTGAAGTAGAAGGTGTGGGTTCAATACTAGCTGGTGCTGCTACGTTGTCACCTTGAGCAATGAGCTCTAATATTTTTGGGACAAGGGTTGTTTCTACATCTGAGAATCCACTACTTGGCTTCCTCATAGTTTTGAAGATGTTGGACTTCATCTGTCTTAATTTCAGAACCTTCCCTATCCCCCTCAACTGTGAGCCCAACTCACAGTTGAGAATGTACTAGACATATCTAGGGAACATGTAGTATTCTAAGGAGTCCAAGTTCGCAAGTAAGTTAGTATACACAAATTGTGAGTACCTAAACTTGACCCCCTAAACAATCCTATGAACTACAAAGGAGAGATCCTTAGGAATTTGATCCCATCCTCCAAGCTTGTTAGATAAGATGTGTATGACCACATGGAGGAGATACTTTCATTGAGAAGAGACCTTCCTTTTACCAAAGGTTTTGACTGTAAAGTCTGCTTCATCTCCTATCAATTCAAAAGATTGGTTAACAACATACTTGAGGAAGGACAAATCACCTTCATCCAGCTAAAGATGAGTGTTTATTGATGCTGGAGTGATGAAGATTGTCCTCCCCTACACTATGGCAGATAGTGCCTTCTCCACATTCATGGTGACCTCTTGGCGGGTATTCCAAAATTCCAAAAGTTGATCTTTATAGAGTGGAGGATCAATGGTAGGGGAGGTGAAGTAGTTCGAGAGAGCAAGAAAGCAACACACCTCTAAGAAACTTGGATCTTTCTTAGAGTTCAACAGAGCAACTTGATTGTGTTTCCTGTGAAGTTGTATGGAAAAATCGAGCAGGTTTCTATGATTAAGGTTGGCCATTTAGAAAGCTTAGTTGTGGGTGAATTTAAGTTATAGAAGGTTACAGATGAAGAAGAAAGTGAAATAGGGGGTACCATTGGGTATATATATAATGGATTTGAGATAAAGTTAATGTAAAAGGATAACTTTGAAATCCGGATGTCGGTCCCACCTCTGAAAAAGTGCCCAAAAAGGTAGTTTTCTTGAAAGTGAAAAATCTTTTGAAGGTATTTTGTCTTCAAAAGTTTTGATAAAAGCTTCCGAAGCGAATTTAACTTCGGAAAATATTCCTTAGTTATGTGAAAACGTGCTTCGAAAGAAAAATTACTTAGCAATTTATCTTCAAATGCATATTTGGTTTCAGAATATATTATAGCACAAAAGTTTTATTCCTAAAGGAATAAATCTTCCGAGGCATAATTGCTTTCGTAAGAAATTTGTTCTTCAAAATTATATAAGTACTTAGAAGCATATTTTGGCTTCGGAAGAAATATCAACATTTCTTCCAAAGATAAACTTCTTATAAGTAGTCATCTGATTTGAAGACTTAATATTCTTCTGAAGACAATTTTAATGTCTTCCGAAAGAAAATATCTTCAAGCTTTCAAAATTCTAAGGAATATCAAAAGAAAAAGATTTTCTCCCAAGGTAAACTAGGCTTGTGAAGTAGTTTGAGGATCATCCAGCCATGTGTGCATCCACGTTATGCGAATTAAAGGATTATAAACTTGGTTGGTGCTATTTGTATGTATATACGATGTGTATGTGTGTGTTGTGTGTATTGTGTGTGGGTGTACTGTGTGACCGTACATGTGAGTTATATGTGTGTTTTGATGCATGTAGGTGTGTGGCAGTGTGTATGGATGGTTGTATGTATGTTGTAGTATGAGCATGAATATGCATGGTGTGCAATTGTGGTGTTGTGTGTTTATTTGTTATGAGGGTTGCGCATATGGTTATGTTGGTATGTATTCCATATAGATGGGGTGCATAATATTGCTAATTGTGAATTTGTGAATGCTCCAGGTGTGTACGTGGGTGGTGTCGTTATTGACTTTATGTGTATGTTTTTTTGTAGCATATATATATTATATATATATATATATATATATATATAATATATATATATTATATATATATATTATATATATATATTATATATATATATATATATTCTAAAATATATATATGACATATAACTCTTTACTCATAGAATGCGTGAGTAATATATTTATTCAGTCTAAGTAAGTGTGGTAAGTTTGGTTCATATAATTAAAGTGTATAAAATGTACTTCTATACGTGATAATCGGATTTTTCGTATTTGTAGTGAATTGGCGCTTAAGTGTCCTTGCATGAGAACTGAAAATAAATTAATAGTTTGCACCGTAACCAAGTCGTGAATTGCGAAACTGTATAAGTAAAGTGCTAATATTTAATACTAATTAAATATTAAATGTAATTCAGGTGTTTGAGAAAGTTAGCCAATTGTTCATTTTGTTTAATCTGTCGTTGTGCGTTCAAGGTGAGTTTACAACCCCATTTTCATACTGTACTATCTTTTGGGGGAGAGAGACATGTTTTTCATAAGCCATACGATATTTTAGAGTAGTAATATTGCTTATGTTGGTTTACTATTGTGATATCACTACACCTCATTCGGACCGTTAATATGGCATTAGTTAGGTGATTGTTAGTAGATCTACTAGGTTTGACAAACCCCACCCGGGCTAGTCGCGCTAGCTTGACTGAAGGTCACGAGTGAATGGTTAGCTTGTATTACTGTGTTGTGGTCAGGTATCCACAGCCGGGGCATTTTATTATTGTCTGCTTGGTCGTGAAATTCGTACACATAATGACTTGTTGTAGGCTAGCTACCTACTTATATGCTTTGATTTCTAAATCTGGATTTCATTATTATTACTTATTGTTTTCCGATAAACCTGTAAACTCACCAACCTTGTGTTAACACTTTAGCATGTTTCTTTTAGGTTAAGAAGCGAGCACGACTAGGATCATCACATCATATCATTCATTATTTGTTGGGTCAATTGAGAACTTCTGGATTTTTTGCATATCATATTTATTTGGTTTTTGCGCATGTATGCGCCATTTGAATTTTAAATTAATATGCTTCTAAAACTACTTATATTCTTTGTATTTAACTCTGATTTGGCAAAGTTCAATTTTAGGGACAATTATGTGAGATCCTGGTATGTCACTCACCTAACGGTATTACCCCGTTTATGGAAATTCAGGGTGTGATAGAAATAGTCTTGAATTAAAATTTAAGATAATTTGTTCAAAGTTACTTATTATAGTAGTTGATACAGGATATTTAAATCTCTGTTTATTAAAAGCTTTTATGAACAGATCATCATATTGTTCATTTGTGTTAATTTTGACTAGTTTATCAATCCATTTTTAAAGTTATCTCTAATAAGATGATACCTGATGTTGATGTGTTTTGTCATTAAGTGCTATGCAAGATTCTCTGTGATAAAAATAGCACTGGTTTGTCTATATGGATGGGAGTCTCTTTAAAGTTGTATCCATAGTCTAGCTTTTAATTCTGAATTCAAAGCATTTGAGCACAACAGCTAGCAGCAACAATGTATCTAGCAGCAACAATGTATCTAGCTTTAACAGTTGATGCAGATACACAAGATTATTAGTTGCATTGCCATGAGACCATCCTTCCACCAAGGAATTGACATCCCCTAGATGTAAACTTTATAGTCATGTTTCAGCCACCATAATCACCATCTGTATAAGCATATAGATTGAAACCAGATTTCTTTGGATACCAAAGGCCTAGTTTAGAAGCACATTTAAGATATTTAAGAATCCTCTTGTAGTAACCAGGTGTTACATCTTACGGTTGGATTAATATTTTGTACAAATGCATGTGGCAAACATAATATCAGGCCTGCTGGCTGGTAGGTACATAAGAGACCCAATCATAGCCGTGTATCTAACATCCGCCTATTTTCAAAGTATAAACCCAAACCCAAACCTGTTTGAATTAATCTTATAAATCAAATTCATTATTTATTCATTTTATTTATTTATATGCTCCAAATACAATAAATATGTCACTTAACCAATTTAACTTAAATTCTATAATTTATAAAATAAATTTTATAAATGTTAAAAGGTTATTAATAGCTATAAGATTTTAAAATATTCAACTAAAAAAATAATCAAATCACAAGTTCATGTGAGATTTATAAAGTCTATAAAGATTTAATAAAAAAAGAAGTTGTTTAATTAAATTTAGAGTTTAAATTGTAATTATTATTTTATTATTTAATCTATTTAATTTTATATTCTAATCATAACCCCCTTTTGAAAGACATGTAACTCACCATTAACACCATTCATAACCCCCTCCTAACCTTAATTGTAAAAGCAAGCTTTAAGCCTCACTTTTCATTTGCTTATTCTCTAAAAATCTCACACACAACCTTTTATCATCCTTTGGTTATGTTCAATTTCAGAAGTTTCTTTTACAAATAGTTTCAAGAATTTTCTAATATTAAGGCAATCTTATATTGCTTATATATTATGCATTTATATATTCTTTCAATCATCCTAACATCCAATTGTTTTCATGTTCTTACTGTTATTCTTTCTTTTACCAAATCTGTTTTAATTTAATAATTATTATTTTATCATTAACCTTCTAACATTTACTAACCTTATAACAATCACTAACATTCCTAAATCAAGTTAACAACACACTAACGTAAACAAAGAATCTCGTTTGCATATGGAGGGCTATGCCGTAGCATTCAGTTATTCCACAAGATGATTTATCTAAATGATGGCTATGAAAAACTCTTGGAATATTTTTATATAACTCAAATAAAGTATAATATATCATATATCGATATAATAATTTGTTCTAAATTTTTTCTAATCCGTTTCATGCTTTAGCAATTTTAATAGTGCACATAAGTGTCTTACTACATATTTGGCAGAATATAGTCTCAATTAAACTAACCATAACTTGGTCATAAAAACATAAATTTGTGTAAAATCAGACTTCAATATTAATTTCCTCAAACATCATTTTCAACGACAATTTATACTTCTTTAAACTCAATCAGATGACTCAACAAGAGCCTTCACAAGATAAATGCGCATTTCAGCACCTTCTGTCTTGTGCTGCTCTTTTGACTTATTTACGGATCTTTTCATAAATATGTTTCTAAACTAAAGTTGTCCGAAACACTCTAAACTAGTCAACTATAAATTTTTATAATTTTATGAAACTGTTTTGTATTTTTAAAACCCATTCAAACACGTACCAAACATTTTGTCCAGAATCTAAAATTGATGCAATAATCCTTTTTCAATCTACCTTTCAATTTTTGGCATTCTTTAAATGGCCTAACTTCTTCTAATGAATTCTGACCTCAAGTTATTGTTTCTTTTTATCCTTTAAGATATCACCTATGACTCTTGAACATCCAAGCTTTCTTATGTACTCTATAGCCATCATTATACAATGTGAGTTTTCCATATAAGTTTTCATGTCCATCTTTTACTTTATTTCATACCTTTTTGGGGTGAAACATGTTAACGTATAAACTTACACTTGTAAACATCTTGATACTTGTAAATGCACATGCAATTTACCTTTACTTTTTGTCATGATTATTTGTAATATTGCTGCCACTCAAGCAAGAGAGAGACGATCCAAGAAAGCTCAGGATCAGGGTGCCTCGTCCTCGGCCCCGCCAGTTGAAGAACCAATGACTCATAATCAAAGTAATGATTAGATGTCTATGTATTTTGAACTTTTGTGTAGTTGAATCATGTATTAAACTCATGTACTGAATGTTTATGTATATATTTTATTATTTATTGTCTTGATTATTTACTAATAAATGATGTGTTACATGTTCTAAATCAAGCAGATCAACCATCTCAGCAGGATGAATATGATGTTGCTCCCCTGTAGCAGATCAAGTCCCAATTAACTATGATACTTGATCTGCAAAGGATTGTTAAGAGGTCAGTAAGCTACACTCCCGAAGAAGGAGAAATCATTCACGACCTCACTGATGAGCAACTCGTAGAGATGTTCCGTTAATCCGGATGATCTGGTTAAAGATGCACCTACCGTCGATGTTGCTAGTGATGAAGAGCTCAACGATGTGGATGAGATAGAGATTGAAGATGTCACAGCACAGCATTATCCAAAATATACCGATCGAGAGGGAAATATGGTTCCTGATTTTGGGGATACTCTCGACAGTGATATGTATTCTAAACTGGATATGACGGAGAAGGAGGCCGAGAAATTAGAAAGCCAAGCCCAAGCCTCGGACACAGATGTTGAAATCAAAAAGGTTGAATGGGCAGCTTGTTTTCAGAGATCCGTGCCCAACACACAGCGCCAAAGTCGAGTGCCTACGCCAAGCTCTACAAAGTAAAGAAGCATCTAAAGGTGTCTGGCAGGATTATAGCGTGGGCTTACTTTGAGGATCTTAATGTATATGCAGTGAAGAGGGAGAAGGGAATCAAGTACTTCAGATTCCCACATGATCTGAAGACTCTCCCTGGTTTTGAGCTCAATCAGCTGGCACGCATGAACCTGTTGTATACTGACCCCAGGATGATGTCAGGCTAGTTTGAAGCTGCGTTGAAGAAAGAATACCACACGAGATGGCTTAAATTCAAGCCTCAACAACCTACGAGATATATTCGAAGGTCGGAGGTGGACCCAAGGACTGGGAAACCCAAAGTGGTGTTGAAGTGGAGTCCTCCACGCACTATGTCTAAGATTCCTATGAGGGAAATGCCACAGGACTTCACTCCCCACTTCAAGTGGTGGTATTATGATTGGAGAAAAGGAGAAGCAGTCATAGTATTACAGAAAGAACGCCAAATGGAGACCATCTGGGTATTTGGCTCAATGTGGCTAACCAACCTATTAGCTAGTGATGTTTATACTTTATACAGGTGGCCATTATTCTATGATACGCAGGATATGGTAGTCAATTTCAGAATGTGATAAGACTTTGTTTTGTATTCAAGATACATGCTGGAGTCACAGTCAAGGAGAGGCATAGCAGTTTGACGAGCTAATGAAAGATGCCAGACGATGAAGGAAACTAGGTCCAGGGGGGAGTTTGTTGATGCATATGTACCTAGTTTACGATCTTAATGTAATTGTCTGTCATGTCCTAAATGTAAATGAAATGTGTGAGTTGAATGAAATAGAATAGTGATTGATGATCTTAATGTAAATGTTTTAGTGTGTGTTTTAAGGTTTATTATTTATTAACGCATATGAACCAACTATATAGGTTTGTGGTTGTTTGAATAGATCTTAGTCAAGTATGATTGAGAAACATATTCAAACTTAGTCGTATGAAGTTTTCATGCGAATGGACCATACCATACGCATGAATACTTCATGCTAATGGACCAATCGCACGACTGAACCAGGAGACTGGATCAGTCGCATGACTGAGACATACGGATGACTCAGCCACACGACTGAACCTTTAGTCATGTGATTGACTCAGTCGCATGCTTTTGTCGCACGACTGAACCATGCTAATGGTCCAATCGTACGATTGAATAACCCTAACCTATAAATACCACTTATTTGTGGAAAAAGGTAACACTTTCAATATTCGACTCCTACTCGTACCCTAGCCATCCAGAGACCTTAGAGACCCTGTTCCAAGTTCATAGATCGCACAGAATCGTATTGCAATCGTTGTACCTTTTTCCACGGTTAGGGTACAGTAGGAGTCGAAATATTGAAAGTGTTACCTTTTTCCACGAATTAAGTGGTATTTATGGTTAGGGTTATTCAATCGTACGATTGGACCATTAGCATGGTTCAGTCGTGCGACAAAAGCATGTGACTGAGTCAATCACACGACTAAAGGTTCAGTCGTGAGACTGAGTCATCCGTATGTCTCAGTCATGCGACTGATCCAGTCTCCTGGTTCAGTCGTGCGATTGGTCCATTAGCATGAAGTATTCATGCGTATGGTCCATTCGCATGAAAACTTCATACGACTAAGTTTGAATATGTTTCTCAATCATTACTGACTAAGATCTATTCAACAACCACAAACATATATAGTTGGTTCAATATGCGTTAATAAATAATAAACATTAAAACATACACTGAAACATTTAACATTAAGATCATCAATCACATATTCTATTTCATTCAACTCATACATTTCATTTACATTTAGGACATGACAGACATATTACATTAAGATGGTAAACTAGGTACATATGCATCAACAAACTCCCCCTTGGACCTAGTTTCCTTCATTGTCTGGCATCTTTCATTAGCTCGTCAAACTGCTTATGCCTCTCCTTGACTGTGACTCCAGCATGTATCTCGAATACAAAACAGAGTCTTATCGCATTCTGAAACTGACTACCATATCCTGCGTATCATAGAATAATGGCCACCTGTATAAAGTATAAACATCACTAGCTAATAGGTTGGTTAGCCACATTGAGTCAAATACCCAGATGGTCTCCATTTGGCATTATTTCTGTAATACTATGACTGCTTCTCCTTTTCTCCAATCATAATACCACCACTTGAAGTGGGGAGTGAAGTCCTGTGGCATTTCCCTCATAGGAATCTTAGACGTAGTGCGTGGAGGACTCCACTTCAGCACCACTTTGGGTTTCCCAGTCCTTGGGTCTACCTCCGACCTTCGAATATATCTCGTAGGTTGTTGAGGCTTGAATTTAAGCTATCTCGCGTGGTATTCTTTCTTCAACGCATCTTCAAACCAGCCTGACATCATCCTGGGGTCAGCATACAGCAGGTTCATGCATGCTAGCTGATTGAGCTCAATACCAGGGAGAGTCTTCAGATCATGTGGGAATCTGAAGTACTTGATTCCCTTCTCCCTCTTCACTGCATATACATTAAGATCCTTAAAGTAAGCCCACACTATAATCCTGCCAGACACCTTTAGATGCTTCTTTACTTTGTAGAGCTTGGCATAGGCACTCGACTTTGGCGCTGTGTGTTGGGCACGGATCTCTGAAAACAAGCTGCCCATTCAACCTTTTTGATTTCAACATCTGTGTCCGAGGCTTGGGCTTGGCTTTCTAATTTCTCGGCCTCCTTCTCCGTCGTATCCAGTTTAGAATACATATCACTGTTGAGAGTATCCCCAAAATTAGGAACCATATTTCCCTCTTGATCGGTATATTTTGGATAATGCTGTGCTGTGACATCTTCAATCTCTATCTCATCCACATCGTTGAGCTCTTCATCACTAGCAACATCGACGGTAGGTGCATCTTTAACTAGATCATCCGGATTTAACCGGAACATCTCTGCGAGTTGCTCATCAGTGAGGTCGTGAATGATTTCTCCTTCTTCGGGAGTGTAGCTTACTGACCTCCTAACAATCCCTTGCAGATCAAGTATCATAGTTAATTGGGACTTGATCTGCTACAGGGGAGCAACATCATATTCATCCTGCTGAGATGGTTGATCTGCTTGATTTAGAACATGTAACACATCATTTATTAGTAAATAATCAAGACAGTTAAATAATCAAATATATACATAACATTCAATACATGAGTTTAATACATGATTCAACTAGACAAAAGTTCAAAATACATAGACATCTAATCATTACTTTGATTATGAGTCATTGGTTCTTCAACTGGCGGGGCCGAGGACGAGGCACCCTGATCCTGAGCTTTCTTGGATCGTCTCTCTCTTGCTTGAGTGGTAGCAGATGCAGCAGCATCATCACCTCCTCATCATCTCTGCTCTCATCCTCTCCCGCATCATCACCGAAAGCTCCAATCTTGCCATTTGTCATTGTGAGCCGTCAAGGCTTTAGGATCCTTGCTTGATGATGTAGGACTACTTGCAGGTTTATCTTGCTGATTAAAGGATGAGAATGGATTATCATTTCCTGTCTTCTTGGGCTTCACACACTCACGCTTGTAATGCCCCTTCTCTCCACAGTTAAAACAGGTCACTTTGGTTTTGTCAAAACCAAAGGTTGTATCCTTTATGGCAATCAAGTTCTGTCCAGTCTTTTTAACAAACTTCTTAGCTCTTCGGACAGCACTTGCCAATGCCCACATGATATCCATTCTTTCCAGCTCAGTCTCATCTACTTGTTTGTAGTCTTCATCTGCCACATGGCAGTTTCCAATCTTCCCCACGACTAGACCGTCATTGGAATGAACAACATCTGCTAGGAGATCCATATGCTCCTTTGCTACCTCTACAGTCACGTTACGAGATTCTCGGTCTTCAATTTTGTAGCATTGGCTTCAGGTGCTTTGTGTGGGTGCACGATGACCTTGACGTGTCAGATCCTGAAGTAGTAGCTTGAGATGGAGCGGCTGAACTAGATACGAATGCCATTTGAAGTGGTGCTCAAGACGTTTTTGCTTGAGGAGTGGAGTTGTAAAATGACGGGTTCTAATCATATGACGCCTTTTGAGACTTGTACTTCATCCTCACTCTTCCTCTCTCAGCTTCAGAATGAAATCGTTGATATCCAACTTCGCCAGCATATCATTCTGCTTGAGGTTTGACACAAAGGAGACCCACTTTTCTGGCAATCCATTTGCAAAATTCGATACATTATCTTCCATGGATGTAACAACTCCATGAGTGCAGCTCACTCATCAAGTGGTAGAATGGTCGATAACGTCATCCAAGCTCTTCTTTCCCATCGACGAGAAGTTATCAAACTCCTCTTTCAACGCTTTAGCCTTTAGAGCTTTTAATGAGGCATTCCCTTCATACCGTTTTTCCAGAGCATCCCATAGCTTTTTGCTTGCTTGTTTCCAGAGAACTGATGGAATATATCCTTAGGATTGGACTGAGTTAACAGAGAGTACACCTTCTTCTCTGTATTGTACTTAACCTTTTGTCCATCACAGTCATCCCTCCTAAGGTAAGTTTAACTCCATCTGCACCGACCGGCATGCTATACCCTGTTTCTATTGATTCCCACAGATTTGGGTCTACACCATTTAGGTAGATCTCGAACCTTTGCTTCCATTATGGGTAGTCATCTAACATTATGAGTGTCACACCCCGACCGACGGCGGACGACATGGGAGACGATTGCTCATAGCAGATGGAACTAATTAAGTTGAAATAATATTAAATGTCATTATTCATTAAACAATACAACAATAAGTAATTACAAAACAATAAAAAATACAACCAATAACGTAAGTCTTTCAATTTAAACTAGGTCCCAGTCCTATATGAGCACAAGAAGGTCTTCAGGAGGAAACCTGAAACATGTTAAAAAATAAAAGGTCAACTATAAAGTTGGTGAGTTCCCATGGTTTAAACACATGCATAAGTATATATATGTAAAAGGGTTACAAGTAGCAATTCATTCCATGGTTACGAGTTAGCAAGCTTATAGAACACATACAGTTACAACCAAACCTCGACTTGATTACAAGTATATAAGATTGGCTAAGTGTACTTGGTTCCCATGATGAACAAGCATACGTCATCAGGAGTCGGCAATACATCGACTTTAGCATCAAGTAGGCTTGTCAGGCCCAAAGATCTAAGACGTTGCCAGGCTAGCAATAGTTAATGATTGTAAACAAATATGTATCTCATATAAGACTTACAATAACACAAATAACCATGACAAAAAGTTAAAGATGAATTGCATGTGCATTTACAAGTCTCAAGATGGTTACAAGTGTAAATTTATAAGGTTAACATGTTTCACCCCAAAAGATGTGAAAATAAAGTAAAAGGGGCATGAAGAACTCACAAGATGTAAATAATATGATGATAAGAATGCAGACGAGGCTCCAACAATTTCTTTTACAAGTTGCCTAAACATATAGATCCCAAGATTAAGTTCGATAATAAAATTATCAATTGGACATGAACTAGGGTTTCAATTGGAATTTGGGGATTTTTAATAAATAAACCAAGCAAAAAATAAAATAAAGCAATCATTTATGTTTTGGTTTCATAATGTTGGAATCAATCAATTAAAAATAGAATTCAATGATTTAACTTATTGAATTAATAATGATTAAATATGATATGTGAAAAGAGATAAATAGTTCAATAATTAATTATTTAGAATTTGATAAGGTAAATAATTAATATTTATTTTAAATGACCTTAAAACTATCATTTTATAAGGTTTTAAAACGTTTTTAATGATCTTTGTAAAAGTCTTATAATATCAAAATTTTAAAACAATGATAAGGAAATAATAGAAAATTATATTGTTTTATAAGTTCCAAAAACTTAAATAAAGTTTAAGAAATAACGTTATTAACTAATTATATATGACATGATTAAATGAATAAATGAATAATTAATTATTTAAATAATTATTTAAATACTATTTGAATAATTGTATATTAACATATAGATTTATAATGTTTTAAAATAATCCACATTTGAACCATAATAGGTTTATAACATTTAGATTACGTAAAATAATTACTAATATTTCTATAACCTTTGTTATCTTTTATGAAATAATTAACTTGAAAACTTAAAAAAAATAATTTCAGAAATGTTTTAGTTAATGAAATAATTTTGATTTTGATTTTATAATATGATAATACTTTTCTAATTTATAAAATGTAAAAAAACTATTTTAAAATAAGAGTGATGGAGGCCCGGTTCGAACCGGGACCTCTAGGATGAGATGGGTACAATGAACCAGTAAACCAAGGCCTCAGCCGCGGTTTGTATCACGTTTTAATACATAAAAACAACACTTCAAACAATCCCTAATTCTCCAAGAACCCTAGTTTCAATTCACATCAAATTGAACACAAAATCGAATACGTTTACAGAAATAGACATGGGGCTTTGATTCCCCATGTAATTCCGAGTATATGTATGTGTTTAATTTACCGAAAGTTGTTCGAATTCGATAGCATCGGTTGAAGAACAGTCGCGACATGGGTATTGTGGGGTTCTTGAGGCAAACGTTGATGATACCCAAATTCGTTACACGGACACCTTCTTCTAGACTCAAAGATTGAAAGCCCTCTACTAATTGAAGTGTAAAAGGTTCGGATGGTGATGAACACTTAGTTGCAGATCGCGATGGGAGTGTGGATCGATTTTTGATGTTTGTTGTGCTTTTCAGGAGGAATTGAAAGCTGCAATAGATTAAGTTTAACCAGATGATTATGTAGGTTTGAGTAATTAGATTCTTAATAGGATTAAATGTTCGAACGGATATAGAGTTTATTTCGTCGGTTTCTTGATCGATTAAGGTTCGTAACCGACTCGTAAACACGATTAAATGATACCATCAAGTTCGAAACATGCACATGGTTGAATTTGGAACGATTTGGAACGTTTTCGAGTGGTTTTAATGGGTTTTTAGGGCCACCGGTGCGTGGCCGGAGTTTGGCCGGCGATAGTCGCCGGAAAAACGAGGAAAATGGGAAAACTCATGTTGATTTTATTATTTTGACAGTTTTAGTCCCTGTGGTTTAAGGTTCATCATTTTATGTACAAAACTTCTCAATTAAAGTTTCTACATTTGCAAATAAACCCCCAAAGTTTGTAAAATCATAATTAGTTAACTAATCAATTTTTTAGAAAAAAAAACTTTATGAATCGTTTAAATATTTAAAAAAAACTTTACAATTTAACTATACGTTTTAATTAAAACTCATAATTTAAAATAAGCCCTATAACTTAGTAAACTTTATTTACATTAAAATAATATCACGTATTATAAACTTCATAGTTTTTATAAGTCTTTAAATAACTCTCTATTTTAATTATATATTTTAGTTTAACAATTAGGACCCATAAACGATAAATAAATCTTTATAACTTTATAAAGAAATTATTTATAAATTAATAAATTCTTATAAGTTGATTAGATGCTTTAATGAGTGATAATTAGACAATTTAGTTTACAATATAGGTTAAACTACATATTTAATACATTTGATTTATCTAAATAAGTAAGATTACTTAAATAATGAAAATTCACATTGTATGAAAGTTCACTTTTAATTCGGGTTCGGGTTAATAACTTGAAAATGGCAGATGTTACAATGAGCTTAGGGGGCTTATTGTGATTCCCCACTTCTTTTTCCAGAAGCAATAGATTCTAAATCCGTGAATCTCTACCTGTGGTGAAGCTGAATATTGATCTTCCATTGCTATTTACCTTGTGTTTAGAACAAACTTTTGTACTTGTGAGAATGCAAGATTGTGATTGGGCTATTCGTGCGATTGAATAATGCGGATGGTTCAATCATGCGATTGAAATAATGCAGAAGGTTCAATTGGGCGATTGGACAGGTGTGGCTGAACAATGCGAACAAAGATCTTCAATCATATGAATGGATGGACAAATGAGCCAATCGTGCGTATGAGTGGTGCGAATGGGTTCAGTCGTGCGATTGAGTCAATCGGGCGATTAGAGCTGCTGGTTTTTGAAAATTCAAGGGTTTTAGGTACTTTGACGCAAAAACACGAATTTTTCACTAACCCCAATTGCCGTATGCCAGAAAAACGTTAACCTTCTAACCTGGAGATGTTGAAAACACTGTTTGACACAAGAAGATTATGTTTTTGAGTGAAAAAGGTGATTTTTATATCAAAATCAACTGAATCACACGCAAATCAAGAACCAAAGCTCTGATACCACTTGTTAGGACCGTTTTCGGTACGGAGTACTAACTGATTTACGTGTTTACCAACTCAAATAGTGCGGAATCCTATTTGATTGGCGATCCAATCAGTGAGAACGCACATAGAATGGATCTTAGAATGAACCTAAACGTTAAGAACGATTGCAATACGATTCTGTGCGATCTATGAACTTGGAACAGGGTCTCTAAGGTCTCTGGACGGCTAGGGTACGAGTAGGACCTTTTTCGACGAATTAAGTGATATTTATAGGTTAGGGTTAATCAATCGTATGATTGGACCATTAGCATGATTCAATCATGCGACTAAAGCATGTGACTGAGTCAATCACACGATTAAAGGTTCAGTCGTGCGATTGAGTCATCCTTATGTCTCAATCGTGCGACTGATCCAATATCCTGGTTCAGTCGTGCGACTAGTCCGTTAGCATGAAGTATTCATGCATATGGTCCATTAGCATGGTCCATTCGCATGAAAACTTCATACGACTAAGTTTGAATATATTTCTCAATCATTACTTGACTAAGATCTATGCAAACAACCACAAACCTATATAGTTGGTTCAATATGCATTAATAAATAATAAACATTGAAACATACACTGAAACATTTGACATTAAGATCATCAATCACATATTCTGTTTTATTCAACTCATACATTTCATTTACATTTAGGACATGACAGACATATTACATTAAGATCGTAAACTAGGTACATATGTTTCAACAATATCACAAGTTCTTGTGAGATTTATAAAGTCTATAAAGATTTAATAAAGAAAGTTGTTTAATTCAATTTATAGTTTGAATTGTAATTATTATTTTATTTATTTAATCTATTTAATTTTATATTTATTTTAAATTCTAATCATAACCCCCTTTTGAAAAACTTGTAACTCACCATTAACATCATTCATAACCTTCTCCTAACCTCAACTATAAAAGCAAGTTTTAGGCCTCACTTTTCATTAATTCATTCTCTAAAAATCTCACACACAAACCTTTCATCATCCTTTGGTTATGATCAATTTCAAGAATTTTCTTTTACAAATAGTTTCAAGAATTTTCTAATATTAAGGTAATCTTATATTGCTTATATATTTTGCATTTCTATATTTTTTCAATCATCCTAACATCCAATTGTTTTCATATTCTTACTTTTTGTCATGGTGTTTTTGTAATATTATGAGTCTTATATGATAGGCATTATATGTTGACAATCATTAACTATTACTATCCTAGCGACGTCATAGATCTATGGGCCTGACAACCCTATTTGGTGCTAAAGCTGAGGTTATTGCCGGCTCCTGATGACGTATGCTTATTCATCATGGGAACCAAGTACACTTAGCTAATCGTTATAAACTTGTAAATAATATTCTTGATCAAGGTTTGATTATAGCTATATGTCATCTATAAACTTGCTTTATTCGTAACCATTAACATGAATTGCTACTTGTAAACTTATATATATATATATATATATATATATTATATATATATATATATATATATATATATATATGTATGTATGTATGTATGCTTAATCCATGGAAACTCACCAACTTTCATAGTTAACCTATTACTTTTAACATGTTTTAGGATTACTAATTGAGGAATTATTCTTGCACATATAGGACTTGGACCTAGTTAAACTAAAGATTTATTTTTGTTGTTGAAATCTTGTTTGTAATGTAATGACTTTGTATCCTTCAATGAAAAATGAAATTTAATATTATTTCAATTTATTTTATTCATGAGCTATGAACAATCTCTTCACATTCGTCCACCTCAATGATTCCTTTTTTGGTCGAGGTGTAACATTGTAAATATGTTCATCTACACACTCCCCCTCAAGATCAAGCCCCAGGGAGTGATTTCTAACTATGGGTGTCTTTGCAACCATACTTTCAGTCATGTTGAATCTTGTAAGTATGTCTTGTACATACTTTGACTGACTTATGAAGATGCAATTGCCAACTTGCTTCACCTGAATTCCTAGAAAGAAATAAGTTCGCTTATGGCACTCATTTCAAATCTATTCTTCATCAGCCTCTCAAAGTCTTTGTAGAGCTTTGGATTAGTTGAACCAAAGATAGTGCCATCTACATATACTTAAACCAACATCAAGTCAATTCCTGTTTCTTTGATGAATAGAGTTCTATCTCAAGTACCTCTATTGACAAAGATATTGATATAGTGTCTCATACCACTTTCTTGGAGCTTGGTACATCGTATAGAGCTTTATCAAGCTTGCAGACACAAAAGGATGATATGGTTCTGCAAAGCCAGGTGGTTGTTTGACATACACCTCTTCATTAATCACCTCATATAAAAATGCACACTTGAAATCAAGTTGGTAGACCTTGAAGTCCTTGGATGCAACAAATGCCATGAATATCCTAACACCTTCAAGTCTTGCTATAGGAGCAAAGACATCAATCTAGTCAATTCATTCTTCTTGTGTGTATCCTTGAATAACCAACCTTGCTTTTTTCTTGATACCAAGTCCTCTATCATCTTTCTTGTTCCTAAAAACCCACTTGGTTTCTATAGTAGTCTTCCCTTGAGGAAGAGGACATAGATTCCAAATATTTTGTCTTTTGAATTGAAGCTACTCCTCTCTCATTGCTTCGACCTAACTTCCATCCTTCAAAGCCTCATCATCTTTCTTTGGCTCTATATAGGACAAGAAGCAAGAGTATAAACAAAAAATTTTGTCATGGGTTTGTCCTCTTGTTCTTATCTCTTGGTCAACATCTCTAATGATGTTTGTGGTGGGGTGTGACTTGTGGATTCTATGTTGAGGGATCATAGCAAGTTGATTTGACAGATCCAAATTTCAGAAGTTTAGATTTGGAAATAAAGTTTTTCCCACCACACCAACACACTTATCAAGAAAAGCTTGATCCAATGAGTGTGTGACATCATTGATGTTGTTTTCCATGGATGGTTGTCAGCATCAAGAAACTCTTGATCACTGTAACCACTACCACTTCTTCTAACATTTGAAGATCCTTCATTGGAGTTTTGTGTCCTTGAGCTAAAATTTGTTGGCACTTTAGATGTATCATCTTGATTTGTCATTGTTGTGTTAATAAGAACTTCATTTTTAGGGTTAGTTACCACCAGAGCTAAAATAGTATAATTGTTAGGTCTTCTTAGCTCAAATCTTGGGTTTAGATCTCTTGTTGATAAGATATATGTGGATCCTGAAACATTCTCACAAGACTTATTAAAATAGTTGGTAGCTAAATCAATATCAAATAGCTAATGAAGACCAGAACCTTTCACACTAGGAGTGTACTCATCAAAAGTCACATTGGTTGACTCCTCAACTACTCTAGTTTTGAGATTGTATACTCTATAAGCCTTGGCTTGGAAAGAGTATCCAATGAAGTATCCATCATTTGATTTCTTAGAAATCTTGGATACATGATCTTTGGTATTCAAGATGGTGCATGGACATTCAAATGACCCAATGAAGCCAATAAAAGGTCTCCTTTTGTGCCAAATTTTCATTGAGTCTTAACTACTAAAACTCTGTTTTGCACATAGCAAATAGTATTCACTGCCTCTACCTAGAAGGTGATGGGCAGTTTAGAGTCAAACATATAGTTCTTGCAACTTCAATCAGTGTCTTGTTTCTCCTCTAGTAACACCATTTTGCTAAAAAGTCCCACGAGCACTGTATTGTCTTGTAATACCCTTTTCATCACAAAATGTATCGAGGATTTGGTTCTTCAATTAAGTTCCTTGATAATATTTTATGGTCTTGACCTTGTGATCATATTGATTCTTAAATTTTAGATTGAAGTTCTTCAAGATCTCTAAGAGTCTCATCCTTAGTTCTAAGGAAAAAGGCCCAAGTGAATCTTGTGAAGTTATCTGTGATCACCAAACAAGATGAGGTCCTTCTTGTCTTACACTAGTGGGGCCAAAGAGATCCATATGTAACAAGAATCAGGGAGTAGTGATGGAGTTTCTTTCCTTTGGCTTCTGCGATACCTTGTGTTGCTTCCCTTTCAGGCATGCAACAAAATGGTCATCACTTGTAAACTCTTTTTTTGGCATTCCGGTTACCAAATCATTCTTAATTAATTTATTCATGTTTTAAAGTTTACATGGCACATTCTTTTATTCTACAGGAAAGACTCATCACTATTTGCTTTAGATAGAAAGCAAAAAACTTCTCCTAAAGGGGATGTTTCTTGCAAGTCCATTTTGTACATGTTCCCTTTCTTAGGGGCTCTAGGCAAGATATGATCTTGAGTAATGATCACCCCAGGCTTGAGAACAATGCACTCATGCTTAGTTAAGAGCATGTTGTGTCTCTAATCACAAAATTGGGATACCCTCAGTAGATTGTACGCAAACTCCTTGACAAAGTTTATATTTTCAATGTTGAGCTTACTATTTATGACCCTGCTCCTTCTAGTAATGTAACCTCCAGCATCTTCTTCAAAAGCAACTGCCCCTCCATCAATTTTTAAAAATTTTGAAGCAAAGACACATTTCCTGTCATGTGCCTGGAATAGTCGCTATCAATTATCCATACATTTCTCTTGGTCTTTAGTTGTTCCTACACAAAGAGATAGTTAGTTACATTTGGAAACCCAAGCCTTGCTGGTCTTAGGATTGTTAAAATGAGTTGAAGACAATGCAATAATAATTGATCCTATGTTCAAGCTATGAGAATCATCAGCTATAGTGAATGAAGAACTTTCAATCACATGGTCTTCCTTCATCTTCCGCACCACCTTTGGAAGATTAGACTTGACCTTCAACACTTCAAAAGTTTTGACAACTTTAGATGTTTTGGAGACAGGACCTTTGGAAGATCTTGCTTTCATTGCAGCAAGCTTTAGTACTTCGGAAGCATTCATTTCTTCTGAGACTAACTTTTCTTTCGAAGGCAAATTTTCATTTGCCTTCTTCTTCACTTTTGAGCTTCCAAAAGAAAAATATTTTCCTTCCAAAGCTGAATTCTTTTTGATCTTAGAAGTTTTCTTTTGGATCATATGGATAGTACTTTTAGGATTGTAAAGACAATCCTTAACGAGATGACAAGTACTACCACACATGATACATTCTATTTGCGTCCTTCTAAGAATCTTATTTTGAGAGGAAGGCTAAACTTAATCACTTTCTATCTCCACCTTTATCTTCACAAATAATGTAGCAAGTTTCTTAGGGTGAAGCTTGCCTTTGGAGCTAGATGGTTCAGGTTGTGTTACAGTGTTACATTGCTGATTAGCCTTCTTCTCTTTGCTGGGATGATTTGGACAAGAACTAGACTCCTGGTACTAGAGTTCGTAGTTGAGTCTTCAACCTTTACCCCTTCAAATCCTACAGATATGAACACTTGTTTCTACTTAGAGTTGAAAGTGGCCTTGACCTCTTGAGCCTTTCTTGACTTCCTCTTGGCTCTTTTGATCAAGTTCTTCCTCTTGAACAGGAGAATAGTGACCCATCTTAGGATGATCTTTCTCACTCTTCTTAGAATCATCCTTTACTATCTCCTCTTTATCCATGGGTCAATAAGGGGAAGCTCATCTTCACAAGTTCCACACCTTGGAGATCTTACATACAATAAAGTGTGTGGAAGAGCTATCTCAGTAAATCATAGTCCCAGCTTATTCTGATAATAAACTTTTGTATGCAAGGATGATGATATCATGTCTTGAAGGTCTCTTCTTCAAAAACATATTTTTCTACCCTAGCTTTGCTAATCACAAGCTCAGCTTGGCATTAAGTTAACTTAGTGATGAGATCATTAATCTGAGTCATGTAGTTGGTATGTTCATTTTAAGAGTGGAAATAGTTTTCACTAAATCTTCTATTGAAGTTTATAATCATTTTCAGCTCTTTTGAAAATAGATTTTAAGATGTTTAAGGACTCAAGATCAGATCTCATCTCTAAGTTATAAGAACTATATCTGCTAACTTTAGCAATACATTCAAGTGTACAATGATATTCCAATACCTTAGTTTCTTCATGATCTGCCATTAGTGCTTGGTTTGGAGATGCATCTTGTATATGAAAGCTCCAGTAAAGCCTCCTTCTTTAAAAGCAACTACAGCTTGCTACTTTGGCTTCTCATTCCGGGTGGCTCCATTAGTGTAGTTTGGTCTATTTTGTGTTTGGCCATCATTTGATCTTGGTGCCTTGCACTCTCTAGAAAATGTCCTATTTGGTCATAGTTCTAATATTTCACTTTGCTTTTGTCCAGCCTAAAGTTTCCACTAGTTGCATTGCTAGGAAACTTCCATCATGTCCTCTTATAGAACTTATTGGCTTTGTGAGTGAGAAGAGCAATCTGTTGGACTATTTCCATGTACTCCAAATCATTTAGATGGATACAGTCTAGGTCTTCAAGGGTGAAGAGAAAGGTGCATGTGCTTTCATCAGCAGACACAAAGGCTTATGAAGAGTTGTCTCTTGGAATAGGCTTCCTTGGATGTATCTCTCCCTTGGTGTCTCTAAGAAGGTAATGAATGACCCTTTTGTGAGTTTTTAGGGTAGCAGATGAGATGATGTTGTTGTTCTTTGCAGTCCCTTTCAACCATATAAAGGGCTGAACTCTGCTGATTGCTAAAGTTACCAGATGGTTTTTGCATGTTCATCTACATTTGTTACCACTAAGGATACCATACAACTCAGTAAGAGTAAGAGTCTTAAGGTTCTCTGTTCTCTTGATAACAACACAATAAAGTGTCCATTGTCTAGGAAGAGAAGATATGAACTTCCTTATAGTGTCCCTGTTCTCAAGAGTTACTCCAACATCCATTAGAGTATCCACAATCTCAACATACCTAAAGTATTGTTGAGTCATGGATTCACCTATCTTGTAGGTGAAGTTCTCAAACTACTGCTTGATCCTTCTTGTTCTCTTTTGCTTCAGTGGCCCCTCATACATGAGCTTTAGTGCATCCCATAGTTTCTTAGCAGCTTTGCACTTCTTGAAGCCTTTGTATATGGAGTCTTGAAGAGCACTTTAGAGGGAAGTCGTGTGTAAGGCCCCGTTCCCGGGACACTCACAGCTCATCCATAAACCACATAACATGTGCACATAATACCGGTTAATCATTAAGAAAATTCCTGATGGCACGCAGTTACTCGGACTCGCATCCCTTCCCTTTACGTCCCATTCTTAGTTTAATTTTAGGTTTATTTTGAAAATTTACTCGTTCACTTAAACTTTAGCTCTAATACCAACTTGTAAGGCCCCGTTCCCGGGACGCTCACAGCTGGTCCATCATTGCTCATAAAACATATAATTACATTTAACTTTCATAAAACATCACAGCGGAACATTAAAATAACTTTTCATTTCATAATAACTACTTTTGCAAGTTAATAAAATCATTCATTACACATTATCACTTGTTCACATTACAATGCAAAAACATTAACAAAAGAATGCCATCCAAAATGCCAAGTAGGTGCCCCGCGCCATCCTCAGCAATGCTCACCTGCCAACTGGAAAATGCATAAAAAGTCAACGTTGCTGAGTGAGTTCTAGTTTTATAATAAAACATACTCTACTTTTGTTAAAACCGTTTTTTACTTTTTCATGTGATCACACATCATACGCACACATAGATAATATCATTATTATCTTCATCATTTGTTCATTAACTTTCGTTCATTTATCATACGTCATTTCCATTCACTTTTATTACTTTCATTCTCATTCATTCATACTTTCTTACTTTCATTCATACGTTCATCATTACTTCTTTTCATTCCATCAAAAACCATGAACTCTACCCTACCGTCATGCATAAAGCTGGAACTGGGCCGAGGTCTATCATAGACACCTGTTATGGCGCACAGCAGCCTGGCCACAGTACCTAGGGTAAGTTTAGGTGTACCATTGTCATGTACTATACCCACCATCATGCATAAAGCTGATACTGGGCCAAGGTCTATCATAGATCTTTCGTCATGGCGCAGAGCAACCTAGCCATAGTATCTAGGGTAAGCGACAAAGGTTCTATACAAATGGTCAATCACAAAAAAAGACCCTGATGTGCACCCTTCTGGGGTAGCTAACCCACACACCATTGCACTAACACCCTTCATTGGGCGTGTTCCACATACAAGGCTTGCAAGACTTACATTACTTTCCTTGGTTCATTAATGCATGTATTCATTCATCATGTTCCTCTTTTCATAATCTTCCACTTTATGTTACATAATACTTTCATTTCATTCATTAACATTCAACGTAAAGCCATGGGAAAATAAACATACATAATAAGGAACATCAACATACACAGTCAACATCATCATACATGGCATCATACATACATAGCATACATCATACATACCATCATGCATAACATCAATCACATCATGCCAAAGCATCAATCATACATCATAACATCATGCCTATCACATCATCTATGACCTCAAAAAGTCAACCTACATAGCCCCTAGGAACCTCCCAAGTCCCAAGTCAAAGCCTAAGTGTTCTAACTATTCCAAGTGTTCATCCGCATTTGCCTCTTTGTTCATCCGCATTTGCCTCTTTGTCCGACTGCATTTGTTTTAGTTTATCCGCATTTCCTTCATACTCATCCACATTTCCTCATTATTCAACCGCATTTCCTTACTTAGTGAATAATGCTCATCCGCATTAACTGTTCATCCACACTTCTCTAGTACTCATCCGCATTGACTTACCTAGTGATCAATGTTCATCTGCATTAACTGTTCATCCACATTTCTCTAGTACTCATCCGCATTGACTTACTTGGTAGTTAATGCTCATCCGCATTTACTGTTCAATCGCATGAACCTTATCATCCGCATTGACTTTCTATCCGCATTGACTTTCTATCCGCATTGACTTTCTTAGTGGTCAATGCTCATCCGCATGACTGTTCATCCGCATTCCCCAATACTCATCCGCATTAACTTACTTAGTGGCTAATGCTCATCCGCATGACTGTTCATCCGCATTTCTTTTGAACACTTGGGCATATTTGAAAACTTAAACATCCGAGCCCAAACAACAGATTTCAGTTCCCAAGCACCATCTATCATATTCTAAGCTTAAATCTTACCTTCTAAGCCTTAGAAACACGACCATAACATCATTAAGCATGAACATAGCCCAACATCACATCATAACAACAACATACACACGGACATACATTCGGGTAAAAACTCAGTTTTAAAAAAACACACATTCATGCATATCCAGCCTCAAAATCAATTAAAACATGTAAAATAGGGGTCGTAGAACTCACCTTAGCAGCTCTTGAGTATGGTTTCTTCCAAACTCACCTGCAATTGAGTTCAACCGCCTAGAAACTCACTAAAAACACACATAACCGAACATACAAACACACATAAGCATACACCTAAGGCAAGGCCAGTTAAGAACACTTAAAACCATGAATTCTTACCTTGAATTCGAATCTTTCTTCTTGTTCTTTTTCAAAACCCGAAAACTCTACACTTTCTCTATCTAGAATCCATAAACAGAAAGGTGATGTGCAAGAGTGGGCGGCCATCACCTTTATCCACCAACTTTTTCAAAGTTTTGTCTTTTTTGTCACTTTTAAGCCCTAGACTTCGGTTTTATTTCTTTTCCTTCTTTTTCTTCACTTTATTCTTTCTTTCTTTGTCTAAAAAAATAACCGGGCGTTACAAGTCCACCCCCTTTAAATAGGTTTTGTCCCCAAAATCAGTTATTCCTCGAACAGACGTGAGTAATGCTGTCTCGTCTCTTTTTCAGTCTCCTACGTAGACTCGGACCCTTTCCTGTGCTTCCACTGTACGCGCACATGTGAGACCACTTTTTTCCTCAATCTCTTTTCTTTATGGTCGATGATTTCCACTGGTTTCTCCACATAATTGAGTCGTTCGTCTACCTCGATATCCTCCGGTGGAACAATCATGTCTTCGTATGCCAAACATTTCCTCAGATGAGATACATGGAATGTCGGATGAATGCCACTTAACTCCTCTTGCAACTCCAGTCTATAGGCCACCTCTCCTACTCGAGCAGTGATTCGGAAAGGCCCTATATATCTTGAGCTCAACTTTCCCCGCTTTCTGAACCCAATAATACCCTTCCAAGGTGAGACTTTCAACATAACCCTGTCACCCACCTGGAACTCAGTCGGTCTACGTCGTTTATCAGCATACGACTTCTATCTATCCTTGGTTGCCTTCATGAAGGCCTTGATCTTTTCAAGCTTCTCAGTTGTAGCCTCGATCACCTCGACACTTCCTAACTCTTTCCGACCAATATCACCCCAACAGACGGGTGTTCTGCATCTCCTACCGTATAGCATCTCATAAGGGGGCATGCCAATGCTGGCATGATAACTGTTGTTATATGAGAACTCAGCTAACGATAAGTGGTCATCCCAACTTCCTCCAAAATCGTTGACATATGCTCGAAGCATATCTTCTAGTGTCTGAATGGTCCTTTCCGACTGACCATACATTTGGGGATGATAAGCCGTGCTAATATGTAACATCGTCCCCATTGCATCGTGGAATTTCTTCCAAAATTTTGATGTAAACCGGGTGTCACGATCAGACACAATAGGAACCGGCACACCATGACTAGTTACAATCTCCTTAATGAAAAGATCAGCCAACCTCTCGGATGAATACGTCTCGCGAATCGGTAGGAAGTGAGCACTCTTCGTCAAATGGTCTACTATCACCCATATGGCATCATATCCTCGCGCGGTACGCGGTAGCTTTGTAATAAAATCTATGGTGATATGCTGATGTAAACCGGGTATCACGATCAGACACATAGACACCGGCACACCATGACGAGTTACAATCTCCTTAATGAAAAGATCAGCCAACCTCTTGGATGAATACGTCTCGCGAATCGGTAGGAAGTGAGCACTCTTCGTCAAATGGTCAACTATCACCCATATGGCATCATATCCTCGCGCGGTACGCGATAGCTTCGTAATAAAATCCATGGTGATGTGCTCCCACTTCCACTCCGCTATATCCAAAGGTTGGATCTTTCCATATGGCTTTTGATGCTCCGCCTTCACTTGCAAGCAAACTCACATACTCCACCACACCACACTTCATACCCGGCCACCAATAGTCTTTCATCATGTCTTGGTACATCTTTGTAGCATCGGGATGAATAGAGTATCGAGTCTTGTGAGCTTCGTCCATAATCTTCATACGTAGATCCCCATAACAAGGAATCCACATCCGCCAGAATCGGGTCTTAACACCAAGTGTGTTTTCACCCAATTCCGCAATCAGACCTCTCATTCTTTCAGAATTAAGATGATCTTCTTTTGAGGCCTCATCTTGAAACTCTTCGAATTTATTCATCACATCTGAGGTCATGATCAATTGATATGCCTTCACCCGAATTGGCTCGGGTCTTTCCTTTCGACTTAGGGCATCCGCCACCATGTTGGCTTTGCCCGGATGGTAATGGATCTGGCAGTCATAATCTTTTATGAGCTCCAACCATCGTCTCTGCCTTATGTTCAGGTCCTTCTGCTCAAAGAAGTACTTTAGGCTCTTTTGGTCAGTGAATATGGCGCACTTCGTCTCGTAAAGATAATGCCTCCAAATCTTTAACACAAATACCATGGCTGCTAGCTCCAAGTCATGATTAGGATAATTGACCTCATGAACCTTTAACTGTTGGGATGCATAGGCTATAAATTTTCCGCTCTGCATTAACACACCCCCCAAACCCAAGTAGGAAGCATCAGAATAAACCACCAGATCTTCACTTCTATCGGGTAAAGACAGAACAGAAGCTTGAGTCAACCTCGCCTTCAATTCCACGAAGGCCTTATCTTGAGCTTGACCCCATACAAACATTACATCTTTCTGGGTCAACTTGGTTATTGGAGAAGCGACCTTAGAGAAGTCTTGAATGAATCTTCTATAGTAGCGCGCCAAACCTAAGAAGCTACGAATCTCGGACGGCGTCTTTGGAGACTTTCACTGCATCACCGCCTCCACCTTTGCTGGGTCCACCATAATCCCCTCGGGATTAACCACATGACCCAAGAACTGAACCTCGCGCAACCAAAATGCGCACTTGGAGAACTTGGCATACAACTTCTCCTTTCTCAACGTCTCCAGAACCTCCTGAATGTGACCGGCATGCTTTATCTCGCTCTTCGAATAAATCAAGATATCATCAATAAACACAATCACTGATTTATCCAACATCGGCCGACACACTCGATTCATCAGATCCATAAAAGCAACTGGCGCGTTGTTCAAACAAAATGACATAACGAGGAACTCGTAGTGACCATAACGCGTGCGAAAAGCTATTTTAGGGATATCCTGCTCCTTCACCTTTAGCTGATGGTAGCCAGATCGAAGATCTATCCTTGAAAACCAACTGGCACCTTAAAGCTGATCAAACAAATCATCAATCCTTGGTAAGGGGTATCGGTACTTTATCGTCAACTTATTCAGCTCATGGTAGTCAATACACATCCTCAGACTACCATCTTTCTTCATCACAAACGGGACTGGAGCACCCCAAGGGGAGATACTCGGTCTAATAAACCCCTTGTCAAGCAGTTCTTGCAATTGCTCCATCAACTCTTTCATCTCAGTCGAAGCCAATCGATACGGTGCCTTGGCAACAGGTTGGACACCTGGTATCAAATCAATCTGGAACTCAATCTCGTGGTCGGGTGGCACTCTTGGTAAGTCTTCTAGGAACACGTCTGGATAGTCACACACAACCGGTACTTCAGACAGTTGTGGTGTTGGCGTTTCCACATCCTTCACATAAGCCAAGTAGCGCTACATCCACGCCTCATACACTTTCCCGCCACCGCCATCGAAATCACTTTCGGGATCGTCGTGACCCGATCCCCATAAACCGTTACCGAACTCCCGTCAGGCGCTGTTAAACGAATCATCTTTTTGCGACACACAATGTTCACCTCGTAGTCCGCTTACCAATCCATCCCAAGAACCACATCGAAACCACCTAAGGTCATCATGAATGGTCTAACTGGAAACTTATGACCTTCTAATTCCATATCACATCCTTCTATCATTTCAAAAATCTTGATAGACTTACCTATGGCAGTTTCTACATCAAAAGGCTCATCAACACTCCTACTACAAACATGCAGTTTAGCATAGAAAGCAGCAAAAATAAAACTTTTACCGGCACCAAAATCAAATAACATGGAGGCTAAAGTTTGGTTTACTAGAAACGTACCTGACACGACATCAGGGTCCGTCCTAGCCTCCTCCTGCGTTATTGTAAATGCTCTAGCGCTCACACTCGGTCCTTCACCTCCAGTCTTCTTCACCCCAGAACCCTCAGTCCTCGGCTTCTTACAGTCTCTACTCATGTGGGACTCCACGCCATAGTTAAAACACCAGACCATACGACAGTCCTTTGCTATATGCCCCATCTTCCCACATTTGAAGGACAAGTTTGATCCCAGCCTACATTCTCCGATATGCTCCTTTCCACATCTACCACACTTCTTTAACCTCGCATCAGATGTGACCACACGACGGTCAATCACCCGTGCCTTCTTGTTACTCGTCGGGGCACCACCTCGACCAAACCTTTCCCATTCCAATTCCGGTCACTACCACCTTTCTTCCTACCTTCGATCACCACCATAGTCCTTTCATCATACAGTCTTCCTGCCAAATCAACCGCCGACCTAAACGTGCTCGGCCGGCAGCGATCATGTACCGAAACATGTGCCCCAGGCTGAATCGGGCACCGGGTCAACAAGGAAACAACCAGCAGCAAGTGATGGCTATAGCTGGAAATCAAGGCCCGACCAATCGGGGGAATACAGCTCGGGGACGTGCTTTTGCCATTGGAGCCAATGAAGCCCGTCAGGACCCAATTGTCGTCACGGGTACGCACTTACTCAATAATCACTTTGCATCTGTATTATTTGACACTGGAGCAGACAATAGCTTTATATCTTCTGAATTTATGCAATTGCTCGATTTGAGTCCTAGTAGGCTAGAAACTAGCTATTCTGTAGAGATGGCCAATGGTAGGGTTGCTTAGGCCAACGGGATTATTAGAAAGTGCTCGATAATATTAGAGAACCACACCTTCGATATAGACTTGATACCCTTTGAGCTAGGAAGTTTCGATGTGATTGTGGGAATGGATTGGTTGTCGAAACACGGGGCCGAGATTGTCTGTCGAGACAAGTTAGTGCGAATCCCTATGTCAGACGGGGGAGTACTCAGAGTTCAAGGAGAAAGACCAGGAGAAAATTAAAGCTTATTTCCTGCATGAAAGCACGCCAGAGTTTACGAAAACAGTGCTACTCTTTTCTGGCTCATGTGGTGGAAAAGAAAGAAGAGGAACAGGAATTGGCAGATATCCCTATAGTGCGGGATTACCCAGATGTATTCCCAGATGACTTGTCTGGTTTGCCTCCTCCACGACAGGTGGAATTTCGCATTGATTTAGTTCCTGGAGCTACACCGGTAGCAAAGACACCGTATCGGTTGGCACCGTCTGAAATGCAAGAGTTATCTAGCCAGTTACAGGAACTACTGGAGAAGGGTTTTATTCGGCCGAGTCACTCGCCTTGGGGAGCACCAGTGTTATTTGTCAAGAAGAAGGATGGGTCGTTCCGTATGTGCATAGACTACCGTGAGTTGAACAAATTAACTGTGAAGAATCGGTATCCTCTCCCCAGGATTGACGACCTGTTTCATCAGTTACAAGAAGCTTCGTATTTTTCCAAGATCAACCTTCGATCTGGATATCACCAACTAAGAGTTTTCGAGGAGGACATACCAAAGACAACATTTAGAACTCGTTATGGGCACTATGAGTTCTTGGTCATGCCGTTTGGATTGACTAACGCACCAGCTATGTTCATGGACTTGATGAATCGGGTGTGCAAACCTTACTTGGATAAGTTTGTGATCGTATTCATCGACGACACACTTATCTACTCTCGATCGAAGGAGGACTATGAAGAACACCTTCGGGCAATACTGGAACTGTTAAGAGAAGAGAAACTTTTCGCCAAGTTCTCGAAGTGTGAATTCTGGCTGCGAGAGGTGAATTTTTTGGGTCATGTGGTTAACAAAGACGGGATTCATGTAGATCCCGTCAAGATCGAAGCGGTAAAGAAATGGGATACACCCCAGACACCTTCAGAGATACGACAGTTCTTAGGATTAGCCGGATACTATCGTCGTTTCATTGCGAACTTTTCAAAGATCGCTCAACCGTTGACATTGCTGACTCAGAAAGACAAGAAGTTTGATTGGGGAGATGCGCAAGAACGAGCGTTCCAAACGCAAGCTGTGCAATGCACCGATATTGTCCCTTCCAGACGGAACTGATGATTTTGTGGTGTACTGTGATGCTTCGGATCAAGGGTTGGGATGTGTACTAATGCAGAAAGATAAGGTGATCGCCTACGCTTTGCGACAACTTAAGGTGCACGAGAAGAACTACACGACTCATGATCTTGAGTTGGGCGCTGTAGTATTCGCACTTAAGATATGGAGGCATTACCTGTATGGAACCAAATGCATCGTATACACAGATCATAAAAGCCTTCAACATATTCTGGATCAGAATGAACTCAATATGTGACAACGACGTTGGGTAGAGCTTCTTAGTGACTACGATTGTGAAATTCGGTATCATCCGGGGAAAGCTAATGTGGTGGCTGATGCTCTAAGCCGCAAAGAACGCGTGAAACCACTACGTGCTCGAGCTTTGGGATTGACCATTCAAACAAATTTGAAAGCCCAGATCCAAATTGCACAAAGTGAAGCGTTGAAAGAAGAAAACCTTGTGGGAGAAGAATTCCGAGGGTTGGATAAACAATTGATGTCCAAGGACAATGGTGTGCAGTACTTCGTGGACCGTATATGGGTACCCAAGTGGGGAGGTGTACGTACCTTGGTCATGGATGAAGCACATAAGATACAATATTCTATTCATCCTGGCGCAGACAAGATGTACCACGATCTCAAAGATCTGTACTAGTGGCCAGGCCTGAAGAAAGACATTGCCACGTACGTCAGCAGATGCTTGACGTGTTCGAAGTTAAAGCCGAACATCAGAAACCATCGGGATTATTACAGCAACCTGAGATTCCCGAATGGAAATGGGAGAACATAGCCATGGACTTCATTACCAAACTTCCTCGAGCGAGCAACGGGCATGACTCGATATGGGTCGTAGTGGATCGAATGACGAAATCAGCACACTTCTTGCCAATCCGAGAAGACTACAAAATGGACAAGTTGGTGAGATTGTACATCAAAGAGGTTGTGACAAGACACGGAGTGCCGGTGTCAATCATCTCCGACCGTGACGACCGATTCACTTCACGATTTTGGCAGACACTACAAAAAGCGATGGGCACTCGATTAGACATGAGTACCGCCTATCACCCTCAAACAGATGGAAAAAGTGAACGAACCATACAAACGCTAGAAGACATGCTGAGAGCGTGTGTAATCGACTTTGGTGGTAGTTGCGATACTCATTTGCCATTGATTGAATTCTCATACAATAACAGCTACCACACCAGCATTGGGTGTGCTCCGTTCAAAGCGTTGTACGGAAGGAAGTGTAGATCACCCGTTTGTTGGGCCGAGATTGGTGAAAGTCAGCTAACAGGCCCAGAGATCATTCAGGAAACAACCGACAATATCTTCCAAATCAAAGATAGACTGAAAGCCGCTAGAGATCGCCAAAAGAGCTACGCCGACAATCGTCGAAAGCCTCTAGAATTCAACGTTGGGGACCGAGTGTTACTCAAAGTCTCCCCTTGGAAAGGAATTGTTTGGTTTGGAAAGAAAGGGAAGTTAGCCCCAAGATACGTTGGACCATTCGAGATTACAGAAAGAATTGGTCCAGTGTCTTACCGATTAAGGTTACCACGAGAACTCAATGGTGTGCATGATACTTTCCATGTGTCGAACCTCAAGAAGTTTTTGGCTGACAAATCACTTCACATACCCATTGACGATATCAAAATTGATGAAAAGCTTCATTTTATTGAGGAACCCATTGAAGTCATGGACCGTAA
Organism: Flaveria trinervia; assembly: GCA_025506515.1. Classification (NCBI taxonomy): domain Eukaryota; kingdom Viridiplantae; phylum Streptophyta; class Magnoliopsida; order Asterales; family Asteraceae; genus Flaveria; species Flaveria trinervia. The sequence goes on from CM046441.1 coordinate 63,028,486, forward strand.
GGTCAAACAGTTGAAGCGCAGCAGAATACCAATTGTTCGCGTAAGGTGGAATTCAAAATGAGGGCCAGAGTTTACATGGGAACGGGAAGATCAAATGAAACTCAGATACCCACACCTATTCGTGGATGACACTCTTGGACCTAAGTCCAGCTAAATTTCGGGACGAAATTCTCTCAACTGGGGATACTGTGACATCCGTCGCCTTAAGGTCCGTCAAATGACATAAATACGCATAGAAATATTTTAATTATTCTTCCTTTTCTTCATGAACTCCTGCTTTAAGGAATCATGTCTGCCTATTTTCCTTTGTGCCTGTACTTCCTCCGAGAACATGTGCTAAGCATAAACCTTTTATAAATTTCATCACCATTACCACCAAATATATCATTTTTAATTTCGACCATTGTCATTAATAAAACCATTTTAGACTATCAAATGCCATTAAACACGCTTTTAACATTAATATAACGAACATTTTAAGGTCGTAATCAACCGAAACAAATTTTGGGAAACTCGAGGGTTAAGTGCAGGGACTAAACTTGTAATTTTGCAAACTTGGACTGGGTATATAAACCCCATTCCCAGCCACATTCCTCACTCACTTCATCTTCTTCACCTCTTCACTCCCTACACACACATTTTCTTCATTCTAGCACCAAAATCTACCCGTGTGGTCTCGTTTTCGTCGTCTAGTCTTCATCTACAGTCTCATCTACTCATTTCTAGCAGGTAGACGAATTTGGTTGTCTCTTTTCTTGTCTTTTATGGCTGTCCAAACTAGGGTTTCGGGTGTTCGGGTTCAACCCAAGCACATGAGGTCGTGTGGGTGCGTGTGAGGTCTTTCTGCTTGTGTTTCATGTCTGTGTATGTTTGTTGAGTGTTTCTGGAAGTCCTTGTGGTGTAAAACTCACGTTAGAGCAGCTCGGGGGCTAATCAGCCCGACCACAGTCACGATTCTACAGTTCAGGCGACTGGGTCTGTCATGCGATTGAGCCGTGCGACTGAGTGAGTCGTGCAACTGAATCATGCGTCTAAGTCAATCGTGCGACTGAGTTGTGCGACTAGGCATGTCGTGCGACTGAGTCGTGCGACTGTGTGTTTGTATGCGATTGAGTCAGGCGTGCGAATGAGTGTATACGATTGAGTCATGCATATGAATGATTGTGTGCGATTGAGTCAGGTGACCGACTGAATGTATGCGATTGTGCGGGTTTCGCACGACTGGAGTCCAATCGCATGAATGAAGGTTCAATCGCACGAAAGTAGCTAATTCGCACGATTGAGGGTTGATTCATGCGCATGGAGGTTGGGTTGTGCGAATGTGTGTGTTGTGTGGTGCGACTGAGTCCAATCGCACGAATGAAGGTTCAATCGCACGAAAGTAGCTAATTCGCACGATTGAAGGTTGATTCGTACGAATGGAACGTGGGTCGAGCGTCTGGTCCTGTTGTGTGTCTGATGATGATAAAGTAACATCAGTAAAAGTGTCATTGCTTGACCACAAAAAAATTAAAGTCAACGCTATTAACATACAAGTGTCATCTTTCATAACAATTTTGAGCATATCTTTTCAGGTGATCATGCTAGCTAAGGTTCTAGGTGTGCTGCCTTAGTGGAGACCCTTGGATGCATTTTTCGGGCCAAACTTGTCTTTTTGAAAACAATTGTTGTAACTGTTTCAAACAACATTATACTTTGTAACTTGTTCCCGGGTTGTGGGAATTGCATACAATGTTATTACCTATGTTTATCTTATATCATGTTTATGCTTATGGCTATGTTATCATGAATACTGACTAAACACGACACAAGTCCCCTTGTTGTCGGGTGTCGTCATGACACGCATGTCATCATTATTATTATTGCATCTTTATCGCTTACCATGTGTTATGACGATTCCCGTCTCGTCGCAACCCCGTGTTTCCGCTCTTAGTGGGGGTGTGACACAGGGCATCATACATACCTAGCATACATCATACATATCATCATGCATAACATCAATCACATCATGCCAAAGCATTAATCATACATCATAACGTCATGCCCATCACATCATATATGACCTCAAAAAGTCAACCTACATAGCCCCCGGGAACCTCCCAAGTCAAAGCCTAAACTTCACTTTTTCTTCAGAAAGTCAAAAACTATTCTAAGTGTTCATCCGCATTTGCCTTTTGTTCATCCGCATTTGTTTAGTTCATCCGCATTTCCTTCAGTACTCATCCGCATTTCCTTCAGTACTCATCCGCATTTCCTTCAGTACTCATCCGCATTCCTCAGTATTCATCCACACTTCTCTAGTACTCATCCGCATTGACTTACTTAGTGATCAATGTTCATCCGCATTAACTGTTCATCCGCATTTCTCTAGTACTCATCCGCATTGACTTACTTGGTAGTTAATGCTCATCCGCATTTACTGTTCGATCGCATGAACCTTATCATCCATATTGACTTTCTATCCGCATTGACTTTCTATCCGCATTGACTTTCTTAGTGGTCAATGCTCATCCGCATGACTGTTCATCCGTATGACTGTTCATCCGCATTAACTTACTTAGTGGCTAATGCTCATCCGCATGACTGTTCATCCACATTTCTTTTGAACACTTGGGCATATTCGAAAACTTAGAAATCTGAGCCCTAAACAACATATTTCAGTTCCCAAGCACCGTCTATCATATTCTAAGCTTAAATCTTACCTTCTAAGCCTTAGAAACACGACCATAACATCATTAAGCATGAACATAGCCCAACATCACATCATAACAACAACATACATACAGACATACATTCAGTTAAAAACTCAGTTTTAAAAAAAACACACATTCATGCATATCCAGCCCCAAAATTAGTTAAAACATGTAAAAGAGGGGTCCTAGAACTCACCTCAGAAGCTCTTGACTATGGCTTCTTCCAAACTCTCCGGCAATTGAGTTCAACCGTCTAGAAACCCACTAAAAACAGACACAAACGAACATACAAACACACATAAGCATACACCCAAGGCAAGGCCAGTTAAGAACACTGCAATCCCTTTCAACCATATGAAGGGCTGAACTCTGCTGATTGCTAAAGTTACCAGATGGATTTTGCATGTTCATCTACATTTGTTACCATTGAGGATACCATACAATTCAGTAAGAGTAAGAGTCTTAAGGTTCTCAGTTCTCTTGATAACAACACAATAAAGTATCCATTGTCTAGGAAGAGAAGATATGAACATTCTTATAGTGTCCCTGTTCTCAAGAGTTACTCCAACATTCATTAGAGTATACACAATCTCAACATACCTAAAGTATTGTTGAGTCATGGTTTCACCTATCTTGTAGGTGAAGTTCTCAAACTTCTACTTCAAGATCCTTCTTGTTCTCTTTTGCTTCAGTGGACCCCTCATGAGCTTTAGTGCATCCCATAGTTGCTTAGCAGTTTTGCACTTCTTGAAGCCTTTGTATATGGAGTCTTGAAGAGCACTTTAGAGGGAAGTTGTGGCTTTCTGATCTATATCTATATTCTTCATGTCTTCTTCAGAATAGTCAACTAGCTCCTTTGGTATCATACCACCTTTAGTAGTAGCTGAAGATGTGCTTGGTATGTGAGATCCAAAGAACAATAGACTCCCACATCATGGAGTCTTGAGACTTGATGAAACCTTCTATTCTTTGGCACCAAGTATCAAAATCTTTAGGAGTGATACATATCAGCCTTTGTAAGAGCTACCATTTCAAATGTTAAGTGTTTTATGAGACTAAGGGATTTAAGATGGTGAGATCTCATAATCAAAAGCCTGGAATGCTCTAATACCAATTATAGGACCGGTTAAGTGAGGCAATACAATCAATCTCATAATAAGAAGAGTGTTGGAACAATTAACAGATAAATAGGAAACCGGGACGATATTTATGATACTAAGAACACAAGCAAAACAAGGAGATAGAACAGATAAGTATGGTTTTTCAAGATTGTTGTATAGTGTTATCAAGTTCTTTTATAAGTGTTACAAAGCATGAAAATAAGTACAAGAACCTGAGATACTATATACTCCATCCTACAACCGTCCATACTTTGAAAGCTAGCTAGAAACATTAATTTTGACAACACGATTAATGTTAAGTCAAAAGGCAGATTACCTTTTGACTAGTGACTATAACATGGCATAGCTCACATCCTAATATATTACAAAAAGGATAAAAGTACATAAATTAGAAAGTTACTTACTCAAGACCTCAATGTATAGATGTTAAAGCATAGACCTTTTCACCAACTCATGCAACTTTATGAGTCTTCAGAATTGAAGCGGAAAGTAGGTCAACTTTATGCAAAAGTACATCCGAGGAAAGCATATTCTCCTCTGTCTTTGAAGAAATCAGTCTTCACTTCATTGGCTTAGGAAGACTGTCTCTGAAGCTTCGGAAGACTTCATCTTTGGCTTCGGAAGATTTGGTATTTGGATTCGGAAGATTTGGTATTTGGATTCGGAAGATTTTACACTTACAATATTTTCTGTGCAGGGTGTAAAACTTCCGAAACAACTTCTACTTAGTACAAATTGCATGCATACATGAAGCATTTTGATTGCTTTGGTTGCATCAGCCTTTCTATGAACTTCACAATTATTCATGTTTTGACATTAACTTTTTAACCGTTTCTTTTATTTTTCCTATAAGATTTAGGTATTGTCAGTTCATTCGCTATAAGATGTGGGTTTACGTGAAGGTTTGATTTTATTGTAGACTTTAAGTGAGATTGGTTTTTTCATGGTACTATGCGTGACAACACACGTGAGTTAATACTAGTTAATATTAAGGTGAACAAGAAAATCAGTGACAACCTACTCAAGAAAAAAATGATGTTTGTTGTTTAATAAGTTAAATAAAGTGTAAGGTATCAATATTATTTTATATATTGGAATGTTATAAACTACACACTAAATTTAAAGACAATATATACAACTTAACGGAGGTTAGTGTGTTAATGCTAAATGAAATTGGACTCATTAACTTCTACTAATTAATCGTTTAGTTCGTAGAATTTGTTGGTTAAGAAATTTCGTGTTTGGTTAGACAAATGCAATTTAAAGTAATGAAGGAATTCAACAAATGCAACATTTCTTCAAAATAAGGAAGGAATTCAACAAATGCAATTTAAAGTCTTCAACCTCCTCTCCATAACTCGTCATCGTCCTTCTCACCCCACCACGAACACTACCAACTCCAAGTTCCTTTTAAAAAATCACAGTCCAAACATAATTACATCACAAATTTTAAGTATATCTGACAAAATTTAATTCATTTGAAAAACAGTGCTAAGTTCAACAAATTTATGTTTCAATTTATTTGAGACATTATGTCACTAAAGAAATATGTAAACCACAAATCATTAAAATCAATAGAATATCTAACAATATATCTAATTAATTATGATGTATTTTATTTTTAATATTATTTTAGAAGCATCTCAAATGGACATAACGAATAACAAAAAAATGTCACGTGCTCGTTTGCCACAAATATGTGCAATGAAGTGGGTCTATTATGGGCGTTTATTCATGATGAACTAGAAAGAATGAAGTGGATGTGTTCAAGTGGATTGATTTTCTCTTTCCTTTATAAATTCAAGTTCATATATTTAATATATTAATATATATATATATATATATATATGTATATGTATTAATATTTTTATTAAACTTTTTAGATTATAAATTACAAAAATATTTATATTTTTAAGGATTTCATAATAGTAAAACCTATATAATATAATTGTGTAATTTTGTTCTGATTGAATAGTAAATCTATATAGTAAACTTTATAATAGTGGAAACTCTATAATATATGTATAATAGCTTTATTATATAAAATAATATATTAATAAACATTTAAGAGATAAATATTTTATTATATAGAAATTGTCATGTAAATTGTAGAAGTTGATGATAATGTGAATTTAATGAAATTAGTGTTTTTAAAGGATATATGTTTTGCTAACATGACAACTAACTAGCTAAACATATTTACGAATATGTTAAAATACTCAAGGAAACTTATATATTTTTGTAGTATGAAATTCCATTTTGTGGGATGCTTAGTCAAATGAAGAATAGAATTGAAATTCTTATTTCCTTTGAAGCTACAAATTTTAAGATTTTCAATAAGCATTTCTAAAATATTTGATAAATATGTTAAAAAGGAAAGTTTATTTTCTTTTGTTTTTTTTTCGTATAATATTATTTATGTTATATTGTGTTATGCTACTTGATAGGATAGTTATACTAAGTTATGCTACAATGCTTTATGTTAGACCATGGGTAATGGGCCATGAGAGGTGGAGGTATTGTCACGCCCTGAAGCCTGAACAAAACCATGTTGGGTGTGTTAAGGGGCGTGATGGGGGTAGAGTGATGGTGGTAACGAGTGTGAGTGTACATGTGTATGTATGAGGAGGATTTTTTGCGTTTATCATTATAACTACCAACTACAACGTATTACACCTCATCATCTATTTCTTTATTAATTATAACACTTACACAAACACAAACTTCCATTTTCCTAAGTCGAGTTTTTCTTGCACGCAACCATTATGGACGGCATTAAAATTCATGTCATATCATATTCGATTGTATTACCTTATATGGTATTATATCATATTGTATCTTATTACACATTTCAAATTATATCATACAAAAATAGTTATATATCTTTAAAGATATCATTTTATATATCGATATTAATTAAAGCCTATAAATATGGTATAAATATGGTATGTAACAACCACACAATACAACTTTTTTATACCTCACCTTATCAGTTTTATAGTTTCAAATAGCTTATTTTTGTATCTTTTAACTTAGAAGGTTTATCGGTGAGTATCTTTATATGTCTATTAGAGTGTTTGTGTATTTTTTAAATTTACTGTTAGGTTTTAGCTAGGCATTGATTTGGTTTACTTGTTTTCATAACCAAAAATTTTATTTTTTAAAATTTATTTTTGGTTCGTGGATTCCGTTACTAATCATTTTTTATGAAATTACATTTTTATAGTTTTTGCTATGGAATCATTATGTAGCAAATACCAGCTTGTTATGGGTGATGTGAAGGTTATAATTAGGTGTTATCTTTTCTTGTAAGTCTTTAGATTACATGAATTTGACAACGTGAGACACACCTAATCACAAAAATTAAAAAACCAATTTCATGACCTTTTCAAGTTCAAAAAATATCATTCTATGGTTATGGCAATGTTTATATTGTATGGTCACCCAACTTCGGTCTTAACATTCCTCAAGTTTGATGATTTGCATTTTCTCGAGAAAGTTTGGTCTTCTTATCGGTTGGTTCTAGGATTAGGAGATTCTAATCCTATGGCACCTTACTTTCCAAAACCTAAGTCTGCCATCTTCTTTTCATGTTCATGTTAGCCATATTAAATCACGATGCACTATGATTTTTATGAACACTTGAAGCCAAGAAACCTACAAACATGTAGTGTATGTCAATTGATCAAACATGTTATTGAA
>CM046441.1:63041001-63271001 GCA_025506515.1 Flaveria trinervia
TACTGTGTGTATGAACCCTTATGAGTTAGCCAAGATCGCACGCTATAAATACACACACAGTTGAGCTAACAACTCGCAATGAGTCATGAACCTCCTTTCTTTCTGCTTGCAAGCCATTCTTCCTCTCATTCATTCGTTCATGCTTGCATTCATTCATTTCATTCCTCTTTTCATTATCTTCCAGTTTACGTTAAATAATACTTTCATTACATTCATTAACGTTCGACGCAAACCACAGGAAGACAATCATACATTATATTAAGGAACATAACAACATACAACATCATCACACAATGAAACCTCACACACATATAACATACATCATGTATACCAACATCATCATTATTCTCATTATACATCATCTACAACCCCAAAGGTTTAAGCCTACATTTGTACTTTCCTGAGAATCGGAAAATAAACTATGATCATTCGGGCATATGGGTCCTATTCGGTTGCATGGTCTTCCATGCGTATGATAACACTCAGGCGAATGGACCTCTAGTCGCATAGCCTCCAATCGCATGATTCCCATGCGCATGAACCTTAGTCGCATGAGATCTAGGCGTATGGACCTCAGTCACATGACCTTCATGCGGATGGCCTTCAGTCGCATCCCTTTCGTGCGAATGAACCTCAGTAGCACGACTCGCAGGCGTATGGACTCCAATCACATGACCTTCCGTCGTATGACCTTCATCCGCATTTCATTCAGTCGCATGACCCTCATTCGCATTTTTTCCAGTCGCATAGCCCTCATGCGTATGACCCTCAATCGCATGGTCCACCTGCGAATGGCCCTCAATCGTGTGATTGAACCTCAATCGCACCTCATTCGGCCATATGGCTTCCATTCGGTCGCCTAGCCCTAGCTGATGCTGAATGCGGTTCATCCTGAACTGCAACTGCCATTTTCGGCCTCCAAACCCTTCCAAACCTCTTCAAGGCTCAAATCACCATCCTAAACCTTAGGAACGTATACCATGAAACCATTCAAGCACAACCAAGCCCCAAATCAAGCCCCACCAGCATCAAACACATACATACACGCATACGTACGGGTTCAACACCAAACTTTTCAAAAAAATGGGTTTTAGATGTGTTTCAGGCCCAAAATCATTTGAAAATATGTAAAAGAGGGGTCCTAGAGCTCACACAAACAATCTCGTAGAGTAGAGCTTCGGTTTGACCTGCTACACTTCGATTTTCACGCTCGAATCCACACGAACCAAGCTTGAGACCAATTTTTCTTCCCCTTTTCTCTCAAATCTGAAAATGGTGAGTATGGGGGAGGGTGTGGGTTGCCTTCCCCCTTTTATACCCCCACTCATTCAAGGGCTTTCCCATTTTGGCAAGTTTGGTCCCTCAACTTTGGACTTTATTTCTTTTCCTTCTTTCGTCGGCTTCAAAGAAGATTTCCGGGTGTTACAAGTCCACCCCCCTTATATAGGTTTCATCCCCGAAACCTGTCATTCCTTAAACAATTGCGGGCAATACCGTCTCATCTCTTTTTCGTTCTCCCACCTGGAATTCAATCGGTCTACGTCGTTTATCAACACACGACCTCTTGTCTATCTTTGGTTGCCTCATCAAGGCTTTGATCCTTTCGAGATTCTCAGTCGTAGCCTCGATCACCTAAATACTTCCCATACGGCCTTGGGTGCCCGGCCTTCACTTGTAAACAAGTAAGGCACTTACCCACGCACTCCATCGTATCACGCTTCATACCCTGCCACCAATAATCTTTATTCGGGTCTCGGTACATCTGACAGTTGGGATATTAGTGTTTCCATATACCGTACATCGGCCAAGTAGGAAATACATCCACGCCTCATGCACTTTCTCGCCACCGCCATCGAAATCACCTTCGGAATCGTCGTGACTAGATCACCTTAAACCGTCACCATGATCCCATCAGGCGCTATCAACCGTATCATCTTTTCACGGTACACTATGTTCGTTTCATAGTCCGCCAAACAATCCACTCCTAGGACCACATCGAAGGGCGTATCTATATTCTTACTACTAACAGGCAATTTAGCACAGAAAGCAGCAGGAATAAAACTCTTACTAGCGCTAGAATCGAATAACACCAAGGCTAAAGGTTGATTTACTAGAAACGTACCTGACACCACATCGGGGTCTGCCCTAGCCTCCTCCTGCATCAACGTTGTTGGACCAAAAGAACCAATGAGCCGGATCAGAAAAACCTTAAGTCCCACAGACATCACAACAACTGCTGAAGTCCACAACAGCTGAAGACAAAGTCTGAAGACAAAGTCTGAAGACAAAGTCTGAAGACACAAGTGCTGAAGACAAAGTCTGAAGACAAGTGCTGAAGACAAAGTCTGAAGACAAGTGCTGAAGACAAAGTCTGAAGACACAAGTGCTGAAGACAAAGTTTGAAGACACAAGTGCTGAAGACCAAGTATCAGATGTTGTCACAACAGCTGAAGAGGTCTTCTTCAGTAGTTGTGACGGTTTTTTTTTCAGTAGTTTTATGTTTTTCCTTTCAGTAGTTTTGTAAAACGACTAAAGAGCTTGTTCTTCAGTCGTTGTAGTTTCAGTAGTTTCGTATCAGTAGTTTTATGTTTTATACTTAGCACTCTGATATGTTCTCAGTAGTTGTGAACATTTCAGTAGTTTGTTAAGTTTTAGTTATTTTTGTAATAAATCTGCCAGATGTCACTATCCCGTGATATCAGCAGTGATTGCACTCTATATAAGGAGTGTCAACCTATTGTAATAAGTGAATGATTGAGCAGAAACATTTGATATTATTGAAACATTCCTTTTCACAGAAATATATTGTCTCTTTACAACCGTATTTGTTCCTAATGCATACGAATATCAAATTCTTGCTATAATTTGTCTAATTCTTGTTCTTATTCCGCTGCGTTACACTCTAATCCATCAAACTTGAGATCACTGATCCTATCAAATGGTATCAGAGCCTGTTCATCATTGATCGATCTAATAATTGATCATTGAAACTACTATCCAAGATCCAAGTTTGATTGAATTAGCAATTTTTGCAAGAAACGGTTATAGAGATTGAATTTTCTATGTTTTCGGTCATTCATCCTGAGATTTATTCTTGGTTTTCATTGAGTCTGTTGTGGTTTGTGTAAAATCTTTTAAAAGCTTAGATTGTATTTGGACCTAAAATGACTACTCCTTCCAATGATCCTCACAATACTGGTTCCTCAACCAAGCCTCCGATGCTGGTTAGGAATGAGTATAACATATGGCAACGACGAATGCTCCATCACCTGTCTGTTAATAGCTCAGGTTATTGGAAATCAGTGGTACATGGTCCACACAAGCCTATGGTGAATAACCCGGAAACCAATCAAATGGTTCCGAAGAGGAGGGAGCAATACTCAGATGAGGATAAGAAATTGTTTGAGATTGATGCAAAAGCCCATGGAATTCTGGCCATGGCACTTCCCAATGAAATCTATTCTGGGCTAATGCATTATGAAACTGCCCATGACCTCTAGAATGCCTTGAAAGAACAATTTGGAGGAACAGATGAGGTCTTGGCAAATAATAGAGAAATCCTTGCCCAACAATATGAGACATTCTCTCATAGGAAGGGTGAGACACTGACTCAACAGTTTGAGTGGTTCTCTTGTTTGATCTCCGAATTAAAAATGGTCAAACATGAGTACACAAACAGCCAGATGAATAACAGATTTCTCAGATCACTGCCTGAGAGATGGGACACATATACTATTGTCCTACGCTCCAGTGCAAATTTGGACAAACTATCTCTCACCCAACTCCATGGGAAATTGCTCACATTTGAGAGAGAGATAGAACAGAAACGAAAATTGTCATCATCTGGAAAGCTCACTGATGATTTTGTACCAGGAAACACTGCCTTGATAAGTCATGAGTCAGAGTATGCAGGATCAGAATGCCACTATGATGAGCATATTGATTTCACCTCAAACAATTCTATTCATGCCTTTGTGAGTGTTGATTGTCATTATGGTAATAATAGTGACAATCTATGCTTTATCATGGATGATTTGAAGGGCATTGCTGATGATGATTTAGAAGAGATGGATATTTGAGCCAAATGGCCTTGATCAATATCAGATCTCAGAAATTCTACAAGAGAACTGGCAGGAAATTTCCTGGACTCTCTGACAAAACCAAAGTCGGTTTTGACAAGAGCAAGTTGAAGTGTCACAAATGCCACAGGCTTGGACACTTTGCAAGAGAGTGTAGATCAACTGGATCTAACACTTCTGCACCCTTTTTGACTTTTCCAAATAACAATTCACAATTCAAAGGGCAACACTCTGCTGGTTCTAGTCATTCATCACACCCTCAATCTCCTGCATATTTTGTTCCTCAGGGTCAAATGCCATATCCTTATCCCTGCTATTATATGCCACAGTCAAATCAAGCTCAAGCTCCTATAGTACCACAATCTCATGCACTACCAGAACCTCAACCATCTCCATCTCAATCACAACCTCATCACAGCTTCTTCACATCGGGAGTCGTTGACTGGAGTAGCTTACCTGATAACTTGTCTGGTCACACTGAGCAATACTATGCTGGTGCTACTCAACATGGTGGTGAACACCCTTTTGGAAATCTTGCTCTCATGGCCCTAGAGTCTACTGAGGGTTCCTGTTCAAATGCATCATCTTCACACGTAACTCAGGTATCTTCAGAGGCTAAAGCCAAGTTATGTTCTGAATCATGCATAGCTGCCTTTGTCTCTATTAGAGAGGCAAATGTAGCATTAATAAATCAAAAACTTGAGCTTGAGAAAACCATTTTCAAAAAAAAACTGAGCATGAGTCTGCTCTTAACAGTAAAAGTGATGAGATTTATAAGCTTAAATGCCAATTAAATGATGAAAAGGCCAAGCTAGAGGTTATTCTGGAAGACCACAGGAGTCTCAAAGAAAAACTTGCAGGACCCAAGTTGAGTGTGAACGCTGGGTCTCATCATGCAAGGGATTTGAAATGCTTCTTAGCAAGCAAACTGCTTCAAATGTGAAGTTTGGCATTGGTTACAACCATACTACTCCACCAACAGACTTTACTCCTAACTCCATAGTTAAGTTTGAAAGTGAAAGCAATCTCCAAACCACATTATCATGTGAGTTATTCTCCAATGATAATCTCAGTCAGAGAATGAAACCAGTGTTAAGATCTCAACAAATAAATTGACTGATGGTCTAACTACTGAGACTCATATGAAGCTGAGTACTTCAGATGTTGTTCCTCAATGTACCCCAAGTACTGAAAGAGACCCAACATCTGAAAAGCATTTCAAATCAGTTGAAATACAAGGACTAACAACTGCTGAGGAATCCATCAAACAGTCTATTAGGACGGATGGAAAACAGTTGAATTACCAGTCTTCAGCTGTTACAAATCCTTTAGTACCTAGTACTGATAGGAGGAAAGTACTGAAGATCACACCTTCAGTAGTTTCCACTTCAGCAGTAAAGATGTCCAAGATGAAGAATAAACCATGTGAAATTTGTGGTAAATTCAATCATCTATCTGATGAATGTTGGTACAAAAAGGGTTTAAAGCTCCAAAGGGATGAGCTCATTAAACTAGAAATAAATAAAATGAAAACTGAGTTTGAGACCAAGTTTGTACCACAATCATCTCAACCTGATAAACCCAAGGCCTTACCCAAATCCACTAAGAAGGATGCGGTTTATCAGAAGATAGTTGATATTGTTCCTCATGATAAACATAAGACTAAGTCTGTGAAGTCTAAAAAGGAGGAAATGGTGGGTCACAGGAACTCATCAAAAACAAGCTCTGGAGTGTCAAATGAACTGAAAGCTCGAGCTTCAAATCAGACACAACTTGTTATGATGGTTAAGCATGTGTTGGGGAGAGTTAACCAACTTGAAGCCCATGTGATCAAACCACTGGAGAGGAATTCCAGGTCCAAATCTACTTCAGCACCATCTCCATCTTCATCAGCTGTTAATCATGAGAAACCAGCTATGGTTAAATCTGTTGATAAAATCAGTCCCAAAACCAAAAAGTTTGGGTCTCCAAAGCTAACTAGTTTCTTATGATTGTGCAGGGTTCTTCAACATGCCAAAGAAGCATCTGGTATGTGGACAGTGGAGGATCCATGCACATGACTGGGAGCAGCTCTCTTCTTCATGATTACTCTCAAGGAAAGAAGGGATTTGTCTTATTTGGAAATGATGCAAAAGGTTACATCATTGGAAAGGGATTTGTGTCTAATGGAGATATTAGATTTGATGATGTCAACCATGTGGAGAATCTCAAATACAATATGTTGAGTGTCAGTCAGATGTGTGACAAAGGACATGTTGCTCTTTTCACAAGCCAGAACTGTAGGATTCTGTCTTCCAAGGTTCTGAGCCTGATTGACAAAGTACTGGATGATAATACTCTCCTGAAGGCTAACAGGATAGGAAGAGTATATGCCTGGATCTGTCAAAGAAAATTGAGTTAAGAGGCCATCCATGCTTGTTCTCCAAGGCCTCTCTCCAAGAATCTAAACTGTGGCATAGAAGGCTGGGTCATGTTAATCTCAAAAACATGAATCAGCTGATCCACAAGAGTTTAGTGAGAGGTCTTCCAATAAAGGAGTTCAATTGTGATGAAATCTGCACTGCATGCTTAAAAGGGAAACAACATAAAGTTTCATTCCCAACCATAGAAGAATCCAAGTCTAATACCTGCTTACAACTACTGCACATGGATCTTTTTGGTCTTGTGAAGGTAATGAGTATGGCAAAGAAGAAATACTGTCTGGTAATTGTGGATGATTACTCTAGATATGTATGGACCTTCTTCTTGCATTCAAAGGATGAGGCTGCTCAGTCCATTATGAACTTTGTGTTACACGTTGAGAAGCAGTATTCCCTACCAGTTAAGTGTGTGAGGAGTGACAATGGTACTGAATTCAGAAACCACACTCTTGATGAGTTTTACTTGTCAAAGGGAATCAAGAGGCAGTATAGGATCCCAAGGACTCCAGACCAAAATGGAGTAGTGGAGAGAAAGAACAGGACCCTCATTGAAAGCTGCAAGGTCCATGTTGGCTGATTCTGGTCTGCCACTGACCTTTTGGGCTGAAACTGTCAATACAGCCTGCTATGTACAGAATAGAGCCTTAGTAAATCAGAGGTTGATGAAAACTCCTTATGAAGTTTTACATCATTTAGCCCCTTTGATTTCATTCTTTAGAGCATTTGGGTGTCCCTGTTACATTCTCAACACAAAGGATCAACTCCAAAGGTTTGATTCTAAGGTGGATGCAGGGTATTTTGTTGGGTATTCATCCACTTTCAAGGCTTATAGAGTATTCAACTGTCGGACAAAGATAGTTGAAGAAACCTTGCATGTGAAGTTCAATGAATCCCCTAAGGATACAATTCCACAAAACCCTGTGGAGTTGTTTGATCGGGACATTCTACAATATGTTTCTTATCAACCACCTGCTGTTGCAGATCATATGAATCCATCAACTTCTGTAGCTAGTCATCCATCTGGTGTTACTGATGATGATGATGATATCAGTAATCACCTTTTCAAGTTTAGTGATCAACTGCCTGATTCAGCTAGACCTGATGTTCCTGTAGCTTCAGTAGCACAATCCACAACAAATGCTGATGAGATTTCTACAACTTCAACTTCCTTTGAATTACCATCTACTGATTGGTTTCAAGGAAATGCTTCACCATCACCATCTGTTGCTGCTGAGCCTGCTACAAACACTTGCACAGATCTTATTGTGTACCAAGATCTGAAGAATCACCCTATGTCTCAAATCATTGGTGATATCAATGCTGGTGTTTCAACAAGAAGTCAATTGTCTAATTTCTGCTTCTATGCTCTCTCCATTAGTCAGCAAGAGCCAAATAACTATCACATTGCTTTAAGGGACAATGGATGGGTTGAAGCCATGCAGCTTGAGCTTCTTCAGTTCAAGAAACAACAAGTGTGGAAACTGGTTCCTCTACCTCCAGGTAAGTGGCAATAGGCACTAAATGGGTGTTTAGGACCAAAACTGATGAAAATGGGCTTATTGTTAAGAACAAGGCCAGACTGGTGTATAAGGGGTTTTCACAAGAAGAAGGTATTGCTAATAATGAAACCTTTGCCCCTGTAGCCAGACTGGAAGCAATTCGATTGTTTTTAGCTTATGCTGCTTATCACAACCTTAAAGTTTTTTAAATGGATGTCAAAAGTGCATTTTTGTATGGGAAAATTAAAGAAGAGGTTTATGTATGTCAACCACCAGGTTTTGAGGACAATAAACATCCTAATTGGGTGTATAAGCTTGATAAGGCTCTCTATGGGTTGAAACAAGCTCCTAGAGCCTGGTATGAGACATTATCAAACTTTCTTCTGGAAAATAATTTCACTAGAGGCTCCATAGATAAGACTTTATTTATTAAGAAAGCTGGGCAGCATAATCTACTTGTTCAAATTTATGTAGATGATATTATTTTTGCATCCTCTGATCCACAGTTGTGTGATGCCTTTACAAAGTTGATGAAACAGAAGTTTGAAATGAGTGCCATGGGAGAATTACAGTTCTTTCTGGGTTTGCAAATCAAACAAAAGGCTTATGGAATTTTCATTCATCAGTCCAAATACACAAAAGATCTTTTGGAAAAGTTTGATTTACAAAAGTGTAAGCCCTGTTCTACTCCCATGTGCAACACCACACAACTGGATACAGATCAGAAAGGTAAAGTGGTTGATGAAACACTTTACAGATGTATGATTGGGTCCTCGATGTACTTAACAGCTTCTAGACTAGATATTATGTTTGCTACATGTGTTTGTGCTAGATTTCAGGCTGCACCTAAGGAGTCTCATTTGATTGCAGTCAAGAGGATCTTTAGATATTTGCAAGGCACTCCATCTCTAGGTTTATGGTATTCTACTAGACATTCTGGTAAATTAGTTGCTTTTTCTGACAGTGACTATGCAAGGTGTAAGTTGACAAGAAAGTCCACTTCTGGAGGATGCCAATTCTTAGGCAACTGCTTGATTTCTTGGCAGAGTAAGAAGCAGACCTCAGTTGCTACATCAACTGCTGAAGCAGAGTACATTGCTGCTGCAAGCTGTACATCTCAGGTACTCTGGCTTCAAAACCAATTATTGGATTATGGCATAACAGAGACTAAGACCCCATTGTTAATGGACAGCTCTTCAGCTCTTTGTATTGTCAAGAATCCTGTCCAGCACTCTAGGACTAAACATATTGAAATCAGACACCATTTTATTAGAGATTGTTTTGAAAAAGGTCTGATTGATCCAAAATTTGTTCCTAGTGCTGATGAGCTTGCAGACATTTTCACTAAGCCCTTGGATAGCACAACTTTCCAAAACCTAGTGTTAAGGCTTGGTATGCTGCAGCTAGAATAAGTGACAACTACTGGTGATCTCAGCTCACAAGTACTGATGATCATTAGTTTATTATTGTCATATATATATAAGTACTAACGTTATTTTCTCTCCGGAAGTTTTCTTTAAATTACTAGAGCTTAACTTCTCAGTACTCAGGTACTTTATTTGTTAAAACAATTGATGTAGTTACAACAGCTGATGTAGCTACAACTACTGTTGTCAGAAATACAAATACGTACTGATGTCCTATGAAACATCTGAAAACAGATGAAAACGTCTGATGAGTACGTGTTGAGGACAGTATGAAACAACTGAAAAGCAATGAATTGACGACAACTACTGATGAGCCTTTTTGTCTTTAGTAGTTTCCCAACTGCTGTTTCTTTCTAAACAACTGAAGCAAAACCATGTCTTCAGTAGTTCACAACTACTGATGACTAACACGAAGTCTTTAGTTGTTTACAACAACTGATGGTAAAACCAAAGTCTTCAGTAGGTTCCTAACTACTGATGACTAATACCAAGTCCTCAGTTGTTTCATCACCTGAAGTCAAAACTATCTTCAGTAGTTTTATAACTACTTATGACTAAATTTTCAGTAGTTTTATAACTACTGATGACTAAATCAGAGACTTCAGCTGTTTCAACGTCTGACGGTTAAAACCAAGTCTTCAGTTGTTTTATAACAACTACTGATCACACCAATACGGTCAGTCATTCCAAACCTCTGAAAGTTAATACCACGTCATCACTAGTTTCAACAACTGATGACTAACACCAAAACCTTCAGTCGTTTTCTAACCCTACCCTTTAAATACCTTATCCCACCTTCACAGTTTTTACTTTCTTCTCTTCTCAAACCTAACGTTCAAAAACTCTGTAACCTCTCTTCATCAATGGCGACCATGCAACTAAAACCTCGACACAACTGTGTCGCACATCTCACAAAATCGCCATACTGGACCAAGTTTCACAACGCCATTGGTTTAATGGTTCAGTCACCTTACAAAACGGATTTTCTGTTAAATCCCACCATATATGCCGAATCTCTTAACCAATTCTGGACAAACGTCACTCTTGTCTCTGAGAGAAGGCCACAGAGTCTCTTCAATCGTTTGTCCATCGTCAAAAAGTGGTCATTACTCCAGACATTCTTCGCCACACCCTCAATCTGGATGATGCCACTTTCCCAACTGGTTATCCAAAGGGCACAATCGATCAATCATTTGCTCAGCATGGATACCAGGGTAACCTGAGTGCATCTACCATATTGAAGAAACATTTCCAGGATGCCGAACGTCTCGTCTTTCACCTGGTAAATGTCTGCCTTGCCCCCAAGACTTCATCATGGGATCAAATGTCCACAAGGTGGCAACAGGTAATGTACTCCATCCTTGAGCAACAACCTTTAAATTTTTCTGAAATACTATTTTTAGAGCTCAAGGATATGGCCCAAAAACAACTTACTAACCGTTGGATATTATATCCTCGGTTCATAATAGCCATAATTGAAAACCAGCTTCAAGCTGAGGGACTTGTTGGCCTGGGAGTCCCTGCTACGGCTGTATTGCCTGAAGTATACTCCCGGCACAACTCTGACCAATCACTAAACATGGCTGCCAAGCTGCGCAAACCCACGCAGCTGGAACCCACAACCACCACCTCAAAATCCAAAGTCCCCACCAAAACCACTAAAAAGAAGACAAAAAAGGCTACTTAGGGAAATGAGTCCCCTGAGGATGCCCCTGCAACACAAACGCGGGCTATATCCACTGGTTATAACCCCCTAGTGGATACAAGGACTTCACCAGCCACAGCCGCTCAGGATTCCTCTCAAAAGGAGCCTACAGCAACCAAAGAAGGGGTACCCACTAATCTGGGATCTTCCTCATTTGAGGAGATTGCCATTGAAGAGCACCATTCTCCCCAGGTGCATACTGCTTTTACCCCATCTCCCACTGCAACCGCCCCACAAAGTCCTACTCTCATTATTGCAAACGTGCTGACTCAGCTACATGCCTCTCCTCCTCCCTAACAAACACCAACAAAGGGGAAAACCACAACAATTGAGGAAGAGGATCAACATGCTTCTGACAGCCCACAGCACGAGGGTTTAACTGTTCTATCTCCTGGTGTGGATATGGAGACCAGAACATCTGGTGAGGCTGCCACCTCTTCTGAATCAGCACATGATCAGACTGAGGCTGGTAACATAGCTAAGACCTCACCAGAGGCAACAGCTGATGAAGGACATCGTCCTGAGGCTGGAAGTCCCCAGTTCCAAGAAAAAGGGGCACATGCTAAAACTGGTCTACACCCAGTGCATGTACATCCTGCTACAAGCAGGAGGTCAGGTGATTCAGCATCTGCTGATGATGACCTGGGCTTCTTTTATGATGTTCTGGCCCAGAACACAATTCTTGAGGAAGAAGTCAGTAGACTACAAAGACTACTTGACCAATTCTCTCAAACGGCAAGTCCATCTGCCACCAACATAAACCCACAGATGGCACCTTCACCTGAAGGTCTCCCACACACTCAGCCGATGATGCACCCAAGAAGAAGAAGAGAAGGGTGTTAAGGCTAGAAGAAGAAGAAGAAGAGGATGATGAGGAAGAAGATAGGCTACCTCTTTCTGCAGTCCTAACTTTGCCTAAAGCCAAACCTATGCCCATCACTCCCACCTCACAGATGGAAGCTGTGAGAGTAAAGATAGAAGAAGAACAGCAGCAAAAACTTCATGATGATGAGATGCTGAAAAGCATAGACAAAACTTATGCTGCTTCTTCATCAATAATCAGTATGAAGAAAGAAGCTTTGAGATTGTACACCCTTGCTAACACATTTCAATATCAAAAGGAAAAGGTGAGAATATGGCCTGATCCTAGGGTGGCTCACAGAATTGTGAAGAAAGACATTCCTTCGAGATACAAGGGCCAAGTAAAAAGGATCGTAGATGAAGAGATCATAGTGGTCCTTGTAGTATCACCCTGGGAAATTGTAGAAGATTTCAAGAAGGCCTATGAAACTAAACAGCCACCCAAAAGATGTTAGAGAACAGAGTAATTAAAAAGGGGTTAGTCTACAAGAGGCTTGAGAACTTCAAACAAAATGAGCTCAGTCTGTTACTTGAAGGGACTCACCCGATGAGTTTGCATACAGATAGATCACAACAGTTGAGCTCAAAAATGGCAAACAGGCTAAGTACATTTCAGAGCTGTATGGGCATGAAGGATTGTTCGATGGTGGAGCTGAAAAACTTACCATGGAAGAACAAATTATGTTCTCAGAGCATACACCAGAGAATCCTACAGGCTTATACATGGGAAGTAGATTTCATGGATAGGACCACAGCCCTGTGTCCAGTTCCCCAAAGTCAGGGCTCTTATCCATATTATGCCAACCAAATTTCAGAAATCTATTCCCAGGCCAGTGCTTAATTGGGTCATCTTCTTAGCTGATCAAGAAGGAAAAAGACAATCTTATTGCCAACAATAACTGGGACCTCAATAAAGTTAAGGTTTTGGCTGCATTGGTTCAGGGGGAGTTTGTTGGACAAAAAGAACCAATGAGCCGGATCAGAAAAACCTTAAGTCCCACAGACGTCACAACAACTGCTGAAGTCCACAACAGTTGAAGACAAAGTCTGAAGACAAAGTCTGAAGACACAAGTGCTGAAGACAAAGTCTGAAAACAAGTGCTGAAGACAAAGTCTGAAGACACAAGTGCTGAAGACAAAGTCTGAAGACAAGTGCTGAAGACAAAGTCTGAAGACAAGTGCTGAAGACAAAGTCTGAAGACACAAGTGCTGAAGACAAAGTCTGAAGACACAAGTGCTGAAGACCAAGTATCAGACGTTGTCACAAAAGCTGAAGAGGTCTTCTTCAGTAGTTGTGACGGTTTTCTTTCAGTAGTTTTATGTTTTTCCTTTCAGTAGTTTTTAAAACGACTGAAGAGCTTGTTCTTCAGTCGTTGTAGTTTCAGTAGTTTCGTATCAGTAGTTTTATGTTTTATACTTAGCACTCTGATATGTTCTCAGTAGTTGTGAACATTTTAGTAGTTTGTTAAGTTTTAGTTATTTTTGTAATAAATCTGCCAGATGTCACTATCCCGTGATATCAGCAGTGATTGCACTCTATATAAGGAGTGTCAACCTTATTGTAATAAGTGAATGATTGAGCAGAAACATTAGACATTATTGAAACATTCCTTTTCACAGAAATATATTCTCTCTTTACAACCGTATTTGTTCCTAATGCATACGAATATCAAATTCTTGCTATAATTTGTCTAATTCTTGTTCTTATTCCGTTGCGTTACACTCTAATCCATCAAACTTGAGATCACTGATCCTGTCAAATGGTATCAGAGCCTGTTCATCATTGATCGATCTAATAATTGATCATTGAAACTGCTATCCAAGATCCAAGTTTGATTGAATTAGCAATTTTTGCAAGAAACGGTTATAGAGATTGAATTTTCTATGTTTTTGGTCATTCATCCTGAGATTTATTCTTGGTTTTCATTGAGTCTGTTGTGGTCTGTGTAAAATCTTTTAAAAGCTTGAATTAAATTGTATATGGACCTAAAACGACTACTCCTTCCAATGATCCTCACAATACTGGTTCCTTAACCAAGCCTCCGATGCTGGTTAGGAATGAGTATAACATATGGCAACGACGAATGCTCCATCACCAGTCTGTTAACAGCTCAGGTTGTTGGACATCAGTGGTACATGGTCCACACAAGCCTATGGTGAATAACCCGGAAACCAATCAAATGGTTCTGAAGAGGAGGGAGCAATACTCAGATGAGGATAAGAAATTGTTTGAGATTGATGCAAAAGCCCATGGAATTCTGGCCATGGCACTGCCCAATGAAATCTATTGTGGGCTAATGCATTATGAAACTGCCCATGACCTCTGGAATACCTTGAAAGAACAATTTGGAGGAACAGATGAGGTTTTGGCAAATAATAGAGAAATCCTTGCCCAACAATATGAGACATTCTCTCATAGGAAGGGTGAGACACTGACTCAACAGTTTGAGTGGTTCTCTTATTTGATCTCTGAATTAAAAATGGTCAAACATGAGTACACAAATAGCCAGATGAATAACAGATTTCTCAGATCACTGCCTGAGAGATGGGACACATATACTATTGTCCTACGCTCCAGTGCAAATTTGGACAAACTATCTCTCACCCAACTCCATGGGAAATTGCTCACATTTGAGAGAGAGATAGAACAGAAATGAAAACTGTCATCATCTGGAAAGCTCACTGATGATTTTGTACCAGGAAACACTGCCTTGGTAAGTCATGAGTCAGAGTATGCAGGATCAGAATGCCACTATGATGAGCATATTGATTTCACCTCAAACAATTCTAATCATGCCTTTGTGAGTGTTGATTGTCATTCTGGTAATAATAGAGACAATCTATGCTTTATCATGGATGATTTGAAGGGCATTGCTGATGATGATTTAGAAGAGATGGATATTTTGAGCCAAATGGCCTTGATCAATATCAGATCTCAGAAATTCTACAAGAGAACTGGCAGGAAATTTCCTGGACTCTCTGACAAAACCAAAGTCGGTTTTGACAAGAGCAAGTTGAAGTGTCACAAATGCCACATGCTTGGACACTTTGCAAGAGAGTGTAGATCAACTGGATCTAACACTTCTGCACCCTTTTTGACTTTTCCAAATAACATTCACAATTCAAAGGGCAACACTCTGCTGGTTCTAGTCATTCATCACACCCTCAATCTCCTGCATATTTTGTTCCTCAGGGTCAAATGCCATATCCTTATCCCTGCTATTATATGCCACAGTCAAATCAAGCTCAAGCTCCTATAGTACCACAATCTCATGCACTACCAGAACCTCAACCATCTCCATCTCAATCACAACCTCATCACAGCTTCTTCACACCGGGAGTCGTTGACTGGAGTAGCTTACCTGATAACTTGTCTGGTCACACTGAGCAATACTATGCTGGTGCTAGTCAACATGGTGGTGAACACCCTTTTGGAAATCTTGCTCTCATGGCCCTGGAGTCTACTGAGGGTTCCTGTTCAAATGCATCATCTTCACACGTAACTCAGGTATCTTCAGAGGCTAAAGCCAAGTTATGTTCTGAATCATGCATAGCTGCCTTTGTCTCTATTAGAGAGGCAAATTGTAGCATTAATAAATCAAAAACTTGAGCTTGAGAAAACCATTTTCAAAAGAAAAGCTGAGCATGAGTCTGCTCTTAACAGTAAAAGTGATGAGATTTATAAGCTTAAATGCCAATTAAATGATGAAAAGGCCAAGCTAGAGGTTATTCTGGAAGACCACAGGAGTCTCAAAGAAAAACTTGCAGGACCCAAGTTGAGTGTGAACGCTGGGTCTCATCATGCAAGGGATTTGAAATGCTTCTTAGCAAGCAAACTGCTTCAAATGTGAAGTTTGGCATTGGTTACAACCATACTACTCCACCAACAGACTTTACTCCTAACTCCATAGTTAAGTTGAAAATGAAAGCAATCTCCAAACCACATTATCATGTGAGTTATTCTCCAATGATAATCTCAGTCAGAGAATGAAACCAGTGTTAAGATCTCAACAAATAAATTGACTGATGGTCTAACTACTGAGACTCATATGAAGCTGAGTACTTCAGATGTTGTTCCTCAATGTACCCCAAGTACTGAAAGAGACCCAACATCTGAAAAGCATTTCAAATCAGTTGAAATACAAGGACTAACAACTGCTGAGGAATCCATCAAACAGTCTATTAGGACGGATGGAAAACAGTTGAATTACCAGTCTTCAGCTGTTACAAATCCTTTAGTACCTAGTACTGATAGGAGGAAAGTACTGAAGATCACACCTTCAGTAGTTTCCACTTCAGCAGTAAAGATGTCCAAGATGAAGAATAAACCATGTGAAATTTGTGGTAAATTCAATCATCTATCTGATGAATATGGTACAAAAAGGTTTAAAGCTCCAAAGGGATGAGCTCATTAAACTAGAAATAAATAAAATGAAAACTGAGTTTGAGACCAAGTTTGTACCACAATCATCTCAACCTGATAAACCCAAGGCCTTACCCAAATCCACTAAGAAGGATGCGGTTTATCAGAAGACAGCTGATATTGTTCCTCATGATAAACATAAGACTAAGTCTGTGAAGTCTAAGAAGGAGGAAATGGTGGGTCACAGGAACTCATCAAAAACAAGCTCTAGAGTGTCAAATTAACTGAATGCTCGAGCTTCAAATCAGACACAGCTTGTTATGATGGTTCAGCATCTGTTGGGGAGAGTTAACCAACTTGAAGCCCATGTGATCAAACCACTGGAGAGGAATTCCAGGTCCAAATCTACTTCAGCGCCATCTCCATCTTCATCAGCTGTTAATCATGAGAAACCAGCTATGGTTAAATCTCTTGATAAAATCAGTCCCAAAACCAAAAAGGTTTGGGTCTCCAAAGCTAACTAGTTTCTTATGATTGTGCAGGGTTCTTCAGCATGCCAAAGAAGCATCTGGTATGTGGACAATGGAGGATCCATGCACATGACCGGGAGCAACTCTCTTCTTCATGATTACTCTCAAGGAAAGAAGGGATTTGTCTCATTTGGAAATGATGCAAAAGGTTACATCATTGGAAAGGGATTTGTGTCTAATGGAGATATTAGATTTGATGATGTCAACCATGTGGAGAATCTCAAATACAATCTGTGAGTGTCATTAGATGTGTGACAAAGGACATGTTGCTCTTTTCACAAGCCAGAACTGTAGGATTCTGTCTTCCAAGGTTCTGAGCCTGATTGACAAAGTACTGGATGATAATACTCTCCTGAAGGCTAACAGGATAGGAAGAGTATATGCCGTGGATCTGTCAAAGAAAATTGAGTTAAGAGGCCATCCATGCTTGTTCTCCAAGGCCTCTCTCAAGAATCTAAACTTGGCATAGAAGGCTGGGTCATGTAATCTCAAAAACATGAATCAGCTGATCCACAAGAGTTTAGTGAGAGGTCTTCCAATAAAGGAGTTCAATTGTGATGAAATCTGCACTGCATGCTTAAAAGGGAAACAACAAAGTTTCATTCCCAACCATAGAAGAATCCAAGTCTAATGCCTGCTTACAACTACTGCACATGGATCTTTTTGGTCCTGTGAAGGTAATGAGTATGGCAAAGAAGAAATACTGTCTGGTAATTGTGGATGATTACTCTAGATATGTATGGACCTTCTTCTTGCATTCAAAGGATGAGGCTGCTCAGTCCATTATGAACTTTGTGTTACACGTTGAGAAGCAGTATTCCCTACCAGTTAAGTGTGTGAGGAGTGACACTGGTACTGAATTCAGAAACCACACTCTTGATAACTTCAGTCACTACAGACGGTAAGATTGTCTGCATGACCTGATGAACTTCTTCTACAATGGCCTCCTTCACTGAGGCTCTTAGATTGGCGCTCTCATCGCCGCCCTCCGAATGAGGGGTCTAGAGTTCTTCACAAAACACTTTTTCCACTCTGGGTTTTCCTTTTGTGACTCGTGGTTCAGCACCACGTCCACCACCACCTCCACCATGTGAAGCCTTCGAAGATCTACCACCGGCCATCCTCACACACACTGAAAGATTCAAACACCAACACGGTCATTCAAGGAAACGACTCAGTTTATGTGAGTATATTAAGTCCCTAATTACGGTGGCCATTTATGATTAGCCACTTACTTTACTCTTCATACTCCAAGCATTACTTGTCCTTACTACATCAGTATTCACATCTACAAGAAACACATAAACCATATAACATGCGCACATAATACCGGTTAACATTACGAAAATACCTGATGGCACGCAGCTACTCAGACTGGCCTCCTTTCCCTCTTCGTCCCATTCTCAATTAGGTTAAGGTTTATTTTCAAAATTTACCCATTTCACTTAAACATTGGCTCTGATACCAACTTGTAAGGCCCCGTTCCCTGGACGCATACAGCCGGTCGATCATCGCACATAAAACATATTATTTCTTCGTCTTACAAAAAACATTGCAGAGGAAACATTTAACAAAACATATTCATTACGCATGCTTTTGCAAAATAATAAATTGTCATCAAACCTTCATATCTTCGTACCCATCATACATATCGCACCAATGGAGTGGTCACTAAGACAACCCCTCCTATGTGTATGTGAACTCTTAGGATTTAGCCCAAATCACACGCCAGCTCATGGGTTAGCCAAAATCGCATGCAACATAACACACAGTAAATACCACATCACACGTATCAAGGCAATTACCAAAACTGAACCCCCTATTGTGTGTATGAACCACATGAGTTAGCCAAAATCGCACGCTACATAGCACACAGTGAATACCATATCACACGTATCGGAGCAGTTACCAAACTGAACTCCCTACTATGTGTATAATCCCTTATGAGTTAGCCAAGATCGCACGCTATAAATACACACACAGTTGAGCTAACAACTCTTAATGAGTCGTGAACCTCCTTTGTTTCTGCTTGCAAGCCATTCTTACTCTCATTCATTCATTCATGCTTGCATTTATTTATTTTGTTCCTCTTTTCATTATCTTCCACTTTACGTTACATAATGGTTTCATTACATTGATTAACTTTTCATGCAAACCACAAGAAGACAATCATACATAATAATAAGGAACATAACAACATACAATATCATCACACAAGGAAACATCACACACATATAACATACATCATGCATAACATCATCATCATCATCATCAGCTCATCATAATACATCTACAACCCCCAAAGGTCCAAGCCAATATCTGCACTTTCCCGAGAATCAAAAAATAAACTATGATCATTCGGGCGTATGGGTTCTATTCGGTCGCATGGTCTTCCATGTGTATGAGAACACTCAGGCGAATGGACCTCCAGTCGCATAGCCTCTAATCGCATGATTCCCATGTCCATGGACCTCAGTCGCATGACATCCGGGCGTATGGACCATAGTCGCATGACCTTCATACGGATGTCCCTCAGTCGCATCCCTTTCGTGCGAATGAACCTCCGTTGCACGACTCGCAGGCGTATGGACTCCTGTTGGATGACCTTCTGTCGCATGACCTTCATCCGCATTTCATTCAGTCTCATGACCCTCATCCCCATTTCCTCCAGTCGCATAGTGTGGAGAATATGCATAGAGGCTAAAGCAACCAAAGACTTTCTGCATGCATACTGCACAAGTACTGAAGAAGAATGCTTTAGAAGTTTCACACATGCAACGGAAATATTCTAAGTGTGAGATCTTCTGAAGCCAAGACCAATATCTTCCGAAGCCAAAGATAAAGCCCTTCTGTAGCTGTAATGACTTTCAACCAAGAACACAAGAACCTGTGGATGTGATTGACCTAACTCCTGGCTCACCTATGCAAGTGGGTGATGCTACCAAAAAGGGGGAGAAAGTCATTACAGCTACAGAACCTCGGAGTTCTTCAAAGAGAATGGGCACTGAGGACTCACCATCCTCACTTGCAACTATGCATTCGCAGCAACCTCCTCAAGTCCACATTGATGTGGATTACACAGACTCCTTCATATAGTGCTTGTTTGAGGATGGGATACCAAGGGCTATGTCATCTCTATCATCTTGCAATCACATCATTGGGTGGAGGTATGACAACAATAGGAGAGCCCTTATCATCATAAAATTTTAGGGACAGCAAAATATAACATCTTGTAATTTTGGGTTAATTTATTGTTAGCTTTGTTAAATTCTTGTATGGGTTAGTTGTGTCATTCATGAGACTTATAGGTACTTATGCCATAATTGGTCTATTAATCATTTAACTTGAAAGATTATAATTATTAAATAACAATAACTAATATAATGATTTTAATAAATGAAATAATAACAATAAAAATTGTAGTAATAATAAACAATAATAATAATAACAAAAATAATAATTTATTGGGTTTAGTAAACTTAAAATGGTTGAAACTTAAAAAGAAACAAAGTTTAAGGGGTTTATTGCTAATTTACAAACTTTAATATAAATGTTTGAGCATATAATAATAATAAGTTAAACTACAAGGGCAAATTGTAACTTTAAAAGTTACAACCCAACCCCCGCCCACTTTTAAACCCGTGAATCCGGCAGAGCTCCGCCGAGCTCCGGCGGCTTCAAATCACCGTTTTGACTTCAAAACTTAAACTAAAACCGACCCAAACCGTTCTTTCTACACGTTTCGAACATGAATACAACTTTTAAGTATGATAAAACGTCGGTTACAAGCCGAATCGATTTCAAAACCGAAACACTTAAACTCGATTGTCGTTCAATCATTAAATTGTAATAATAATCGAATTAACTCGGCATAAACGGTCGTTTATCAATCCATAATCGAGTACAACACTCAATTGCACCTGAAACAAACAAAATCACCAAATCCCGTCGACCTCTTGCATCGCGACCCGCAACTATACGAACACTATCATCAGGGTTTCAAAACTCGAATTAAATAGAGGGCTTTTCATCTTAGTGATCATTTGAAGCTACCTGTGCAACGAATTGGATTATCGTAAACGTTGATCATCGTTTGGACACAAGAAGTTCGCGACCTGTTCGTCGTGTTGAATACTTTTGATTCGTCATCAAACAGGTAATTTAATCCACTTAAACACTCGTAATAACTTGGGAAACAAAAGCCCCATGATCTAGATCGTTAACAACATCGATTTGATCTTCAATTTTGGCTCGAATCAACCTAGGGTTCATAGGAATTGGGGGTGATTTGTATAAGATGCTTTTAAGGTTTGGAAACGATGATTAACCGCGGTTGAGAGCCTGGGTTCACTGGTTACCCACTCCCTTTCGGTACTAGAGGTCCCGGGTTCGAACCCGGCGACCTCCAATATAAAATTTTTTTGGCTTTTCAGCCTTTAAAAAGGTATTTAAAATTTTCTGAAAATTATAAAAAAATGTGTTTTGTAAACTTTGTTATTTTTAAAGCTATTCTATTATTTTCTATAAATTTATCACTTTAAACACCTTAACAATTTTCTTATAAAATAAAATTAACAAAGTTTATTTTATAAAATAGACTTTATATATTATTGATAAATCATTTAATTATTATTTGAACACTATACAATTATGGATTAATCATGAAAATTATAGAACTTATATATTTTATAATTAACCTTCACAATTATTATAAAGGATTTAATTCCTTAAAATTTGATACATGACATTTTCTTGGACTAAAGCATAATCTCTCTAACCAACGTCATCTAATTATTAAAACCCTCAATTACCAAATTGGAACCCTAGTCTCGTTTAACCATTAAATATATTATTAAATTGTAACCTTGTAAATATATATTTGTCTTAGGTGCATTGTGAAATACTACGTTGAAACGTTGCTTATTATTATTCATATTAATCATCAAATATATATTATTTGATCATGTGAGTATTCTTTACCCCCTTTTCCTATTTTCGCACTTTGGGGTGAAACATGTTAACTTATACAATTGCACTTGTAAACTATTTGAGACTTGTAAACCTATGGCGATTCATCTTGTAAAGTTGTGGTTAGTTGAACTTTGGTGATTACCATGTTATGGCGTTATATGTACAATCATTAACTATTGCTAGCCCAGCGAAGTCATATATCTATGGGCAAGACAAGCCTGCTTTGGTTGATCCAAGTACACTTAGCTGATCGTATAATCTTGTAAACGTTTGAGACTTGTAAAACTTTGTCGAGGTTTGATTGTTGCATTGTTCATAACATCCCTAACACTTTATTCACTAACTTATGACTTGGATTGCCATCTTTTATATATAATCTATGTATTTAAAACTATGGAATGCTCACTAACATTATTGTTGACCCTTTTATTTTTAACATGTTTCAGGAAACGCCCAAGTTCGATATTACTCTTTGAAGCTTGCACATCTAGGAATGGACCTAGTTAAATGATTGAAAAATTTAATAACTTGTTATCTTTTATGTTATGGTTTTATTTTCGTTGGGTTTTATGATTGTATTGATACAATTGAATTTTATGATTAATTTATATTTGGGTTATTAATAGCGTTATGTGGCTGTGAACGATCTTAACTCTCACTCCTCGATGTTTCCGCCGTCAAGGTTGGGGTGTGACACAAAAGATCTTCAATTTTCAGAACCTGAACTATTATGACAGTCTGGATTTAGTCAACATGCCACTTGTTAATCCAAGCCAATCAAGACAAGCTGAAAAGTTGGCACAAAGAATCCAAGACAGGATCACTGCAGAGTTCAGCCTAAGAAGAAGACTGTGGGAATCAGGCAATGTCATTAGTCAACTGGATGTTGAGGCAGACCCTAAGATTAGCTTCACAGGGGAAACCTTGACTGAAAGCCTAGTGACCAAAAACCTGAGAGCCCAGTCTTATCACCAACACTACTGCAGAGATCAATGCCCTTTTTGAGACACCTGCTGGTGAAGGTGCTTCTCAACCTCTCTCTAGCCAGAGCTCAGAAGCTGCATCAAGCAATGAAGCTCAAAGATCTCTCCACCCTGAGTCACAAAGGTCTGTGAGTGACAAAGGGAAAAGAAAGATGACATCTGAGGAGATTGAAGAGGATGAGAGAAAGAGAGAGGAAACGGAAGCTGAGGGGAGAAAGTTCCTCTTCTGAGTCTGTAAGACTCATGGAGTCTGCTATCAGGGCTGCCCTCGGACCAGATACTCAGAATGATGAGTTAAGGGCAGTCTGGATAACTATCTGCAGACAAGGAACTATGACATAGACAATGTTATCGCTCTCCCCTTAGAAGAGCTAAATGAACAGGTTGACCTCGAAAGGTCAAGGGAGAAGAAGGAGGCAGAAGATGCAGAACTTCTTGTACAAATCAAAGAAGACAGAAGAAAGAAAATATTGTACAAGCATGTGCCTACCCTCTCCCCAGTTCAAGAAAGCCCTACATATGAGGATGTGGTTCAACAAGAACCTCGGGTACATAAAGAAGAAGAAGGATCAAGATGATCAACTACCTGAGTGCCATAGGCCTCTATCAGGCAGAAGCACTTCTTCCCCTGTCCTATGACTATGTTGAGTTTGAGTATCTCAAACAACTTGAACTTGAGATAGTCAGAGAAAGAAAGACAACTAAAAGGAAGCTAAGGGAAGAAGCTGCTAAGTCAAGAGCTGTCATCCACAAAAGCATGAAGAAATCTGCTGATAGGCAGAGGATGATGAGCTTCGTGAAGCTGTATGGATTCTCCAGAAGGAGACTTGGCCCCATGTCTTTATCCACTATGGATGAGCATATCAGGGTTATCAAGCAGAGTATCAAGAGTGGAGAGCTGGTTGACTTACATTCCTCTCCAAGTCAAGCCCCACCTGAGGTGGAGGTTAAGGTTGAACAACTAGAGACATCACAACCTGGACCTCCTGCTAAATCTCAACAAGCTTCATCTTCTGATCCATAGCAGGGTCAGACTCACTCTTAATATGAACCTATGAGAGTTGAAGACCCAACTGAGAAAGACAATGAAGATCAATCAGGTACTGTAGGCCAGTCTTCTCAGTTAAAAGTTGTAAAGAGAAAGAAAAGAATGGCTTCTAAACCAAAGCCAAAGAAGAAGAAGAAGACTGCATCCTTTTCTAAACCTTAGGATGAGTCAGAACATCCTGAGGATATGCAGCCAGAGGATGCTCTATCATCTCCCATTTAAATAGCTCCTCTTGCATTAGAAAGACCCATCCTGTCCTGGACATACACTACAAATCCAGAAAGGTGGCATGTTATTAGAGATCATGGCATTGAAAATGTCTACACTTGGCAAGACATGTTTCAGTTGCCTCTGCATGATCTCTTTGACATGAGAAGACATTTTGATAGTCTGAAGGATCCTAATCATCTCATGAAGAAAGGTTTGGTCATCATCCTGATAAGGACTGTTGATATCTAAAGTCTTCAAAAGTTTTGATAGCATCAGCCTAGCGGGAGTTTGTAGAGAATATGCATAGAGGCTAAAGCAACCAAAGACTTTCAGCATGCATGCTGCACAAGTACTGAAGAAGAATGCTTTGGAAGTTTCACACATGCAACAGAAATATTCTAAGTGTGAGATCTTCTGAAGCCAAGAGCATATCTTTGGAGGCCAAAGATGAAGTATTCAGGAGCTTTAGAGACAAAGTCTTCCGAAGCCTCAACTCTTGAAGACAGATTTGTTCTGAAGACTTTTAGTAACATGCTTTATCTGATATACTATTCCATAAAGCTAGACACATTTCCGCTGCATCTCTGTAAAGTCACCAACTTACATGATTTGGTGAAAAGGTCCATGCTTTTGGTAGCTGTACATTGAGGTCTTGAGTTTGTAACTTTCTACTTCATGTACTTTATCCTTTTTGTAATAGATAAGTATGTGAGCTATGGCATGTCATAGTCACAAAGTCAAAACGGCAATCTGCCTTTTTGACTCTATAATTGATTTTGTTTTGAGTCTAGTCAATTGTATCCAACTGGTTTTCATAGTATGGCCGGTTGTAGGATGTAGTATAAGTATCTCATGTTCTTCTAACTTTATGATATGCTTTTAACACTTGTAATAGAACATAGAGAAAGCAATATACTGCAATCTTGAAAACCTTATACTTGTGCTCTTGTGTTCTGTCTCTTACATTACTTGTGTTTATAGTATCTTATTGTGGTTAATCAAGTTCATTGTTTGTTTGAGTTTAGTTAATCTCCTCTTTGTGTTGTTGTGTTGTAAGTGAACCCCCTTCATCGGTCCTGCACATAGCCCTCATGTGTATGGCCCTCAGTCGCATGATCCACCTGCGATTTGCCCTCAGTCGTGCGATTGAACCTCAATCACACCTCATTCGGCCGTATGGCGTCCATTTGGTCGCCTAGCCCTAGCTGGTGCAGAATGCAGTTCATCCAAACTGCAGCTGCCATTTTTGGCGTCCAAACCTCTTCAAGGCTCAAATCAACCATCCTAAACCTTAGGAATGCATACCACGACACCATTCAAGCACAACCAAGCCCCAAATCAAGCCCCACATGCATCAACACATACATACACGCATACGTACGGGTTCAACACCCAACGTTTCAAGAAAACGGGTTTTAGATGTGTTCCAGCACCAAAATTAGTCAAAAATGTGTAAAAGAGGGATCCTAGAACTCACAAAAACAATCCCGTTGAGTAGAGATTCAGTTTGACCCGCTACACTTCGATTTTCACGCTCAAATCCAGACGAACCAAGCTTGAGACCACTTTTTCTTCCCTTTTTCTCTCAAATCCAAAAATGGTGAGTATGGGGAGGGTGTGGGCTGCCTTCCCCGTTTTATACCCCCACTCATTCAAGGGCTTTCCCGTTTTGGCAAATTTGGTCTATCGACTTTTGACCTTATTTCTTTTCTTTCTTTCGTTGACTTCAAAGAAGATTTTCGGGTGTTACTACTTGTATAAAGTATAGACATCTTCAGCCGACAAGTTAGTGCGCCACATTGGTCGAATACCCTTATTGTCTCTATTTTCCCATCTCTGTTCAAAACTAGGACCGCTTCCCCTGTCCTCCAGTCATAATACCACCATTTGTAGTGTGGAGTGATGTCTTCAGGCATTTTCTGTAAGGGAATCTTGGACATTGTGCGTGGAGGACTCCATTTCAGCATTACTTTAGGTTTTCTAGATATAGGATCCACTTTAGACTTATAAATGAACCACTTCAGTTATTGAGGTCTGAAGTTTACCCATCTAGTGTGATATTCCTTCTTCAATGCAGCATCAAACCAACCTCACATCTTTTTTGGATTAGCATACAGCAGATCTAAGCATGCTAGTCGGTTGAGCTCAAAACCAGGAAGAGTCTTCAGATCATGAGGATATCTAAAGTACTCAATCCCATTTTCCCTTTTCAAGCATAAACATCCAAATCTTCAAAGTATGCCCACATTATAATCTTGCCTGACACTTTCTGATGTCTTTTGACTCTGTAGAGCTTAGTGTAGGCATTCTGCTTTGGCGGCGTGCGTTAGGCTTTCATCTCAGCAAAACAAGCTGCCCATTTAGCTTTCTTTAAGTCGACATTAGCGTCTAAAGCTTGGGCTTGGATTTTGTCTTTTTCTTTCTTCTTTTCCATCTCTTCCAGTTTCTCAAACATAGCACTGCCAAAAGTATCACCCAAGTTGGGGATAACATTACCTTTGTGGTCAGTGTACTCTAGATAATGCTCAGCTTAGACATCCTCTATCTCAATCTCATCTACATTGTGCAACTCATCATCACTCGCGACATCAACTTTTGGAGCATCTTTGACAAGCTTGTTAAGATTCAGTCTGAATATTTCAGTGAGCTGCTCGTCTGTTAGATCATGTATAATCTCTCCTTTCTCCGGTGTGTAGCTCACAGATCTTCAAACAATCCCTTGCAAGTCAAGAACCATGGTAAGTTGAATCTTAAATTGTTGAAGGGGAGCGACATCATATTCATCTATTTGTTGAGCTTTATCTGTTTGATTAAACATTAAGCACATCACACATAAATCATTAATCAAGACATTTACACATCAATAATCATTAATTACATTAATGTAATATATAATTCAAGTACAAAAGTTTTAAATACAAAGACGTCTAATCATTACTTTTGTCTTGATCTATTGTCTCTTCAGTTGGAGGAGCTGAGGACGAGGCTCCTTGATCTTGGTTTCGCTTTGTGCACCTCTCCTGCGCTTGAGTGGAGGCTGATGCAGTAGCATCACCTTCTTGATCGTTATCATCCTCTTTATCTTTACCACTCGGTCCTCCTTCATCAACATCTTCTTCTTCATCAGATTCATCTTTATCCTCATCATCATCATCATCATCATCATCATCCTCATCACCATCCTTAATCATTAACAACACACTCTTTGACCCCTTAAGCTTTAGCAAGATCTTCTTATTCTTCTTCTCAAGTTCTTCAATTCTCTTTACCGACACTAACACCAGCTCATTTTGACTTGTCGGTGCTTGGTGGGCTCGGCCTAACGCTCTCTCATACTGAGCGTTTTTCTCGCTCGGCTGCATGATCTGCTTTTCTTAACTAGCATTCACCGCCATCAGCTGATTGATCTGAGTAGACCTCTGATCATCAGTAGCAATAAGCTTTAGCACCATCTGGTTCAGGTTTGCTAGTTGTCCTCTAACCCGGCCATGGGTAGAATGAATCTAGGGGTAATTGTAGATTGGGTGGAGGGACCAGCCTAGTGAGTAGTTGTGGTAGTGGTGGATGTGGTGAAGATGGGAAGTGGTGTGGGAATGGATTGTGGTGGAGCAGTGTATGAGTGGTGGATGGAGTGGTGGTTGTGGTAGTGGTGGTGGTTATGACAGTGGTGGTGGTTATGGCAGTGGTGGTGGATGTGGCAGTGGGTGTGGTAGTAGTGGTGCCTGTGGTAGTGGTGGTTGAAGAAGATGTGATCAAAGTAAACCTTAGCCTCTTACTCGTTTTCCCATGGGGATAGGCCATTCTCTTCTTCTTGGAGCCCTTGGAGACAAAGGCTCCCCCAAAACTGAGTGGCTGGTCTGGGGTGTAAGTAGGGTCGAAGACATCAGTATCATCACCTGCAGAACCAGCTGGGCGTCCACCGACCGCCTCTATACCCTTCTCAGTCGCCATAAACCTGCTCCCAACAGTCCTCACTAGTGGCTCATCATCTGACTCCTCATCTTCATCTATCAAGATGTCTTGGTGGAAGGCGGCCTTTTTTGTTCCACCAGGTGCCTCACCACCTTGACCCTGATTGTGGTCGTCATCATCATCATCTTCTTCGTTGGTGACTGCCACGATAGGCTCAATATCGGAGTCACTGTTATCGTGACGCCAATTCTTGCAACATGGCGCCACATACTCCTCATTGGCCAAATGACCAAACAATCTCCTCACCGGGGGCTTCACATGCTTCCCCCGGTAGACCTTCATCCTACCTAACGTAGTATCATCCATCACCTCGAGTGTAACAACATCATCTCTCTCCTTGGGCAATGAAGGAAGCTTCTGATCAATGATCATCTGTAAAAACCTCGGGTACATGCAGAAGCCTTCCTTGCCCTTGGCTTCCAGTTCTTGATCATATAAGAGAAGAGCATGTGAGAGAAACTAAACGGGTGGTTCAGCACTAGAGCAACATATGCGTTTTGGATTTGATCTGACATCTCATTGAATCCACCTCTCCTTGAGCTATGCACTTAAGGATGACGTGAGCCAAGTACTTAAACTAGGGGCACAGGTTGCTCTTGTTGAGCACACCTACGTTGATGTCCCCAGTGTACTTCATCCGCAGAAAACATCCCCGCACGGTCAGTGGGTGTAGCTTGGTTAGGTGGTCACCATCCTCACCTAGATCCAGGACTTGCCTTAGATCGTCAGTAGTAATATTAATCTCCTGCTCGAAGATTGAGCTCTGAATGTTGTGAGACTCAGTAGACCTGTCAACTGTAGCACCTTCCCCAGAAGGTCTGTTGTAATGATCTGTACGGCATGCAGGGAGTAGATATGGCCTTGAAGATCCTCAATCTCCTCAGAAAGGCTATAATCCCAGTAAACTCGTAAGCATTCCAAGTAGTAGCATCCAAGTGAGCACAAATATTGTGCTTGGTGCTCATCTTCCATCTATCAGCCATGTTGCTACAAAACAAGAAACATATACGTTAGACTTATGTATAACAGAAGATAGTTGGAACTAAGCTTTTTTGAACATACTGGTTCAGTCGTGCGACTGAACCATACGAATGAGTTTTAGTCATACGATTGAGTTCAGTCGTCCGATTGAGCCTGCGGCTAAGTTTAGTCGTGCGATTGAGCCTGCGACTGAACTTAGTCGTATACTACACCATGCGGTTGAGTCAGTCGTGCGACTGAACCCATACGCATGCTTCATACGTGCGATTGAATCGTACACCTGGCTCAATCGTGTGATTGAGGTTCATCAGTATGACCATTCGCATCCTTTACTGTAGAACCCCATGGATTTGAATCTTTGTCAAAAACGTTTTGTTAGACTTCATGTTTAGACTTATTAGACTCACAAAGACTCGAAATAACACTTAATGTCCTTTAAATCAACTTTAATGTCCAGTTAAGTGGTCTATTTTAGGGTTTAGTCGCGGTTCTCGGTTTAGCACAATTGGTCCTTAAAGATGCGATTAAACATGTTCATTTGGATTGATTTTAGTTGCCCAGTACCTATAGATGAGTATAATGCACGTTAGTATCACAATTAGTAGGTAAGAACAGGCAAATGAAATTTGGCAGAGTATGTTTGTATTGGTGATTTCAGAGGGCTTTGAAGGTGGTAAGGGTTACGACCGACTGACCCCCTTATTTATACTATTTTAAATTTCAGTCATGGGACTGGGCCCATACTTATGCTTCAGTCGTGCGACTGGGGTTTAGTCGTGCGACTAGCTCATACTCCTTCATCCATTCGTACGATTGGTTCAGTCTTGTAGGCCAATCGCATGGTTGGCCCATACTCATGGTCTAATCGTGCGACTGGCTCATACTTATGGTTCAAACGTGCAATTGGTTCATCCTTATGATTCATTCGTACGATTGGTTCATACTTATGAGCTTGAACTATTACACTTCAAACACTTAACATCTTTAACTATTAATTTTAACATTTTGACCTTTGATCATCTCAGACATAACCCTTTTAATTTAACCCATTTGATCACCTCAACATGATCCTTTTAATTTAACCCATTTGATCATCTCAGATGTGATCCTTTTAATTTAAAACCAATTGGTCACCTCAGACGTGACCCATTTTTAGTGAGTGATTCTCAGAATTCATCTAGTTGAATAGTCCGATGTCTACACTACAAAACTAGAAAATTTAAAACAACTTTGAAATTTAAAAAAGAAAGAAAGACATATTTTTGTTGTTTTGGGTTTGAGCAGAACAGTTTTAAGTGAATTTAATCATTTCCGGAAAGATTAATTTTGGAATCATACAGGTAAATCATAATCATTTGGGACCTTTAAATATGCACTTTGATGCTAGATTCTTGTTTTTTTCTGAGAGTCAATATCACTTTCAAGAAATCATACTAGAGCTATAAGATGCACACGATGATTTT
Source organism: Flaveria trinervia (assembly GCA_025506515.1). NCBI lineage: Eukaryota > Viridiplantae > Streptophyta > Magnoliopsida > Asterales > Asteraceae > Flaveria > Flaveria trinervia. The sequence goes on from CM046441.1 coordinate 63,071,514, forward strand.
GACTATCAAGAGTTGCAGTCATGATGATTGTCAGTATATTTGCCCAACTAAATCCATACATAGATGTTTGACTCATATTGGTGATGAGTTAGGTTTAATTATTTCAACAAGCATTTGTGGATACCACACTTATATGGTAATCAACATTCCTCAAGAGATTTTTGAGCGGTCTATGGATATTGGACAAGAAGAAACTATTCTAAAAGCTTTCAAAGAGATGCCAAGCCTCAAGTCAGTGCCATCTCACAGTAGAGAGGCACAAACAACAATGAATTCTAGAAGATTTAGGTTATGCTTATCCTCAGTCAATGCCACCGCATAGCAGAGAGGCACACAACCTATCTTCTTGTTAGAGCATTTATTTTTCTTTTGCACACAACGCACCAACAACATTAGTCATTAGCTTGATTGCTTTTAGCAGTTTTTTCATGTGCTTTGCTCATATTTATGGTCATCCACACACATTTGTGACGTTTATTTTGCTTGTCACCCCTTATTGGAAATGCGTTGATTGTGTTAACCAGGGATAAGATGAGAACCCACAACAAGTTGAACAGATTAGTTTAAATTTTAATTCACTAATGAAGTCTACTCGTATATTGTGTTGAATCTACTGACACATGATATAATGAACTAGCAACCTCTAGGTCTACTTTCTCTATGTTACCTCAGTAGCAGACTAGTTTAACTATCATTTTTCTTTAGTTGTGCTTAGACATCTTAGATTGTACTTTGAATTTCGCATTTAGAGCAAATTTGTTTTGAAGTCCCAACCATTTGTTTCCTGTGTACTATCATTTCCATAAACTTTGAATCATAATCACAGATTTGATTTCTTTTCTTTCAGCTAACCTACCCTTCCCCCTCGTTTTTTATAATATTTATATACTACAACGAATTAAATACTAACCTAAAACTATTCTCCCCCTAAAATTCTAAAACCAAAAATATTTTTGTATTTTTGGATTTTAATAGACAGGAAAATAAAATAAAATAAGTAAGAAACTAAAAACCTAATGTCGGACTAAGAACTGTCATCTTCTTGAATCACATCACTTTTCTTTTTCACACCATTAACCTATAAAAGATATAAAAACCATGGTTTGTCAAATGCTTTTGTGTAGAGATCGGCGCATTGAAAATCAATGTTAATTTTAATATCGATTAATTGATTTTCAAAATAGTCATCTATAAAGTGATATTTAATACCGATGTGTTTTGTTTTAGGGTATTGGACCGGATTTTTGGTTACAGCAATTGCAGCAGAATTATCAACAAAAATAGGGGTGTTAGAACATTGCAAACCGTAGTCGCACGTTTGTTGTTGAATCGAGATGATTTGTGAACAACAACTTGCAGCAGCAACGTATGCAGCTTACACTGCCAGGTGACTAACCGTCTACCAAAGAACTGACATCCCGCTAATGTTGACTTGTAATTCATTTTGCAACCACCATAGTCCGAGTCACTATACGCTGTAAGCTCAAAGTTATCATCATGAGGATACCACAACCCGAGTGTTGGAGTACTCTTTAGATAACAAAACATCATTTTAACCCTGATGAGATGATTTACTTTTGGTTTCGCCTCATATCTGGAACAAAGACATGTGGCGTACATGATATCAGGATGCGAGGTTGTGAGGTACATGAGAGATCCGATCATTCCTCTGTACATGGTGGCATCAACCAAATCACCATCTTTGTCAGGTGCCATGTCATGGTTCGTGGCCAGCGGAGTTCCAGCTGCCGAAGCATTTTCCATGTCGAATCGATTGAGGATATCTCTTACATATTTGGTCAGTTGTAGGAAGATTCCTTTTGGTTTCTGATCCACCTGTAAGCCAGGAATAACTTCATCTCCCCCTTGGCACTCATCTCAAACTTTGCTTTCATAACAGATTTGAATTCTTTACATAATTCTTCGTTTTTGGAACTGAAGATTAAGTCATCCACATAAATCTGTACCAACAATAAATCTCCATCCTTTTATTTGATAAACAATGTATAGTCAATAACTCCTCTGCGAAAACCATGTTTCACAAGACGAGTTGAGAGTTTCTCATACCGGGCTCTAGGGGCTTGTTGAAGCCCGTTAATAGCCTTGTCCGGTTTGTTCACTCTATCCCGATGATATGGATCCTCAAATCCTTCGGGTTGACTAACAAAGACTGTTTCACGGATTTCACCATGAAGGAAAGCACTCTTCACATCTAGTTGATAAACTTTAATCTTCATATAGGATGCATAGGCTAGAAATATACGTATTGCTTCCATCCTTGCCACTGGGGCGAACACTTCATTATAATCTATCCCTTCGACTTGTCAAAATCCTTGAACTACAAGTCGAGCCTTATTCCTGATTATGACCCCTTGGTCATCTTTCTTGCACTTCAGCACCCATTTAGTGCCAATCACCTTAGCACCTTTTGGTTTGTCCACAAGGATCTATACTCCTAACTTCTTGAACTGTAGGAGTTCTTCTTGCATTGCACTCACCCATGCCTCATCGTTAAGGCTTCACTCACATATTTTGGCTCAAATTAAGACACAAAACATCGATATGCACCATCGTGAAGATATCCCTTTTCCATGACTGAGGCATAATCAATTGAGTATAGCTGATTTCTTATCTGTACTCCTAGTGAAACATCCCGAATGACGTTGTCCAAGGGATGATAAACATTTAGCCAAGATCTGTGAGTGGTGGGAACAACTACCTCATTATCCAGTTTGTGAAACCCAAGTTCAGGATCTGTAGATGTTGGACTATGAGGTTCCGAAGTGTTAGAGGCATCGAGATTTGATGCTTGTGTACTTTCATTTGTGGGAACCTGTTCCTCTTGGTCCACATTAGCAGTCTCAACTGCTTCATCATCAGAGAAAGAATCATTTACTTCTAGGTCTCCCCCTGAAGGGCTAGAAGTATCATCTAATGGAGCAGTTGATGTTGAGTCTGGAGGAGGCGTGTTTAGAACATCATACATCATCCTTCCAGAAAGCTCTTCATCAGTATGAGAAGACGGAAAATTGAACAATTTAAACAATCCATCATAGTTGAAGAAGAAGGAGGGTCCTTTGCTAGCAGGGGGTGGTGTATCTTTGAACATCAACGTTGCACCACACTTCTACCTGACCTATTGAGTTGTTATAAACTCTCTTGTCTAGTATGCTGTATCCGAGAAAGATACCCTCTTCAGCCTTCTCAGTGAACTTCCCAGTCTAAGTCTTCTTCAACAACGTGCATGGTGCGCCAAACGGGTCTAGATACTCCAGGTTGGGTTTACATTGCTGGAGCAGTTCATAACATGTTTTCCTATCTTGTTTGACCACTAGGACTCGATTGAGCGTGTAACAAGCATTAGCCACTACCTCATTCCAGAATTGAATAGGCAGTTTTGGGTCGGCTAGCATTGTCCTGGTTGTCTCTATCAAGCTCCTATTTTTCCTTTTCGCAACGCCATTCATCTGTGGAGTATAGGCAGAGGTGAATTAATGTACAATTCCTTCTCTCTACAGTATGCTTCCATCCACTGGTTCTTGAACTCTGTGTCGTTGTCTAATCGAATTTGCCTTACTTTCAACTTGTAGAGTGATTCCATGTAGTTACCAGATGTTTGAATGATTCAAAGTTTCTGATTTGGCTTTTAGAAAGATTACCCGAGAGAATCTTGAGTAATCATCCGTTACTACAAAGCAATATAGATCTCCAGCAATGCTCTTTGTGCTGACAGGGCCAAATAGATCCATGTGTAAAAGCTCGAGAGGGAAATCAATAGAATTAACTTTCTTTGTCTTTTGAGCTTTCTTCGTTTTACATGTTATGCAGAAGTCTGGAAGCTGGAAGTTCCTGACATTTACACCATTCACTAAATCATTCTGAACCAAATGATTCATCTTCCTAGGATTTATGTGTCCTATTCTCTTATGCCATGAGACTGAATGCCTCTCAATTGCCTTTAACAAAAAGCATTGAACAGTGTGATCGGTTGTGGAGGCTTTTGATAGATCCAAGATATACAAGTCGTTATATCTTGAAGCTGACATAAGAACCTTATCCTCCTCAATCACATAGTCCTTCTTCAACATGTAGCACTTTTTGTTGTCAAATACAACTTTAAATCATTTATCACATATTTGGGAGACTGAAAGTAAGTTGTTTTGAAGTTGTTGAACATAGTTGACCTTGTCAAACTTCACTTTCACGTTTTCCACTTCGCCTTGTGCAGTGATGTAACCTCCCTTATTCCCAGCAAATGAAACATGTCCCCCTTTAATTTGTTTGATGTTGAAAAGGAGGGACGAATTCCCTATCATGTGCATGGATGCCCCACTATCAATAATCCAGGTATTAGTGATAGCACTGTAGCAGACACCCTGCACATTCGAAGAGACTTATTAGTTCAGATTTGGGACCCAAGCCTTAACTGGCTTGGGTGACCCAGAGGAATCACACATCATAAACTTAACCCACTGTCCTTTCGAGGATGAGGGCATATCGTTCTTCTTCTTTTCCTCACTATCAAACACTATGCTATATTTTTCTTTCCATAAACTAGTCTTATGTAAGGCCTGTTTGTGTTAAACAGACGACTGACTTATGGTTTGAACTTTAGGTTCCGTAATACTCTTAGGTGGAGTATTAGATCTCATTTTAGAAAAACTTGGTGTTTCTTCAAAAAGTTCAATTTTCTTTCTGGGCGTCTGATAATAAGGACAATTAGAAGATATATGTCTTCTTTTTCCATAGCTGTAGCAAGATCTTGCTTCTACAGCTTTAAGAAAACTTTTATGTGGTGTTGAATTGGGTGAAGGTGTGAGGTGAGTCTGGTTGGGTTTTGTCACTTCTCTTTTAGATGTTTCAGGCTTATTAACAAAATTAACTATTTTAACATTTTGAACATCTTTACCTTTCATTTTATTTGGACTTTGATGATTCACACGTTTGGGGTTAATTGATTTAGTCATTTTGGGTTCTAAAATCGACGTTTGTGAACCTGACATTACATTAACCCTTTTAATTTTATCATCCAAATTCTCAACTTGCATTTTTCCTTTTGATTTCAAAGTAGCACCCTTCTGTTTAGTGATAGAGTTCATCGGTTTACCCGTGGAATCAGGATCACTAACCAGAGGAGTGGACACCACATGATCCTTTATTGGGTTGTTATTGATAGGTCTACATTTTATATTCAAAAGGATCTCATGTGGTGGTGGAACTACTTTGTAACCCAGACCTTCCCCATTATTTTGTTCTTTGACTAAGTTTTGAACTATGTGAGAAGTACTAGCCCAACTATGTAGTTTTTGTTTTAAAGAATTAACCTCGACTTCCAAAACTGCTTTTTCCTTCTTGGTTTCTTCTAAAGAATTGAAATAAAACTTTAAATCATTAGATTGATTTAGCACAACAACTTCGTTTTCCCTTAGTTGTTTCCCTAAAAGTTCTATCTTTCTTTGAAACTACACTCATTTTGTTTTAATATACGGTTTGCTTCAGTGCAAGTTGTAAGTCATTCACTAAGTTATCATTATGTTCTAATAACCTAGCAAATTTCAGATCAATGCTTTCCCTAAATTTTTCACATTCAGAACAAGCATAATTTGCAAACAATTGATCTAAAGAACTTACCTGTGAGAAGTCAGTTGAATCAGCTATCAAAGCAGAGTTACACTCTTTTGTTGCTAGAGATTCTGAACTCGTTGCTCTGAGCTCTTCCTCAACCAAGTGATTTACCACATTCACAGCTTCTTCGGTATCTCACACCGCTTGCTCAGCTGCAATCTCACCTTACTAGCATATCCATCATCCTGTGCTTCGACAAAGGCAATATTTGATTCTCCTAGAGAAACAAATCGAAAGGACCAATCCTGACCTTCATCACCTTGCGCCATCAAAGCCTTTGTATCTTTGCTTGAAGATGCAGTTCCAATCACGTCTTTGTCTTGACGGTTGAAAGTGGGAAATGGGTTTCCATTTTTGGTTTTCTTGGGCTTTACACATTCACGTTTAAAATGCCCCTTCTCACCACAGTTGAAGCAGTGACTTTGGTTTTGTCAAAACCAAAAGTCATATCTTTCGTGGCTACTAGATTCTGTTTTGTCTTCTTGACAAAATTTTTAGCTCTTCTGACTACACTTGCTAGAGCCCACATGATGTCTATTCTCTCCAGCTCATTCTCTTCAACTTGCTCGTAATCTTCATCTGCAAGATGACAATTTCCAATCTTCCCAACAACTAAACCATCATAAGATTGTACCACTACTGGTAGAAGATCCATATACTCCTTAGCCACTTTCACTGTGATATTACCGAGATTCTCGGTCTTCAACTTCGTAGTATTGGCTTCAGGCACTATGTATTGGGTTCCTGATGACCCTGACATTTTTGGTCCTGAAGTAGTGATTTGGGAAGGAGCAAATGAACTAGACACGAATGTTGTTTGTAATGGTGCTCCTGACATAGCTGGAGTGGGAACTGAGTTGTAAAGTGAAGGATTCTGAACATTGGATCCTTTCTTTGACTTGTACTTCATCGGCGGTTCCTCCTCCCTTAACTTCAAGATGAAGTCATTTATGTCTAAGGTTGCAAGAATGTCGTTATGTCTCAGGTTAGACACAAATGAGTCCTATTTCTCAGGCAAACCATCAGCAAAGCTTGAAATTTGTCTTCCATTGATGTGGTTACACCATGAGTGTGCAGCTCACTCATCAGATGATAGAATCTACCAATAATATCATCTAAGCTCTCATTCCCTATTAAAGAGAAATTATCAAACTCCTTCTTGAGAGCTTTAGCCTTTACTGCCTACAATATTGTGTTTCCATCATATCTCTTCTCTAATGCCTCCTATAGCTTTTTTGCCTACTTGTTCTCAGAAAACTGATGAAGGATGTCCTTTGGTATGGACTAAGTCAACAGCGCATACACTTTCTTCTCAGCATTGAAGTGAATCTTCTGAGCTTCACTCATTCCTCCTGACGTTAACTTGGCTCCATTAGCACTAACTGGTATTGTATAACTAGTCTCAATAGATGTCCAAAGATTGGGATCAACTTCATATAAGTAAATCTCAAACCATTGTTTCCACTAAGGATATTCATCTAACGATAACAGCTTAGGTGGTTTATTGTGATTATCAATCTCATTCTCCAGAAGTAGAAGGTTCTGGATGCGTGAGTCCTTACCGGCAGTAAATGTAGCAAGTTGATCTTCCGTTTCTATAAACTTGGAACTTGGAGAACAGGACAGTTTCAATGTGTGTATGGACTTTGCGTATGGATCACTCGTGTGAATGAACTATAAGTATGGATCACTCATGCGAATGAAGAGTACGAATGAATTCAATCATGTGATTGGATTCAGTCGTGCGAATGAATAGGACGATTGGAAGCAAACGACTGGAGTTGTTCAGTCATGCGAATGAGCAATGCCACTAAGTTCAGTAATGCGAATGGAATGAACGAATGAGTTCAATCGTACGATTGAGCTAGTCGTGCGACTGAAGGCTGTTGTTTTTCCAAAATCGAAGATTTTTTACACTTTGACACAAAATACGATTTTTCTAAGAACCCTAATCTATCGTATAGGGAAAAATCGAAACTTTAATGCCTGAAAACGTCGAAAACACCTGCTGAAGCAAACGTGGTGACTCTTTTGATTAAAACGTAGGTTTTTAACACCAAACCTAATTGAATCGAACGCAAAATCAAGAGCCAAAGCTCTTATACCACTTGTTAGGGAGGACCGTGTACGTACGGAATACTAACTGATTCTGTGTTTATACCAAATCAAATAGTGCGGAATCCTATTTGATTGGCGATCTAATGAGTGAGAACGATAACCGATCGATATAAGATTGAACTAAACGTTAAGAATGAGTAGGAATCGATCAGGAACGAACTATGAACTTGGACAGGCTGTTTGGGACGCTCTGGACGGCTAGGGTTTATCTGTATTCGTAGTATCTCTCAAACTGTTTTGTTTTTCACGAATTAGGTGGTATTTATAGGTTAGGGGTTTCCATTCGTACGACTGGACCATTAGCATGGTTCAGTCGTGCGACTGAGTCAATCTTATATCTCAATGGTTCGACTGATCCAGTCTCCTAGTTTAGTCATGCGACTAGTCCATAAGCATGATGTATTCATTTGTATGGACCATAAGTATGGGCCACTAGCATGAATACTCATCCGCCTAGGTTGAACACCTTACTCAATCATTATTGACTTAGAATTGTATACAGCAACCTCAAACCTATATAAAATAGTATGTACATATGATTTAAAGATAAATAAACATCAAATCATAAATCATAATTCATTACATCATCAAATTACATATATGTAAGAAATGAAAGACTTTTACATTTAAGCTCATAAACTAGGTACACATGTATCTATATTTATAAATACCAATGGTTATGATTTCACTTATCATGTTACCAATGGGTCAATTAGATCAAACTTGGTCAACATTTGTCAAATGCAGAAATCATAAGATTGATTGAGCACTTAGGGTTTTATAACCCAATCCTTCCTGCAAGTACTTTTTGTACTCATATGTTTTAGGTAACTTGTGATAGGTTATCTCATAGTTCAGTATTTTTAATGATCATGTTGTGACATTCGTCACCAAAATATATGTATTGACCATTAACTTTAACAGTTGATTTTGACTTTGAACTTTTGACTTTGACTCTTTGACTTTGACTTGGTCTAAATATGAGTTTTGACATGAAAATTAATATAATGATGACATGATATGAGATTATTACGCTCGACGTGTGTCGACACATTAAGTTCTAGAACTATGTATTATAGACTTAACATGTTCTAGCGGGTCTTGGACATGGTGACCGTGGACATTTACTGATTTGGACTTAGCATGATGATTGTATGCTTAAAATTGGTTTAAAGACTTAAAATGTAACAATATACATCTTACGTTAAGAAAGCAAACAAAATTGGATAGCAATGGGCTTTGCTTAAATTTTACTAAATAGACTTAATTTATTTCAAAAATATAAATTAAATAAATTATATGGCATATAATAGTCTGTTGGAATCGTATTAATGTGTATAATTTAAAAATGCAAAAGTTAGAGGACACATATATCAGAAAAAGATGAAATTGGACGAAACCGGTAAAGGGCCCGGGAGGCCCATCTAAGACCCCCTTGGTCCAATTCCTTCATAAAGGGGGCCTCCCCTTAGTTTTCTTTTTATTTTTTACACATACTTCTCCAAGAATGCTCTCTAGTGAAACCCTAGCCGTCACCATCCATCTTCTTGTTGTTCTTCATCATCTTCATCGACAATCAGCATCATTATATCATTCCATTTATTTTTGAAACAATCAAGATATTCAAGATCATGTTCTAAGAAACCTTGTTCATCTCCTTGTTTTCTTGTAAGAAAAATCATTTCTTGGTGATTTTATTCTTTGTTATATCTTGATATTGATGATATTCATCATCTAAAAACAAAATCATGATCTAATATTCTCATATCTTTTTTTGGATGATGGATCTGGAAGATCTAGGTGTTATGGGTGTTGGACTCTCTACCCGGAAAAACCCTAATCCTTGGTCTTTGAATATTCTTGAATCTATTGAAAATTCGGTTCTAATCTTGTCTAGCTTGATCTAAATAGACATCTTGGTCTCTTAAATCCTTTTTAAAGTCATTAATTTTTCTTCTTGAACAAATGAACGTGTTGAGCAATCAAAACAATGGAACGATTAAGTAATGTTATGAACCGGAAAACTAAAATCCAACTAACTGTTTGGGACTGAAAATTGGAATAATTCAAGTGTTTAATTAAGGTTTTTCTGTAACACCAGGAATTTTGAAAATAAGAGAAATAAAGAATAAAGGTACACAAAAAGAAAGAAAAGCAATAAAGCCCAAGTTATAGGGCTAAAAGTGTACAAAAGACAAAATTTAAATAATATTTTCTACAAAAAGTGGGCATGGCGCCCACACCATTCTGCAAATCAATTTTCATGCGGTTCACAAGATATAAAGAACTGAATTCTCTGGTTTTAAAGAGAAGAAGAAGAGAAGAAGTTGATTCAAGGTTAGTTTCATGTGTTTTAAGTTGTTCTTGGCTGATTCTAGCCTCGGGTATGTGCTTATATGTGTTTTATGCATTCGGGAGTGTAATTTTGGTGTTCTAGGTGTTTGAACTCAATTGCATTCGGATTTGAAGAAGTCTTTCACGAAAGTTGCAAGAGGTGAGTTCCAGATCCCTAATTTTAAATGCTTTACCATGTTTTGGGGCTGGAAATACATTTTTGTAATGTTTTAATTATGTGGTTGTGTATACCCATATGTATATGTGGATGTGTATGTGAGTGGGTGTGTGTGTGGGATGATTTATGGTTTTTTTTCATGATTTTTGGTATTAGGTTACTTTGTATGATAGAACTAGACTTGAACATGTGCGGATATGATTTGGGGACTGAATTATGAGGTTAGTTACAAGTAGTTAGTCATGCGCCTAAGTCCCCATGCGCTTGAAGTTCATGCGCCCAAATTGTCCCCATGCGCCTAGGATATTCCCAAATGCCTAAGTGTTCCCATGCGCCTAACTGCCCATACGCCTAAGTGCCCATGGGCCTAAGTCAGGCCCATGCTCCTGCATAGTACCCATGCGTCTGCATAGTGCCCATGCGTCTGCATAGTGTCCATGCGCCTAGAAATATTGCCCAAATGCCTAAGTGTTGGCCATGTTCCCATATAGTGCTCATGCGCCTAAAGTTCCCATGCGCCTAAGTGTTCCATGCGCTTGAGAGGTCATGCGCCCGCTAGTGGCCATGCGCCTGCATAGTGCCCTTGTGCCTAATGTCTTAGAAAATATTCTGAAATTTTGGGAAAACGGAAGTTTTAGGTGATGACTTGGGATGTTTCCGAGGATGATGTATGATGATTATATGATAATTTTATGATATTGTATGGTTTTGTATGATGATGTTATGTATGCTTTTATTATGTTGCTTTATGTTCCTTATTACGTATTATTCCATGGCTTTAAGTGGTGTGATTATGTTAATGAACATAAAGCATTATGTAATGAAAGCAGAAGTTAATGATAATGAAAAAAGGAACGTAAAGAAAGAATGAATGAATGAATAAAAAGTCTTGCAAGAAAAGTAAAAGGAGGTTCACAACCCATTGAGGGGTTGTTAGCTCAACTGTGTGGTTTAGCAAACCCATGAGGATGCACACGAGGGTCTAATCCTTGTGATTGACCAAACATATGAGACCCTTGTCTCTTGTCCCAAGTACTAGAGTTAGCTTAATGTTTGGGGTCTATTGATAGACCTCAGGACAAGTAACTAGCTCCATGCATAATGTTCGGGGTATAGCACATGGAATTGGTCTAGATGAAAAGTGAAAGATAATGATGAACATACGATGTGAAAGTGAATGAATGTATGATAACGTATGATGGCAAATGATGAAAGATAATAATAAGATTATCTATGTGTACGTATGATGCATGATTGCCTATAAAACTAAAAGAATGGTTTTAAACAAAAAAAGTATAATATATTTTTAAAAAATTAAAACCCACTTTGCAAAACTGACTTTTATGTATTTTCCAATTGGTAGGTAAGAGTTGCTAAGGATGGCACGAGGATAGCTACTTAGCTATTGTGATAATGTTTTTGTGATGTAATGCAACAAATGATATCTTGTAACTTAAAAATGATGTATTATTTTGTAGAAGCAATTATTAATATATGAAATGTTTTGCTAAGTTATTCCACTGCAGCATTTTAGTAAACGTAAATGTATGTTTTATATATTTTGTGCAATGATTGACCGGTTGTGAGTGTTATGGGAATATGGCGTTACAAGTTGGTATCAGAGCCAAAGTTTAAGAGAAATGGGTAAATATTTTCACAAACCTAAACTTAAACTAAGAATGGGACAAAATGGAAGGATGTTAGTCCAAGTAGCTACGTGTCATCAAGTATTTTCTTTAATGTTAACCGGTATTATATGCGCATGTTATTTGATTTATGTGCTCTGAGTAGATTTAGTTACTGATGTAGTCAGGATAAGAAATGCTTGGGGTATGGAGAGTAAAGTAAGTGACTAATCAAAACTGAACACTGTAATTAGGGACTTACTATACTTGACATAAACTAAGTTATTATCTTGAATGATCGTGTTGGTGTTTGGATCTTATAGCATGTTTAGAGGATGATTGGGTGTAGATCTTTGCAGGATCAGTTTTTACACTCACACAAGTATTTTTCTCTCAAAATCACTAAGTAACACTCGGGTTTGAGATGAATCAAAGTCCTTCTAAGAGTTGATGAATATATTCTAAGTAAATCAAAGTACACAAAAGAGAATAATTTTCAAGATACTTGTATATATTACTTCTTAACTCAAAGTTTTACAAAACTCTTACAAGCATGATACATGAGTTACAACTAGAACCTTATACTAAAGCAAATACTATAAACCTAAAATTAAGGTATCTTAGAAAATGTATTATATAAGATATGGTAGTCATGACATGTCCATGACTTACCTTTTGTCACTAACTAAAGTTGGCAATTGTACTAACTGATAAGGTGTGAACAGGAGAATAAAGTATGGTCAACTACATGGACGTGGGAAAGTGCCATGCAGTATCACAGAGATTTACAACGGAGTGTCAGAGAGACCGTACTTATGTCCGCTGGTTGATAGTAGCAACTTTTAAAGGTTAACTTGCTTTGGAAGTACTTGTTCTTCTAAAGCCAATTATACTTTGGAAGTGGCTACTTCTTCCGAGGTTTCCTTGGTACTTCATACTTCGGAAGTTGTAGTCTTCATTTCTTTTAAGTGTTGAGATTCGGAAGAGTAGAGACTGTCTTTGGAAGCTGAAGCTTATCTTCAGAAGTTCCTTAGACTTGTCTTCGGAAGTTCGGAAATTGTCTTCAGAAGTGTTGAAGTTGTCTTTGGAAGATCCTTATTTGTTGTACTCAAAAAGTCTAAGTGTTTGGTTTTGGTTGTACCAGCCTTACTTGATCCAACAAACTTCCCCTAGGCTGATGCTACCAAAATCTCACTTTTTCTTGCTCCTCAAAACTTTTAGCACCATGGAAAGCAGATACTTGCCTGTTTCTTTGTTCTTCCTAGAAGTAATGCTGAGAAGTTTGTACAAATCATTCATAGACTGGAGATCCAGTCTGTCACTTTGAATGACGTGTACCCTCTTCTTAGTCCCTTTGAAAGATTTAGTTAACAGAGGTTATAATCATTCTCACATCTAACTATTGGTTCCAAATATGGGCTTTCCACCATTTGTAAAAAGGCTTTACCTTGCTGGTGACCTTTCCTTGTATTCCTTCTCTCTCAGCTTTAACTCCTTTTTAATCTTAGCTTTTGCAGTTAGCTTAGCAAGATGAAGGCTGCTCAAATGATTTCTGATATGAGCGGCTATGTAAGAGTTGGAGGGATTGGAGAATGGCTTCTCTGCTAACTAAGTTATATCAATCTGCTTGAGTGTAGTAGAAAAGGAGCATTCAGCCTGTTGCTCTCTCAATTCTCTCTCTCCACAACAAAGTTGTGAGAGGAGTCATCAAACCTCCACTGGATAATCTTCTTTCTTGGCATAAAAGGCTAGATGGGAATCTTATCGCCTTTCTTTGTATACAGCAGAGTCACCAGCCTTCTTATGAGCTTCTTTAATTCATCATTCAATGAATCAGATTTGAGGCCAAGAAGTTTGATGGCCTGGTCTAGTGTTCCTCTTGGGAGATCAAGGAACTGATCTCTTGTGAGGGAACTTGAGGAGTTATTAGTGTAAGTCAGTTTGACAGACTCCTCCTCACAAGGGATATTACTCAATGTTATGCAATTAATGAACTTCCTCTGGATTTCTTTAAATTCCTCTATGGAAAGAGGCTTAGATGTATAAGAGGATAACTTGGGTGGGTGTTTGGTGGATGAGGATTGGGTTCTAGGTAAGGTTTTGGGTTTAAGGATGGGTAGTTTTGGTGGTTGTTTGGATTGAGTGGGTCAGGAAGTGGGTAAGGTTGATGATATGGGTTCAGAGGTGTAAGGGTCAGTGGTTGGTTCTGTTTTAACAGGGAAAGGGAAAGAGATAGGTTCATGTTGATGTTGTGATTGTGGAGTAGATGTAAAAGTCATCCCCTATACACTTCGATACATCTCTTTCCTTCTTCCTGAGCATATGCCAGCCTTGATCTCGCTGATAATACGCTGCAGGGTCTTCACAGACATAGATCCAACCTGCCTACCGGAGAAGCCATGAGCCTTGAGATAATCCTTCATCCAAGTTTTGTCCCCATACTTATTGATGGCTGCAAGCTGAGCATCACCTTCTTTCTTCTTTTTCTCCTTCAGTTTTTTCCATAAGGCCCTCTTTCTCTCCTTCTACATTTTATCTTTTTTGTTGGATCAAGAAGAAGGTTGGTGCAACCAAAACCAAATCACTTAGAGAAATTTTGGTGCTACGTACAAAGGCTTCCGAAGCCAAGTGTGGAACTTTCGAAGAAAGTAGAGTTCTTTCAAAGACAAAGTAAAAGATCAACTTCTGAAGACAAACACTACTTCCGAAATCAAAGTACTCACTTTCGAAGATCAGGTCTTAGAAGAAAAGATCAGAAGACAACTTCCGAAGTATGAAGAAAAGAAGAAGTCCTCAAGCCTCGGAAGAAGTAGCCTCTTCCGAAGTATAAGTGGCTTCGGAAGTACTTGTTCTTCCGAAGCCATTTAACCTTCGGAAGACACTGCTATGAACTAGTGGACACAAGTATGGTCTCTGACACTCCACTGCAGACCTCTGATACTGCATGGCATTTTCCTAAAAGACCATGTAGTTGACCATACTTTATTCCATTGTTCACCTTTTTATGTTAGTGCAAGTTACCAACTTTAGTTGGTGACAAAAGGTAAGTCAGGGACATGTCCTTCCTACCATATCTTAGATAAGACATTATCTAAGATACCTTAAACTATAGCTTTGTAGTATTTGCTTTTGTTACAGGATTCCAGCTGGTATCAAAGTATATCCGGCTGTAGGTAGTATTATATATAGTTTCTCATTGTAACTCATAACATGATGCTTGTAAGAGTCTTGTAATACTTTGAGTTGAGAAGCAACATATGCAAGTACCTTGAAAATTATCTTTCTATGTTCATTGTTACTTATTATATTATTATCAACTCTTAGAGACTCTGATTCATCCAAGTATAGTTTAAGTGAGTTTGAGAAAAAAACCAAGTATTTAGTGACAAAACCCGATCCTGCACTTTTCTTTGTTTATAAGCAACAGGATCATGTCATTGTCATGTAGAGAAAGTTCTTCAGGAGAGAATCCTTTGGAGTTTAGAAAAGCTATCCTATCACTCCTAAGCTGTTGATCAGATTTCTCCTTCTTTCTCAAGTTTACTTCTTCCAAGGCCAACCTTGCTGCTTCTTCTTGTTCTCTTATTAGCAAGGTTGCCTTCTCCAACTCAATCAACTCCTCAAGTGGTAAGATGAGGATATCTTCATCGGTAGCTCCTAGATTGACAAGTCTGTCAATCACTTTCACTCTTTTCTGATTGTTGAATGCCTCTTGGTTGGCTACAACTGCTTTGCTACTTGTAGCTAGTAGTTTCCCAAAAGGGAGTCTACCCTTTTTCTTTAACTTTTCCAACCTTTCCTCTTCTATAAGTTCTTCCGCAGTCGGCTTCCTCTTTCCTTCGACATCTTTGGAAGCTTTAGATTTTAGAGATTCTTGGGCCAAAGGTTCAGGTTGTTGAGTAGTGGCTAGAGGATGTGATGATGAAGGTGTTTGAATAATGGGTAACTTGAGAAAGTCTTCACAATTCACCTCAGATGCTAGTTCCAGAATTGCAAATATGATGATAAGATCATCGGACAAGGAGTAAAGCCCTTCTGCAGCTTCCATCTCAACTTTGAAAGATTGAAATTGTTCTTCCGCAACTTTGACTTCAGCTTCGGAAGTCAGTGGCAATACACTACCTGTCCCAACTATTTTGGTTGCTGGGCCATCAGTTTCCATTTCCCCTACGAAAAATCTCAGGTTCCATGTGTACTTTATGTTGACCAACTCCCTCAATAGTAGTAGAAGGTGTATTTAGCCTCTAAAGCTCTTCAACCCCAAAGTAGGACATAACAACATCTGGACTTGGCTGCCATATTGAAGATCCCATAAGAAATAGGGTTAGAAACCTTGTATAGATCTTTAAGCAATCTTGGGTCCACCTGGAGGATGATTGGAGGAGGCTCCAGGGAAACATCTGAATGATGAGTAGGAGATCATGAAGAGAGCATAGAGATGGCTGAGTTGGTGGATGTCATGTGTATTGTCTTTGAACTTTCTCCCCCTTTTTGGTAGCATCATCTTGAGAGCTAAATAAGCTAGAGGAAGAAGTCATTGAGACTTGGATTGGTACATGCCTGATAGATCTCTCAATCTGTTTCTCAGCTAGTTAAGCCTTGAGATTTTCAATCTTAAGTTGTTGAGTGGCGGACCTCTCCTTTAAAGTCTTGACCCTGAATTCAAGATTGGATACTTTAGTGAGGAGATCATGGTGAGTTGCATGCTTCCCTCATTTTTCTGAAAAGAATCATGGGGAGATGAAGTAACATACCTTGTATGTTCATCCTCACCACCAGAAGTGGTTTCTTGGCGCCCTGGTTTCCATACATAATGATGTCTCTTTCAGAGTTATCAAACTGCTTGGTTGTTATAGATTTAGTCTCAGTAATGTTACCACTATCTTGAGGGCCCAATGAGACAACTGTAGTAGTGGCAACTGAATCTACATAAGTCCCCTCCTCTCCAATGGGACTCACCTTAGTTGGGGTATGTTGATATGGGCTAGAGATCAGATGTCTCTTTAAGCTCAATTGATCTTTTAGAGGGTGTTGTGGATCAACTTCATTTCCTTGGAAAGGCATAATCTCTTCATCAAAACCTATCAATAGGTCAATAAAGGATATAACTGTTATTCCTATTGACCCGGGACATTGATCAATGTCTAATGGCATTAAGCCTATATTGGGGTTGTCC
This sequence comes from Flaveria trinervia, assembly GCA_025506515.1. NCBI lineage: Eukaryota > Viridiplantae > Streptophyta > Magnoliopsida > Asterales > Asteraceae > Flaveria > Flaveria trinervia. The sequence goes on from CM046441.1 coordinate 63,088,570, forward strand.
CTTTTAGGCTGCTCAGGGGAATATAGAGATGCACCCTAAGGTTTTAGTTTGGGTTTCGGGCTCATGGTATTGAGACTTAGGAGACTTAATGCCCATATGTAGGTCAAAGGTGAAGAAGGGTGAGATGTCAGACTGAGTGGGAGCCCATGTTTCCACTCTAGCCTTTTTGGATAGAAAAGGGGGAACTTGTTCAACCAGAGAACATTAACAAGGATTCATTTGGGATGTCTCTGATAAGTGATTTTGATAGGGTGAGCAGGTTGATTTGGCAAAGTGAGGGTAGTTGCTAGTTTGGGCTTATCACCTGTGGGGTTAACAGGGATGTCACCAGGAGCCATTAAAGTTGGTTAACAGGGATATCACCTATGGGCTTATCACTTGTGGGGTTAACAGGGCTTATCACCTGTGGTGCTAACAGGTTGTGTCTTCCAGTGAAGTTGGTTGACACTCTCTTCAACACTTTGAAGACGGTCAGCCTCATTTGAAGGACATTCAAAGTAGCTGCACAAACAAGCTAACACTGGTCCAACTCATAGTTAAAGATGTGTTGTAGGAACTTGGGATACATGAAAAATGTGTCTCTTTAGAGGTTCCCCATAAGGTTGGTCAGCACAAACCTTGAGTAATTGAAGTGGAGGCTTTTCACCAATCCATGAACTAGGCACCCTAGTTCATATGGGATTTGATTCCATCCCCCAGACTTGTTCGACAAACAGTGAAGAATAACATGAAACAGTTACTTCCAATTGTATGAGAAGTTAAACTTGTAAATCGTACACTGCTTACATCTCCACCATATCCCATTTGGGTATATGTGTCATCAAGGTCTGATTTGGGGAATTCTATAGGGGCACCTTCATCATGAAGCTCCAGATGCTCCCTGATGACTTGTTTTGTTATAATCAACTCATGGCCACATATGCTCGACCATATAACCCTAACTTCATCTAGAGTTTCAATTTGACCATTTTCCTAAAATTCCTCCATATGGTTCACATAAATGGGGGATTTACAGTCAAGGCGGTGTAGTAGGTAGATTGGGTGAGAAAGGAGATGACAGTTGAGAAGTTAGCATCCTTGGCTGAGTCAAGGAGTGTGACCTGGTTATGTTAAGGGCAAAGTGCCATTGTAAGGTAAGAACAGAGGAAATAAGTTTGAAGCAGTTAAGGTTGAAGATAATGAGTTCTTTGGGCAGTAAAAGTGGTAAAATAATTAAACTAGTGAATCGGAAATATTTAAATGGGTGAAAAGAGCAAATGGATAAGGTGAAGTGATGGTTTGGGGTTAGATGTGTAAGGGGCAGTAAGATTAAAAACCATTTAAAAAATTCCGACATCATTAATAAAATCCTTGCTTTTTACAGTGTGGGGCCCAAAGGTTTCCGTTACAAAGTAGAATGTTCTTCCGAGGGTAAAAGTATTTTCGAAAGGTTTCTTCTTCCGAAGCCAATACTTAGTTCCGAAGGTAAATAAGTTTACTTCCGAGAATAAGAGGGTCTTCCGAATAAGGAAGTTTTCAAGCTTCAGAAGTAGACAAGATATACTTCCAAGACTAAAAGCTCTTCGGAAGATAAAGCCAAATTTGAGAAAGTTACTTTTCCAAGGGTAAATTTCTCTTCGGGAGTACTTATACTTAGTCAAATTTTTGAAGAATGGCTTTATTGTAACGGGCTTAGATTGTATTTGACAAAGACAGGACACATTTAAAACAACAGGTTTTCAAATGAGATAAACTAGTCAATGTTTATCATCCTAATAGCCGTAATAATATACTTAAATCTTTGTTTATCAAATGCTTTGGTGAACAAATCAGCATATTGTTCATTTGCGTCAACTTTGACTAGTTTAATAAGGTTTTTCTCATGAATATCTCCAATGAAATGATACCTGATGTTGATCTGTTTGGTCTTGGAGTGCTTCATTGGATTTTTAGTAATTTAGATATCATTCTTGATATCAATGTTGATAGGAGTGCTCATGAAGTTGAATCCATAGTCTATCATTTGAGTTGAATCCACAATAGTTATGCATAGCAACTTGCAACCACAATGTATTCAGCTTCAACAGTAGATGTTGAGACACAAGATTGCTTTTTGCATTGCCATGAGATTATCCTTCCACCAAGAAACCGACATCCTCCTGATGTTGATTTCTTGTTGATGTTGTAGCCACTATAGTTACTATCAGTATGGCTATAGAGATTGAAGTTGGTGTTCCTTAAATACCAAAGACCAAGTTTTAGTGCTCCTTTGAGGTATCTAAGGATTCTCTTGGTAGCAACTAAGTGAGACACCTTTAGAGTAGCCTGATATCTTGCATAAATGCATGTAGCAAACATGATATTAGGTCTACTAGCAGTGAGATACATCAGAGACCCAATGATTGCCCTATACTAATGTTGATCAGTATCCTCCCCTTGGAGTCAGGACAAAGATTGTGGTTTCTGGGTATGGGTATCTTGGCAGGCTTATAATCTTTCATCTAAAATCTTTCTAAAATGTCATTGACATACTTAGATTGATTTATGAAGAACCCTTCCTTTATCTGCTTCACCTAAATTCCAAGGAAAAAGTCCATTTTCCCATGGAACCCATCTCAAAGTTTTTCTTCATAACACTCTCAAAGTCCTTGCACATTTGATCATTTGAGGAACCAAATATGATGCCATCAACATAGACTTGAACGAGCGAAATTTCTTTCCCAGACTTTCTTATGAAAAGATTCTTATCAGTGGTACCTCTAGTGTATCCATTCTTTAGAATAAACTAAGACAAGGTCTCATAGGTGCTTGGTGCAGCCCATATAGAGCTTTATCCAACTTGCACATATAGTTAGGGTATTGTGGATCTTCAAATCCTGGAGGTTGACACACACATAGACCTCCTTGTCTATATCCCCATATAGAAAGGCACACTTGATATCAAGTTGGTAGACAGTAAAATTCTTGAATGCGGCATAAGCAAGAAAGATCCCCACTGCCTTAAGTCTTGCAACTGGTGCAAAGACATCTGTGTAATCAATTCCTTCCTCTGGATGACTCTTTGAACTACTAGTCTTGCCTTATTCTTGATTATCAATCCTTTATCATCTCTCTTGTTTCTGAAGACCCATTTGGTGCCAATTGGTACTTGACCAAAAGGTAGTGGACATATGTTCCAAACCTTTTGCCTTTTGAATTGCATTGATTCAACCTAGCTACTATCCTTTCTGGATTCTTCTAATTTCTTGGGTTCAATCTGAGACAAAAACCATGAGTACAAGCAGACATTCCCATTGTGAGTTTGTCCTCTTGTTCTCACACCTTCAAAGACTTCGCCTATGATGTCTTAGCTGGATGAGTGTTGTGAATCTTGAGCCTAGGAATCACCTCCAGTTGCGAAGATAGATCCAAGTTGGACATTTTTTGTTCTAGATCTTGAACACTTGGACTAGCTGTTGTTTCAAACTCATTCAATTAGGACTGATTGAATGAACAGGAAACATCATTATCATTTGTGGACTGTGAAGAAGCATTAATAGTTTCCAATTCCTTCAATATGCTACCTCCATCAGCTTGGTGTTATGCAGTGTCACCAGATGTGTTTTGAGGCTCACTAGGTGGACAACTGGTTGAAACTCCCCTATCTCTTAAGATAGTTATGTTGTTAGATCTCAAGATAGTGGGAGCTTCATCTTTAGCTCTTCTTGGAGAACCTATACAATGTCTGGACAACTCAAACAGTTGATCATCATCAGAGTCACTTTGAGTACCTGTTCTATCTGAAACATTCTCACAAGATGAATTAGAATAGTTGGGAAACAATTCAAAGTCAAAAATATGATCAGGGCCATTCCCTCTAACACAAGGAGTGTGCTCATTGACAAAAATGTTGGATGATTCCTCAAATTGTTGATTTTTAATGTTGTAGACTCTATAAGAAATACAGTTTAAGGAATATCCAACAAAGATAGCGTCATTAAACTTTTCAGCAAATTTTGCCAAATTGTCCTTTGTGTTAAGTATGGTACACCTGCTGCCAAAGGACCTTAGAAAGCCAATTAATTGTGGCCTCTTGTTCCATAGCTCATAAGGTGTTTTTCCATGTGGCTTAACTACAAGGACCCTCATCTGCACATAGCATGTAGTGCTAACTACTGCCTCTGCCTAGAATATTAGAGGTAGTTTTGAATCAGCTAACTAGTCTGACCAGCCTCAATTAGTGTCATGTTCCTCCTCTCAGTAACACCGTTTTGTCGAGGAGTTTTGGGAGCAATGTATTGTCTGGAAATCCCTTTTGAGTAACATAATAAGTCAAGAACGTGGTTCTTAAACTCAGTCCCTTTATTAGTTCTAATTATCTTAACTTTGTGATCAATTTGATTTTCAATTTTGAGTAACATAATTATCTTAGCAGTTTCATTCTTAGTTTTTAAAAAGAATACCCATGTAAATCTTGTAAAATCATCAATAATCACAAGGCAGTATGATTTCCTTCCAATGCTCATTATACTTGTGGAACCAAATAGATCCATGTACAATAAGTGTAATGGAGTGGTGATAGAGTTAACAACTTTGGATTTATGAGATGCTATGTGTTGCTTCCTTTTCAGGCATGTAACATAGTTATCTTTTCAAAAAAATTCCTTTTTAGGCAAACCATGCACCAAGTTATTTTTAACCAATTTGTTCATGGATTTAAAATTTACATGACACATACATTTATGCCATAGTGTTGACTCATCACTAGTGGGGAAGCATTGTTCGTATCTAGCTTGTACATATCCCCTTTTTTGGTTTATATAAGAAGCACCAATTACAGAAGAATGGTCTTCCCTGGTCTAAGGATAATGCACTCATGTTTTGTGAAAAGAATTTGATGCTTTTGATCATAGAATTAAGAAACACTTCACGGGTTGTGTTCAAGCTGTTTGACAAGGTGTACTTTGTCAACTTTTAACTTGCCATTGGATACACTCCCTCTACCAGAAATGTATCCTCCAGCCTCACCTCCAAATTGAACAAGACCTCCATCAAAATGTTGAAATTGTTGAAGGAGATATATGTTCCCTGTCATGTGCCTGTAGTATCCACTGTCTACAATCCACACATTATTGTTCTTGTCATATGGATGTCCCTGCACATAAGGAGAAAGATTTAGTTTTAATTGGATACCCAAGCCTTGTTGGTCATGGGCCTTTCCAATGATGATGATGATATTGAACCAAAATTTATGCATAGGGGTTCAATATGTGTTTGTGAAGAAGAGGCTTAGGCTGGTACATCTTCTTTGATCTTCTATTCCATCCCTTGGATGATCCTTAAGGATGAGCTTGATGAAGCTTGAGCAGCATGACATTCTTTCGAAGCTTCTTTCTTTTTGAAAGAAGTCTTCACCACCTTTTCTTCTGAACTAGTCTTCTTCTAGGATGGTTTCAAGGGGACTCTCTTGTTCTTTTGAGTCTTAGCAGCTTTTAACTTTTGAAGCCATTTTTCCTTGAGAAGAAAGACTTTCTTTCGAAAGCAACCTTGCTTCAGAAACAAGCTTTTCCTTTTTCATCACTTGAACCATATGATAGGTCCAAATGAGAAACCTTTCCTGACTCCTTCACTTTTAACATTGTTTCCATAGTGTGTGCTAGCAGGATTGTAGTAACAATCTTTAGCTATGTGGTTTTGCCAGACCACACATTACGCAGGCAATGTTAGTCTTCTAGGAACTTGAAGATTGTTGTTTCTTATTCTTCATATCTTCATTATCAGTCTTTCCCTGTTTCTTCTGATCCTTTTGTTGGATAGGATTGCTGGTACTACAAACTTTTTTACGATCAGAAGTTCCTAGCACCTAGAATCCAGCTTAGATGAATACACCATTTTGCTTTGGGTCAATTTTCAACTTAGATTCAGCCACTTTCTTGGTAGTTTTTTTGGTTGCCTTAGCTCGACTTCTTCTAGATTTGGTGGTTAGGGATTGGTCATTATTGGTAAGAGGGGTTTGGTTTACCTATTTCTTCCCTGTGATGGTCTCCAAAGTTGCATCACTCATTGACTCATGGGAAGGTGGGTTAGTAGATGGAACCTCTTGCTCTTTAGTGCAACATCTTGGTTTTCTAATAGACTCATAAGATTGTGGTGGAGCAATTTTATTGGTTCCTAACCCACCTTTGTTTTGATAACAAAGTTTGGAGTGAGAGGATGATGCAAGAATGGATTGGAAGTTTTGCTCAAAGATAGCATGTTTCCTGGCTTGAGCCTCACTTGTGACAAGCTGGGCTTAAGCCTTAGACAATTTGGATATTAAATCCTTGATTTGAGTCTTATAGTTTGTATGTTCATGTTTTAACAAGGACACATTTTTCTCTAACTCATCAATTTTCTTTTGATAGTCAGCTTCAATACTTTTAAAATCAGATTTAAGATATTCAATTTAATTTCTATATCCTGATATAACTTAACCTTAGCAATACAGGCTGGAGTATAGAGATGTTCATATACCTTTGAGTTGTATATTACAGCCATGAGTGTGTGAGCAGGGGTGACATCTTGCAACATAAAGCTCCAATCAACTTCTTGAGCTACAGTTGTTGTTTCAGTTGACTTCCTAGCGGCTTTAGGTGTAGAGGGATGTGAGGAGGCCTGTGAGGTTCCCAGATTTGAATTGGGAGCCTTACATTCCCTTGCAAAGTGACCAAGTTGGTTACAGTTGTAACATTTGGCCTTGGTTTTGTCAAACCCAAACTTGCTGCTAGTTGGGTTTTAAGGGAACTGCCTTCTAGTTCTTTTGAAGAAATTCTTTGCTCAGTAGGTCAGCAAAGCCATTTGTTGGACTATGTCCACATACTCTACATCATCTGGACTGAAGCACTCTAGATTATCAAAGCAATACTAATAAGCACCAAAGTACCCACTTCTTGAGACAAAGGCACAGTTGTCCTGAAAAGAACCTTGCTGAGCCTGTTGAGACCTTGGAGTGTTAGGTAATATGATGTAGGGTCCTGAAGAATAGGATGGTTGTTGAGAATATGTCAGGTACTGCTGAGGTTGGGGGTGTCCTGAGCCTTCAGCAACCATTAAAGCATTGCTAGCAGGAAGGCTTGAAGGTCTGTTCATCTGAATGCCCTTCTTGTTGTCCATCTATACACAGTATCCATCAAGGATGTCGTATAGTTCATTCATGATGAGGGAGTTCAAGTTTTTTGTCCTCTTGATAGAGATACATTAGAACGTCCACCCGTTTGGGAGAGCACTCATGAATTTTTGAGTGAGATCTCTCAATTCAAGGGCAATTCCCACAGACAAAAAGGAAGAGATAAGATCCATGTACTTGAATTATTATTGGCTAAGGGTCTCTTCAGCAACATGAGAGAAGTTCTCAAACTGCTGCTTTAGTGAATTTTTCTTTGAATCGTTGGAGCTTCAGTACATTTGACATAATGCATCAAACAATTCTTTTGCTGACTTACAATGCTCGAACCCTACCATTATGGAGTTAGGTATAGTAGTCATAAGAATAGTCATGGCATTACTATCCATGTCCATCTTCTTCTGGTCTTCATTAGAGCAATCTTCAACGGCCTTCTCTATCATGGCATCGTTTCCACGGATGCAGCCACTTGTGGTTTGTATGGACCATTGATAATAGATTGCTACATTTTTTCATCTGGATACCTGATGAAGCCTTCTGCGTGTCTGCTCCATGATCTAATTTTTTTAGGGGTGATGATAGGTGCTGTTGGAGCATATATAGTCATATATAGTGTGTCCGTCGCTTGTCGAATAGTCTAGGCTTAATGTTATACACCTGATATGTTGTAAACACATGAAACTGGGTCATTCGCAGGAGCATATGCGAATGAGACTCAGTCGTACGACTGAGCCATGCTAATGGACCAGCCGTGCGATTGAGAGATGCGATTGGGACATTCGTAAGACTGAACCATAAGTATGGTCCAGTCGTACGATTAAACCATACGCATGGTCCAGTCGTACGATTGAACCATACACATGGTCCAATCGCACGAATGGGCCCAGTCGCATCTAATATGGGCCGAGGCCTATATATACCAGTTTCAATGTGTAAAGAGATTAGGGAATGGAGGGGAAGTCTGCCCGGAGCCTAGGGCTACCGGATGAGAGAGGAGATCATGCTCGATCTTCCCCTTGCCAAGAGTCTTGATTCTTATGTTGTAACGAGCTTGTAATCCTTAGGTTTTTATCAATGAAACCAATATTTGATAGTTCGTGTTATTGATTTGACTTTTGGTTTTGGTTGTTCATCCTTCCGTCAAGAACATGCTCGGATGTTTATCGATCCGGAGAAAACCGACTTAACAATTGGTATCAGAGCCGTTACTGCTGGAATGATCTAACAATCATTCTAGCAACCCGAGCTCTTGATTTCTGGATTGAATTTCAGATCTTGACGTTAAATCCACTTTGTGTTCTTCGTGTTTCGCTCAGATCTTGTTACGTGTGTTGCTTCTATGTTGAAATCGAATTCGAAACCACGTTCCTATCACCCTTCGAATCTGATGATGTCTACTTTGTTTCGGTTCATGTTGAATTCGTCAGATTAGGGTTTTGGGCAGCCCTGGCGGCTGCAGATCTAAAAATCTGCGTGCAGACCCGTTCATGCGACTGGGCCATGCGAATGGAGCATTCGTACGACTGGACCATCCGAATGAGCCATTCGTACGACTGGACTAGTCGTATGTTCAGTCGTGCGACTGGACTAGTCGTATGTTCAATCGCACGAATGAGCCATCCGCATTGACTCATCCGCATTTGTTTTAGACAAAAAAAAGGAGTCTGGAACAGCTTCTTGCACAGATTTGAAGATGAGCAAAGCATATTCACCCAGAGGTTCATTTGTCAAATAAGTTCGATGTGTACCCCATTATTCGTCGGATTTCGAGAATAGGTGAATGTAACTGGAACACGAAAGAGAGAAGAGAAGATGTCAGCAGTTGGTGCTGATTTTGTGGGGTAGTCAGGAGCATCTAACTACTTATGGGCCAATCAAGTTATATTTATCCGCACACAAAGGATTCTGCTTCTTAGGGGGAATCCTTGTACAGAGAAAGTGAAGACGCAATCAGAAAGTGATGATGTGAACCGGTTTCCGATGATGAATCTCCGTGCATGCTGATTTGGTTGATATTGTCAGCTGTGGATTGGAACCTTCAACCTTTTGCCCAATACACCGTGTCAAGACGCAAGGAGAGCACAATGTCTATATATTGGGATATGCTGAATGTGAGGGGGAATTTCTGCAGGTGGTGATGTTAACCAGGTTAGCCTGTGTGAAGATTGAAGCAATGGAAAACTGTTCATATCATTATCTGAAAAAATCAGTCATATGGGGAATCTTGCTGCTGTGATGGTGTTCTGCAAAGTAAACAAAAGCTATTGTGCCTAAATTCATTTTCAGGGATGTGGTAGTAACCTGACGGATCGGCAATGTTGGCTAATATGGTTTTCGTTTGATTCTATTGGCAACCAGAGCAAAGATTGACCGAAGATTGTAAGAGGTGTTATCTACTATTCGCAAGCAACGTACAAGGGGGAATTTGTTAGAGCATATATAGTCATATATAGTGTGTCTGATGCTTGTCGAATAGTCTAGGCTTAATGTTATACACCTGATATGTTGTAAACACATGAAACTGGGTCATTCACAGGAGCATATGCGAATGAGACTCAGTCGTACGACTGAGCCATGCTAATGGACCAGTCGTGCGACTGAGAGATGCGATTGGGACATTCGTAAGACTGAACCATAAGTATGGTCCAGTCATACGATTGAACCATACGCATGGTCCAGTTGTACGATTGAACCATATGCATGGTCCAATCGCACGAATGGGCCCAGTCGCATCTAATATGGGCCGAGGCCTATATATACCAGTTTCAATGTGTAGAGAGATTAGGGAATGGAGAGGAAGTCTGCCCGGAGCCTAGGGCTGCCAGTGAGAGGGGAGACCATGCTCGATCTTCCCCTTGCCAAGAGTCTTGATTCTTATGTTGTAACGAGCTTGTATCGTTAGGTTTTATCAATGAAACCAATATTGATAGTTCGTGTTATTGATTGACTTTTGGTTTTGGTTGTTCATCCTTCCGTCAAGAACATGCTCGGATGTTTATCGATCCGGAGAAAACCGACTTAACATATAGTGATTACTCACCCGGTGCTGGTGCCAGGCTTTGTGCGTTATGAAAGTCATTTATGATCTTTGGCCTAGTACCCGCTTTTTGCATACGTTTGGAGTGTAGTATACAGTTGGGATCTTTGTCGCTTGCCCCGGTGCTGGCGCCAGGCTTTGTGCATTATGGAAGTCATTTATGATCTTCGGCCCAGTACCCGCTTTGTGCATACATTTGGGGTATAGCTGATGATACTGATTCGGAAAGAGATAAAGAGATTAAAAAATAAAGTGATGAACAGTAAAGAAGATAATAATGTTATTATCTATGTGTACGTATGATGTATGATCATGTACGACGGTATAGTATGATTTGAAATAAAGTAAAGTATGTTTTTATAAAACTAGAACTTACTGAGCAACGCTGACTTTTTATGCATTTTCCAGTTGGCAGGTAAGGTTTCTAAGGATGGCACGGGGCGGATACTTGGCTCTTTTGGATGGCATCCATTTTTATAATGCTTTTGTGATGTAATGCAACTAGTATTTTGTAATGTGATAACGATGTATTATTTTGCAAAAGCTTTTATAATGAAATGAAATTTCATTTTTAATGTTTCCGCTGTGATGTTTTCCTTAAGTTAATCCAAATATATGTTTTATGTGCAATGATTGTCAAGCTGTAAGCGTTCCGAGAACGGGGCCTTACAAGTTGGTATCAGAGCCAAAGTTTAAGTGAAACGGGTAAATTTTCAAAATAAGCCTAAACTTAAACTGAGAATGGGATGGAAAGGAAAGAAATGCCAGTACGAGTAGCTGTGTGCCATTAGGTATTTTCTTAATGTTAACCGACATTATGTGCGCATGTTATGTGATTTGTTCTGTGTGTTGTTAGTAGATTTAGATATTCACGTAGTCAGGATAGGTAATGCTTAGGGTATGAAGAGTAAAGTAAGTGGTCAATCATAACTGCCCACTATAATTAGGGATTTACTATACTTGACATAAACTGAGCTGTTTCCTTGAATGAATGTGATGCTGTTTGAATCTTATAGTGTGTTAAAGGATGGTTGGTGGTAGATCATCAAAGGTTTCATGTTGTGGAGGTCGTGGTGGACGTGGTGGATGTGGTGCTGAACCACGGGCCACAAGAGGAAGGCCTAGGGCCAAAAAGGTGGTTAATAAAGAACACGCGACCCCTCATCCAGAGGGCAGAGATGAGAGTGCTAACTTAAGAGCCTTAGTGAAGGAGGCTGTAGTTGAGGAAGTGCATTAGGTCATGCAGACGATCCTACCATCTTTGGTTACTGAAGTGATAAAGGTTGTACGGGAGGGGGAGAGGAAGGAAAGGAATAGGCCTACGGGCGAAGGGAGACAGCCCACTGAGACAATTTTCTTGGATGACGAGGAAGAAGAGGAGGAAGAAGAGCCTGCGCCGGAGGCGGCACGAGGCTGCAACTATGGGGAATTTCAAAGATGCAAGCCCCCTACCTTCGATGGTAATGGACTACTATTGTTGCTCACCGATGGGTGAGAGAGATGGAAGCTGTACTGAATATCAACGAGTGCCGAGAGGACCCGAAAGTGAAGTTTGTTGCCACTCATTTGTGGACTCGGCTTTGTGCTGGTGGGACAATATCGTCCAAGCTGAGGGTGTCGGGCGATTGGAAGGATGAAATGCGCAGAGTTGAAGAGGCTGGTGATTGAGGAGTTTTGTCCCCAACGAGACATGGATAAGGTTGAGAGAGAGTTCCTGCAGCTAGAGGCGGGAACCATGACACACCAGCAGTACACCACCAAGTTCAACGAGATGGAACGGCTGGTGCCAATCAAGTGACACCCTCGTCATGAAAGATTAAGCGATATATCCAAGGCTTGTCGGCGGATGTCCGCAAGCATATGATCGCTGCCCGACCGAGCAAATTTAGGTTGGCGGTTGATCTAGAAGGAAGATTGTATAATGAAAGGTGGTGGTGATCGGAATTGGAACGGAAAGAGAGTTGGACGTGGCGAAGCCGCTCCAAACAACAAAGGTGCACGGGTAGATGACTGACGTGTGGTCACATCCGGTGCGGGGTCGAAAAGGTGTGTCAAGTGCGGACGAGAGCACACTGGGGAATGTAGAGTAGGATCCAATGTTTGTTTCCATTGCGGGAGGGCCGGACATATGGCAAAGAATTGCGGGGTATGGAGGTGTTATACTTGTGGCGAGGAGGGCCACATGAGCAGGGACTGCAAGAAGCCAAGGTCTAAAAGTTCTGGTGCAGGGAAGAAGACGACCAGGACCGAAGGGCAGAGGGCGAGTGCCAAAGTGTTCACAATGACACAAGAGGAGGCTAGGACGGACCTGGATGTTGTGTCAGGTACATTTCTAGTAAATCAAACTTTACCCTCTATGTTATTTGATTCTAGTGCTAGTAAAATTTTATTTCTGCTGATTTCTGTGCTAAGTTGCTTGTTAGTAGTAGGAGCATAGATACACCCTTTGATGTAGAAACTGCCATAGGTAAGTCTATCAGGATTTCCAAGATGATAGAGGGTTTGACATAGAGCTAGAAGGTACAAGTTTCCTGTTAGACCATTTGTGATGACTTTAGGCGGGTTTGACGTAGTCCGAATGGATTGGTTAGTGGACTACGAGGCGAACATTGTGTGTCGCAAGAAGATTATTCGATTGACAACGCCTGACGGGAGTACGGTGACGATTTATGGTGATCGAGTCACGACGATCCCGAAAGTGATTTCGATGGCGGTGGCTGGAAAGTGCATAAGGCGTGGATGTAGTGCCTACTTGGCCTACGTAAAGGATGTGGACACACCAACACCATAAGTGACTGATGTACAGGTGGTGTGTGACTTTCCAGACATGTTTCCCGAAGACTTACCAGGAGTGCCACCTGACCACGAGATCGAGTTCCAGATTGACTTGATACCGGGTGCCCAACCTGTTGCTAAGGCGTCGTATCGGTTGGCTCCGACCGAGATGAAGAGTTGATGGAGCAATTGCAAGAGCTGCTTGATAAGGAGTTTATTAGATCAAGTATCTCACCTTGGGGTGCTCCGGTCTTATTTGTGAAGAAGGAAGACGGTAGTTTGAGGATGTGTATTGACTACTAAGAGCTGAACAAACTGACATTAAAAAATCGGTACCCGTTACCAAGAATTGATGATCTTTTTTATCAGCTCCAAGGTGCCAGTTGGTTCTCGAGGATAGACCTTCGATCTGGTTACCATCAGTTGAAGGTGAAGGAGCAGGATATTCCTAAAACAGCTTTTCGCATGCGCTATGGACATTACGAGTTTCTTGTTATGTGTTTTGGTTTGACCAATGCGCTAGTTGCTTTTATGGACTTGATTAATCGAGTGTGCCAGCCCAATGTTGGATAAATCAGTGATTGTGTTTATCAATGATATCTTGATTTATTCAAAGAGCGAGGAGGAGCATGCGAGTCACCTATGAGAGGTGTTAGAGACATTGAGAAAGGAGAAGTTGTATGCTAAATTCTCCAAGTGCGCATTCTGGTTGTGCGAGGTTCAGTTCTTGGGTCACGTTGTGAATCCTGAGGGGATTATGGTGGACCGGGCAAAAGTGGAGGCGGTGATGCAATGGAAGCCTCCGAAGACGCCATCCGAGATTTGTAGCTTCTTGGTTTGGCGGGCTATTACAGAAGGTTAATTCAAGACTTCTCTGAGATAGCTTCTCCATTGACTAAGTTGACCCGTAAAGATGTAAAGTTTATATGGGTTCAAGCTCAAGAGAAAGCGTTTGAGGAGTTAAAGGCGAGTTTGACTCAAGCTCATGTCTTGTCGTTACCCAATGGAAGTGAACATCTGGTGGTTTATTCGATGCTTCCTACTCGGGATTGGGATGTGTATTGATGCGAGAGGAAGGTCATAGCCTATGCATCCCGATAGTTGAAAGTTCATGAGGTTAATTATCCTACTCATGACTTAGAGCTAGCAGTCGTGGTCTTCACGTTAAAGATTTGGAGGCACTACTTGTATGGGATGAAGTGCACCATATTCACTAACCATAAGAGCTTGAAGTACTTCTTTGAGCAGAAGGATTTGAACATGAGGTAGAGGAGATGGTTGGAGCTCATAGAGGATTACGACTGCGAGATCCATTACCATCCGGGCAAAGCCAACGTGGTGGTGGACGCCCTTAGCCGAAAGGAAAGACCCGAGCCGATTCGGGTGAAGGTGTAGCAGTTGATTATGACCTCGGATGTAATGAAGCAGGTCAAGGAGATTCAAGATGAGGCATTGTAAGAAGATCATATTAACTCTGAAAGAATGAGAGGCCTGGTCGCGGAGTTGGGTAAACACACACTTGGTGTTAGAACCCGATTCGGACGAATGTGGATTCTTCATTACGGGGATTTATGTGGGAGGATCATGGATGAAGCTCATAAGACTCGATACTCTATTCATCCCGGCACTACGAAGATGTACCAAGACAGAAGAAAGATTATTGGTAGCCGGGTATGAAGCGTGATGTTGCGGAGTATGTGAGTAAGTGCCTTACTTGTTTACAAGTGCAGGTGGAGCATCAAAAGCGGTATGGAAAGATCCAACCTTTGGATATACCGAAGTGGAAGTGGGAGCACATCACCATGGATTTTATTACAAAGTTTCCGCGTACTGCACGAGGTTATGATGCCATATGGGTGATAATTGAACGTTTAACGAAGAGTGCTCACTTCCTACCGATTCGCGAGACTTATTCATCTGAGAGGTTGGTGGAACTATTCATTAAAGATATTATAACTCGTCATGGTGTGTCGGTGTCTATTGTGTTTGATCGTGACACCCGGTTTACATCTAAATTTTGGAAGAAATTCCATGACACAATGGGGACGAGGTTACATATTAGCACGGCTTATCATCCTCAGCCGGATGGTTAGTCGGAAAGGACCATTCAAACGCTAGAGGATATGCTTCAGGCATGTGTCATTGATTTTGGAGGAAGTTGGGATGACCACTTACCATTATCTAAGTTCTCATATAACAACAGTTATCATGCCAGTATTGGTATGCCTCCTTATGAGATGCTATATCGTAGGAGATGAAGAACACCCGTTTGTTGGGTGATATCGGCCAAAAGGAATTAGGGAGCATCGAGGTGATCGAGGCTATGACTGAGAAGCTGGGAAGGATCAAGGCCTTCATGAAGGTAGCTAAAGATAGGCAAAAGTCATATGCTGATAAACGACATAGATCGATTCAGTTCCAGGTGGGTGATAGAGTCATGCTGAAGGTCTCACCTTGGAAAGGAATGATCCAGTTCAGGAAGCGGGGCAAGTTTAGCCCAAGGTACATAGGACCTTTCTGAATCATGCTTGAGTAGGAGAGGTGGCCTATAGACTAGAGTTACCAGATGAGTTAAGTGGGATTCATCCGACATTCCATGTATCTCATCTGAGAAAGTGTTTAGCAGACAAGGATATGATTGTACCACTGGAGGATATCGAGGTAGATGAACGGCTCAATTATGTGGAGCAACCGGTGGCGATCATTGATCGTAAAGAGAAGAGGTTAAGGAATAAAGTAGTTCCTCTTGTGCGTGTACGGTGGAGGCACAGGAAGGGATCCGAGTCTACGTGGGAGACTGGATAGGAGATGAGACATCATTACGCATGATTGTTTGAGGAATAACAGGTTTCAGGGACAAAACCTATATAAGGGGGTGGACTTGTAACACCCAGTTATTTTTTTAGAAGACTCAAACAAAAGAATAAAGTGAAGAAAAAACAAAAGAAAAGGAATTTAACCCAAGTCGAGGGTTAAATGTGTAAAAAGGACAAAATGTTTGAAAAGTGGGTGTAAAAGGTGGCATGGCCGCCCATGTTGTCTACACACTCATATCATTCAGATTTTAGAGAGAGAAAGCGAGCTGAGCAGAAAGTTTCAGGTTCTTGAAGAACAAGAAGAGAAGCTTGAATTCAAGGTAAGAATTCGTGTGTTTATAGTGTTCTTAACTGGCCTTGCCTCGGTTACATGCTTATGTGTATTTGTATGTTCGGGTGTTTGTTTTGGTGGGTTTCTAGACGGTTGAACTCTATTGCAAACCGGTTTTCTGAAGAAGTCATAACCAGAGCTGCAAAGGTGAGTTTTAGGACCCCTTTTTTACTTGTTTTTAACTGTGTTTAGGGCTGGAAATGCATGTATGAACATTTTTATTAAAATGGGTTTATACCCGTATGTATGTATGTATGTATGCATGTGTGTATGTTGCAGGTGGGGTTTGATTTTGGGGCTATGTATGTGTTTGATGTTGTTATAGTTGTGTTTCTAAGGCTTAGAATGTATGATTTATGTCACACCCCGAAAATCGCAACGGAAGATCGTGTGACGTGGTGGTAATGAAAGTTGGAGTTAGTCCAACTTTTATAGTCAAACGTGTTCAACAATAATGTCGATTATGAAAATCATATAACTAACATTATAAAAGAGATTATAACAGTATTTTGTTAGCAAAAGTTGAACAACTTGAAATTTGACACAATACTGTGTTTATTTCTTGAGCACTATATTATAGATAGTCGTTTGAAACGTTTGACCCTCCAAAGACATAGTTTGGGAATTCCACATAGAGCTCACCTATGACCTTGAAAAGCATGAAGGGTAATAAATTCAACATAAAGTTGGTGAGCTTTTTGGGGTTTTTCAGTCTTGCAAACTTTCATTTTGAAAATAATATGATGAAACAAGGCATAATATATTTCACATAGACTAGCTAGGTACTATGATAAATTTAGGACATAAGTCCATAATCAAACCAAGAAACACATCATTGCCCATCAACAGTCCAGACATATAAACTCCCTCGCCACAACCTGACTAGCGTGCCTGGTCGCGAGAGTGGGCCATTCTAACCCGATAGATCTACCAATATACTTTGTGGCCTCACCCCTAAGGTTAATGATTATAGGGGGATTTAGGGGCTCAATGGTATACATCCACACCACTGACCCAACTTATACCCTCATAATATATTATTCTGTTCAACCCATCATATATTTTAAAGTATTGTTTCATGCTTTTCCCCCCAAAACAGTTAAAATAATATTTAAAACGGGGCTGAAGGACTCACCTTGAGTGCGATTACTGAATGAACCAACGTGCTAGGCTTCCGATTAATAAAACCCTAATTATATGCATCGTGGTCAATATATGATGATTTTATGCTTACAGAAATGCTTTTCACCGACGTATTTCGTATATCTAAATAAAACATTTTTCCAGTGAAGTTTATCATCTTTATTATGAGACATATACACTTATTGACTAGTATCTAATCCTTGTCATTTTCTCAATACCTTATGTTATTACTATTTTACGTGCGATTCTTGCGTTCATTATTGATATATATGTACCTAGTTTAGGAGCTTAATGTAAAATGTCTATCATGTCTTACATATATGTATATAATGGGTATGAATGAAATACAAATTGTGGTTGATGTTTGTTGATACATGTGTCCCTAGTTTCTGATCTTAATGTAATATCTTTGTATTGTCTTACACTTATGTAATTGTAATTGTACGGGTACTTAATGAAATACAATATGTGGTTGTGCTTAATGTTGAATATTTCATTGATTGGTATGTAATAACGCTTATTGAGTTAACTATATAGGTTGTGGTTGTTTGAGTAATATCTAAATCAATTAATGACTATGAAACATATTCAAACTTAATCATGTGAAGTTCTCATGTGATTGGCCCATGCTAATGGACCATACGCATGAACAACTTCATGCTAATGAACCAATCGTACGAATGAACCAGGAGACTGGATCAGTCACATGATTGAAACATGAGATTGACTCGGTCGCACGATTGAAAACTCAGTCATGCGAATGGATCAACCGCATGACTCAATCGCACGACTGAACCATGCAAATGGTCGGGTCGCACGATTAAGAAACCTTAACCTATAAATACCACTTAATTCATGGAAAAACGTAATCATTCAATTCACTTCGACTCCAGATGTACGCTAGCCGTCCAGAAGCCTCTAAGTTCGTACTCCAAGTTCATAGAACGCTGTAGATCGATTCCTAATCGATTCTTGACGTAATTCAATACATTATTGTTTCTACGTGCGTTCTCTCTTATTGGATCACCAATCAAATAGGATTCTGCATTATTTGATTTGGTTTAACACATTAATTAGTTGGTGTTTCATTCAAATACCAGATCCTAACAAGTGGTATCAGAGCCTTGTCTCTTGATTACGTGTTGATTCAATAGTTTTGACACAAAAATTGTGTTTTTGCATCAAAAACGCAATCTTTTTGTGTCTAACGGAGTCTTAAACGTTTCCTGATTAAAAAGTTGAGTTTTTTCGGCATACGGCTATTAGGGTTTGACAAAATTCGAGTTTTTACGGTCAAATCAAGTTAAATCTACGAATTATCAAACTTCAGAAAGTTCAGTCGCACGATTAGACCAATCGCACGACTGAGTTCATTCGCACTCTCCAAACGCACGATTGGACTCATTCGTACCTTCAATCGTACGACTGAGAACTTCATTCGGACTGTTCAATCGCATTAGTTCATTCGGGCGACTGACTCATCCGCATTAGTTCAGTCGCACAATTGAACCATCCGCATTGTTCAATCGCACGAATAAGTTCAATCGCATACCTCCATTCGCATACCTTAGCAGTTTGTTAAACAGTAAAGTTAAACCTAATGGAGGACCAGTTTTCAGCATACACAGCAAGTAGAGACACACGTATTTAGAATCTACTGCTGTTGGAGAACGAAGTGAGGATTCACAATAAACCCCTAAAACTTATTACGTTATACGACTACCCACAATGGAAGCAACGTTTCGAAATCTACTTAAATGGAGTAGATACAAATTTGTGGGAGGCCACGAGTCGGGTTATAACATGCCAGTAGGAGTTGACGGAGTCAAACTTACTCTAAGTGGCATGTCGGATGCTCAGAAGGTAAAACAAAATGCTAAAAAGAAAGTCTATGCTTTGCTTACTCAGTCTATTCCAAAGGATATTTTCCATCAGTATTCAGAGTATACTCAAGCAAAGAAACTTTGGGATGCGTTGGAAAAGAGGTATGACGGAAATGCCTCTCTGAAGGCCATCAAGGCAAAAGCCTTGAAGAAGGAGTTTGACAACTTCTCTTCTATGGGAAAAGAAGGCTTTGATGATGTGATCGATAGATTCTACCATCTGATGAGTGAGATGCACACTCATGGAGTGGTTACATCAATGGAGGATAAGGTATCCAACTTTGCTGATGGATTATCAGAAAAATGGGCTTCGTTTGTCTCTAATCTCTGACAGAATGAAATGCTCTCGAAGTTAGATATAAATGACTTCATTCTGAAACTGAGAGAAGAAGAGCTTAGGATTAAGTCTCGAGCCCAAAGGCTAACTACGATCGGAATCCTGCACTCTACAATACTACTCCTTTGGTCAAGACATCTGGAGCGCCACTGCAACCACCTTCATCTCAAGCGCAGCAGTTCCAGCACAACCCTCAACTTCAGGATCCAAAACGTCAGGGTCGTCTAGCACCCAATATATGATACCTGAATCTAATGCAGCAAAGCTCAAAACCGACAACTTTGGGAATGTGACTGTGGAGGTGGCCAGAGAACATATGGACCTCTTAGCTGTGGTGGTTCAATCCTACGATGGATTAGTTGCTGGAAAGATAGGAAACCGCCACCTGGCAGATGAAGATTATGAGCAGGTGGATGAGATGGAGTTGGAACGTATGGACATAATGTGGACCCTGGCAAGTGCTGTCCGACGAGCTAAAAAGTTTGTCAAAAAGACCGGACATAACTTGGTTGCAACAAAAGACACAACCTTTGGGTTCGATAAGTCAAAGGTTACATGTTTCAACTGCGGTGAGAAGGGACACTTCAACAGGAGTGTGTAAAACCAAAGAAGACGGGTAATGGCAATCCCTTCTCGTCCTTTATTCGTGAGGACAAGGCCACATCTAGTAGCTCTAACTCATCCAGTAAGGACCCAAAAGCCTTAACTGCTAACGAGGATGAAGGACAGGACTGGAGCTTTCGGTTCGTGTCACCAGGAGAGTCCAATATAGCTAGTGTGAAGGATATTGATGACGATTCTGGGAGTGAGGGAGATATAGCAGTAGAGCTCGCGATGTCAAATTCTAAAGACACTGCAAATGTGGTCAACCACCTGCCTGAAGAAGAAAATTCTACTTCATCATCTGAATCACCAGAACCAGAGACAACCGATTCTGCACTCATGGCTGATTCCTCTTCAACATCTCAGGTAAGTACTACTGACCAACTGTTTAATAATCATGCTTGCTTAGAATGTAATAAATTCAGAGAAAGTACAGATTCAAAATTTTCTAGGCTATTAGATCATAATGATAGCATAGTAAAAGATCTGGAACTGTGCACAGAGGCAAATAGAGTGTTAAAATAAAACGAGCATAGTTACAAGGAAAAGATAGACCTATTGAATAAACAGCTTAGGTAAACTGAGGTTGTTGCTTTTAACCAAGCAAATGACATTAGGTACTATCTAAACTCTCTAGAGGACACTAAGAAGCAAAAAGCAGTTCTAGAAGTAGAAGTCAACTCATTAAAACAAAAACTGCATAGTTGGACAAGCTCATCACACATTGTCCAACACTTAGTGAGAGAGAGAAATAAAGGGGAGGGACTAGGATACAAAGTGGTTCCACCACCACTTGAGACCTTGATGAACACCAAAAGTAAACCAATTAACAATAACCCCATCAAGGATCACGTAGTGTCTACTCCTCTTGTTAATGATCCAGATTCCATAAGTAAATCAAGTGAATCTGACTCTAAACAAAGGGAGGCCACTTCAAAGGCAATAGGAAAGATGCCTTGTGTTAACCTGGAAAAAGAATTTGAAAAGGTTAGTTTAAAGTCAGGGTCAAACAAAGTCAAACAAGAACCTAAAAGGACTATAAAACCTAATCAATCATGTGCATCATGTCACAGTCCAGGTAAACAAGAGATCAAAGTTGTAAAATCAGGTAAAGCAATTAAGTTTGTAAACCCTACCATACAACTAACAAAGAAGTGTCTCAATCTAAACATAACAAGTTGACCGTGTGACATCTACATCTCCACCAAAACATATAAACCGTAAAGTTGAAAGCAGATCCTGCTATAATTGTGGAGAGTATGGTCACATAGCGTCTCATTGTCCTTATTACCAGACACCAAGGAGAATAGTTGAACTTTCTGCATCTACATCTAGATCTTTTAAGAGGAACTCAGTGACGCCTCCTAAAACGGATAGTGAACCCAAATTTCAACCCATCAGCCAGTCGTCTATTTATCACAAACAGGCCTTACACAAATCTGGATTATGGAAAGAAAAAACCTCCTCAGTGCCTGAAAATGAGAACAAACAGAAATATGATCAACCTTCAACCTTAAAGGGTCAATGGGTTGAGTATATCATGTGTGATGCCTCAGGGAAACCCAAGCCAGTTAAGGCTTGGGTTCCTAACATGAACTAATGTTTTCATTGAATGTACAGGGTGTTCGCTATAGTGCTGAGACTAACACGTGAATCGTAGATAGTGGAGCATCCAGGCACATGATAGGGAATAGAGCTCTCTTATCAAATGTCAGACAAATTAAAGGAGGGCATGTTTCATTTGCTGGAAACAAAGATGGGTACATCATAGCCCAAGGAGAAGTGGGAAATGAGAAGGTTAAGTTTGATAAGGTAAACTATGTCAAACAATTACAAAATAACTTGCTTTCAGTCTCTTAAATCTGTGATAAAGGATTCAAGGTAGTTTTTGACAACAAGAGGTGTTACATTCTAAAGAAGGACTACGTGATCCCGGAGGACCAGATCCTAATGTCTGCTTCAAGATATTAGATCTTTATGTCTTGGATCTCTCAAAGGCCTCCACAACGAATCGTGAAGTCCAATGCTTCTTGTCCAAAGCTACTAAGAAGGACTCCATCTCTTGGAATAGGAGAATGGGACACATAAATCCTAGAAAAATGAATCACTGATCCAGAATGATCTTGTGAGAGGAGTAAATGTCAAAAACTTTCAACTCCCAGATTTCTGTGTTGCATGCGAAAAGGGCAAACAGACAAAGAAATCTCATAAGGAAAAGAAAGTTCATTCTATAGAACTTTCTCTTGAGCTTCTTCACATGGATCTGTTTGGTCCAGTCAGTACAAGAAGCATCGCTGGCTTGTATTGCTATGTAGTTACCGATGACTACTCAAGGTTCTCTTGGGTAATGTTTCTGAAATTCAAATCAGAAACATTTGAATCCTTCAAGGAATTGGTAACTACACTGGAATCCCTAGTATGACAGGTGCGCTCAGACAACGGAACCGAGTTTAAGAATCAGAGGATGGAGGCCTATTGCAAGGAAAAGGGAATTGTGCATCAATTTACCTCGGCTTATACCCCTCAGATGAACGGCGTTGCTGAACGGAAGAACCGCAGCTTGATAGAGACGGCACGGACTATGCTGGCAGACTCGAAACTGCCTATCCAATTTTGGAATGAAGCAGTGGCAAATGCATGTTATACCCTTAATCGAGTTTTGGTAGTAAAACGGCATGGAAAAACGTGCTACAAGTTATTACAGCGACGTAAACTAACTTGGAATATCTCGAGCCGTTTGGCGCTCCGTGCACCCTGCTAAAGAAGACTCAGGAGGGAAAATTCAATGAGAAGATTGATGAAGGTATCTTTCTAGGATACAACATACCGAACAAGAGAGTTTACAAAAACTCAACAGGCCAAGTAGAGGTGTGGTGTAATGTTGATGTTCAGAGATATATCACACCGCCTGCTGAAAAGGGTCTGCCTACTTCTTAAACTATGATGGATTCTTCAAGACCTTCAACATACCTCTTTCCTCTTCAGAAGACAAGTTGGCAAACAAGATGATGTACGATGTCTTGAACACACCATCTCTGATAGGATCAAATGAATAAATCTGTGATGATTTGTAACACAATTCAATGAATTTCACACAAAGTAATCAAATCATAACAAGATATCAATAAAATCAGTTTTCATTCATATCAAGCTAAGACAATTACAGGTATGAAAAGCATATTCGAATAACTTGTGTATTGGTTTCTACATCCTGCAAATCTAAGCTATTTATACTGAAATAAAAGTAAAGGAACTAACAAATTATAGAAATAGTCCCTATACTATTACAAAATATCAAAAGACAAATAAAGACAACATGTTAATCTTTTTAGAGCACTTAACAATACTCCCCCTAAGATTTACATGGTCTTCAGTCTTCAAAATCTTCAAGCTTGACTGCTAACTCTATCTTCAATTCTATCTTCAGCCTTGAATTCATCATTCAAAGAAATCTGCTGGTTCTTCTTTGACTTTGAACATAGGCTTCTGTTTGTACGTTTCTAACTCTTTCAAAGCTTTTGATATAGCATACTTGAATTTACTTGCAAGAATGCCTTGTTCTGGTTTAGCTTCATTTGTTTTAATTTCCATCTTGTCCATTCTTTCCAATGTATCTTTTGAAAGACATGAAATATCAATGTTTGCATATAACTCAATAGGTTTATTACTGTCCTTTGAGTACACTTCTAAGACCCCTTTTCTTGATATTCTCATGAATTCAATATCTTTAGTATCTTTCTTAACAATGTTGGCATACGCAAGTGCTTTTCTCAAAGAAATCCTTTCCATGGCAGCGTTCATCACATTGATAATAGAAATAAAATATTTCTTGTCTTGCTCAGCCACTTCAGGAGAAACCTTCTCAAATTTTTGTACTGACAAAAATGAGATATAACTTGGATGTAACAGTTTTAGCTCAAAAACTCCAAATAAAGTAATCATGTCCTCATCCCATCTTTCTAGATTTCGGACTAACTTTAGCTCAAATGTCTCAGTGTTGTAAAACCATCTAAGAATTGGCTTTGATTTTTGATTACCGTCAATCACTTTAAGTCCTGGAGTTGTAAATTTTTCAAAGTATTTATCACAAAATTCTATCAACGAATGTTCTTCTTCTGATTGAACTCCCTTAAGTTTCTTGTTTTTCTTCAAAGTAACAAAATACTCCTTGTCTTCTTGATCGCATCTTGTGTTAAGGAAATTACTTGATCTATCCAATCCACGTCTTAATAATTCTACAAACATCTTCCCACGTTTTGATCAGTAGGATTGATCAGAGGTAGTCTATTTAGCTCTTTTAAGTCTTGCACCGGAAGTTTTATGATACTAGAGTAAAAATGATAAACGTCACATACAGCATTTACTCTATTTATCAAGAAGGCATCAAACACTTCGTCATACTTCCATGCAATTATCTTTACTTGGTTTGTAAAATCTGGAGCAATCATTGCATTCAACAGTTCAGCAACTGATTGTCCTTTCTGCAATATATTTCTTACTAAATCTCCTGTTGTTCTTGAACTATCGAGAATATGCCTTTGATCAGTTGATGCTTTATAAGTTTGTCTTTCAGGATCAGCAAACATTTCCATCAATTCTTTTCTATGAGTGTGAGCATCATCAAGTCTTGACATTGTTTTATTTCCTGAGGCTTCAACATTCTTCTCTTTTTGTTATCTCAAGATACTGAGAGTTATCTGTATCCAGCACTATCATCTTCTTCATTTGTTTCTCAGTTTCTTGAAAGCTTCTCACAAGATTTCTCAGAGATACAGATTGTAATCTCTTCAGCTTCCTCCACGGGTAATTTCTAGCTTGCAACCATGATCTAAGAGCAGGAATACTCATATCATCAGGATCTAGATGGTGCAGCTTAGAACTAGACAGTTCTTCTACATTTATAACCTCCTTTGTTCTTATCCATTCACCATGCTCAACCACTATCTCATTTGGATCTATTGAAGCAACTGACTCTGCATAGATGCATTTCTCGTATTCGTCATTAATTTGAGAAATAGTCAGTCCATCCAAATACACTCTATTGTATTTCATGTTCACAAGGTAGTTATATTTTTCTTCAAAATCCTGTGGTACTTCATCTTGTTCTTGTATATGTTCTTGTGAAGAGAAATGTGACACAAATTCAGCTTCATCAATGTCTTCATTCTCAAGAACTTCATCATACCAATCATCATTATATACTTCTTCAATATCATCTAGAGCATCAATCTGTTCTTGAACATTTTGCTCTTCAACCAATTCTTCAGTTCTTTGAATTTTAGAAGAAGATTCAGTCTGATCAACTTCTTCTAATTTATTTACTTTCCGTTTTTCTTTTCTTTGTTCAAGATTTTCTTCAATTTGCACTTCAGTACTAATCACATGTACTGGAGATATAGCTTTCTGAGCTTCTCTTTCCTTTATCAATTCAGCTTTAAGATTTTCATTTTCTTCAGATAGCTTCTTGAATTTCTCCTCAAGACTATCATAATCTTTAATCATGACTTCAAAGTTCTTTATCACATCTTCTTTATCTTGAGCAAAACTAACAATCTTTTCATCTTTTAACACAATTTCTTCAGACAACTTCAAATTTTCATCTTTGAGCTTTTGAATTTCTTTTTCACAAGCATTGATTATCTCTTTCATTCTTTCATTTTCAACTTTCAACTTTTCAATCTCCTTTTCTTTGTTTACATTTTCTTCTTTCAACTTTTCAATCACATCAACTTCAACTATTTCCTCTGTTTGTATAGACACATTGTGTGACATACTAACAGGAATTTCTTCTGCTCCTTCATTTTCATCAATATCAAATACTGGATTGAATGAAATATCATTAATAAAATCAGAATCAGATGTTTGATTTTGAGAATTCCTTTCTGTTACAGCTTCCTCAACATTTTCTTCAATCATAGCCTGTGTCTCATTTTCAGTATTTTCAACATTCCCTTCTTCATTTCCTTCTTGAATTACTTTAGTGACATTATCATTTTCATCATCATCATCATCACTTTCTTCACTTGATGAACTTTCAGACATATCCTCATTACTTTCTTCATCAACTTCTACATCTTCAATCAGATCATTTGGATCTATTAGTTCTTCTTCAGTTAGATGAAAGTGTGACTGAGTAATATCAACTTCATCCATAGATACATTTTGATATAATCAAAAACTGGAATGTTTTGAGCATTCGTTATCATTGCCAGTCTTTTGTACACGCTTTCTGACATGTGCTCTAACTAAATTCTGTCACCAATAACTTCAGCAGCATACAAATCTGGATTTGCATCATTAATGAGAAGTTGAAGAAATCTTGGGTACATCAGATACTTATGCCTTACTCCTCTTTCTAGATTAAAAATAAATCCATTCATTATCCACTTAGCCATATTGAATCTTCTGTTAGTGGATAAGGCTACAATTGGAGATGCAATGTCAAGAGGGAATGAATCCCAACCGGCACTTCTTTTTGACATGCAATGTTGAAATATGTAGCATAAAAGCTTCCAATGTTTAAATACACGAGCTCTGAAAAACTGTTTCTTCGGGAAATGATCTGGATGACCCATCTGTAGAAAAACTTCTCTACATTCATTAAATGTATATTCAGATAAATCTTCAGGATCATTATCTCCCAGTCTTAGAGCTTGTCTAATTGCTTCTTCAGAAACTTCAATCATTCTTTCTGAAGTAATGAAGGCTCTTAAAACTTTGTTTCCTTGATCATCTCTTTCAACTTTTGTAGTTCTCCAGAATTTTTTAATCATTCTTCCATTAATCATGGGCCTTGCACACATGACATAAACATATTTTGTTCTGAGTAAAAATCTGATAATGTCTTCATATCCCGTAGCTTCTCTATTTTCATCATCTAAAAATGCAGCTACATTATGCTTTGGCTCAAATTTTAAATCTGCCATCTGCAAAACATAACAAAAGTATTATGAGAACATTGAATATTGATTAATGAAATGTATTTCTACATATGACTTTTGATTTTGACTTTTTAATTTGACCTTTTTATTTTTACTTTTGAATTAAGATTTCAAATTGTAAAACATTAATCTTTATTCATTTTGAATTTATTATTTAACATTTCAATTTTGATTTAATTTAATTTTTTTATTTATTTTTTTTGTTCAAAGAATGACTGTCTGTTCATCTTCTTCTTCTTCGACTATGAAAATCATCTGAGTTCATCATCAACAGATCTTTTTCACTTTTAGATTAAACATAATACATCACAGACTCGCAAATCAGTTCTTATCAATAATCCAACGTCAATTTTTGATATGATACTCATTTAATCAGATTAAACTTGGATTATATTGGTTCGAACGCCCAAATAGCATTCAAACGACTATAGTAATGCACTGATTTAACCCAAATTTTATATATTTGAATCACAAACTTACGTTTATATATTCAAATACAATGTATATTCAAATGATTTGATTCAATTCAGATGAAATATGGATGTGATTATGCTTGACAGACGTAGTTCAAGGGTTTTGGTTATGAGAATTTTGAAAAGTGAATGAGAAATACGCATAAGTGTTCAATATATATAAGTGAAATTTTAGGCGTATGAGCCCTGTTTGGACGTATGGTCCCTGTTTGGGCGTATGAAAACCTAGAATTCACTTATTTTGTTAGACGTATGAGCACTGTTGTGCGTTTTAAGTCAGATGCATGAGAACTGTTCAGACGCATAAGCACTGTTTAGGCGCTTTTGCACTGTTCAGTTGCATGGACTTTGTAAAACGTCTAACATTGAAGTTAACTATGCAGACGCATGAGACATCACATACGTCTAACACACTATTTAGACGCATGGGATTATCACAAACGCCCAATACTTGAAATTTTCAGATGTATTACAACTGTTTAGACGCATGGGAATGAATCAAACATCCAACACTTGTAATTTTCATAGATGTATTACAACTGTTTAGACGCATGGAAAACGTCCAACACTTGTATAACCCTAAAAATTTCATCATGCTCCTATTGAGACGCATGTGCACTATTTAGGTGCATGAGATGAATTTCAAACACTTGTGATTTCCAATTCTTCACTCTCACATTTTTTACCATTTAGATCCCCAAATTTTGAACTTTTTGCATTTTGCACTTTCAATTTATAAAATTTTTATTTTTTTATTTTTATTTTGTATTTCTTTTTCATTTCTTTTTAAATTTCTTTTTAAATTTCTTTTTAAAATTTCTTTTTAATTTCTTTTTAAATTTCTTTTGTCTCTTCATTTTAGTCTCATCATAACATCAAATATCATCTCATTGTCAACTTAAAAATCATTTATTTGCAAAGATTATGTATATTCATATTGTTATTGTCAAACACATTCTATTTTCAGTTTACACAAATACTTTGACCACAAAGCATCATCCTTTCAATTCAACATTTCAAATTTTGATTATGATTATTGAATATTTTCTGAGAACAACTCTTTCATTTATTACTCCCCCTAAAATTTTAAGTTTGAAAAACTTATAAGTTTCTTATAAAAGAGAATAAGATCACACATCACATTGAGACATTGCCTTCACACACAAAGTCATGCATAAAAAAATTGAAAATGGAATTAAAATTTAATATTAAACATAGAATAAATGTCTGCAGAGAGATCATATTAATGAAGATCAGCATATTAAAAGAAAATGAATATGGATAGTCATAGACAATGAATAAATCCTGAGCAAGTATGTTCCAGGTCAGTGATATCACAGTAAAGGAGATACAAGATCTAAGGACAGGCAATGAGTGATTTTGACACAACTATCAACTCACTTACTTTTCAATTCTTGGATTGATTAGTGTTGATTTAGATATGACATGATGTAAAGCATACAAAGACTAAGAGAACTCAACTATCATCATGAAATGTAAGAAAGAACACATGCTCAACTTATTACCTGATACATAGATATCACCAGAGTTCATGTTACTTAGTTAATAGAGGATGATCATGGATAACCATTTGATCAGCTCTGACTATTCTTTTGAATAGGTTGTGCACATTAGCATCTTTTTGCATCAAAAAGAGAATCAAGGTCTGTAATGACTTACAACAGAGGATATCTCAGTACTTCAGGTCTATGATGACTCATAACAGAGAAGTGAAATGATGCTTTGTAACAGATCTCATGATTTCACATAGTTTCAACGGGTGTGAGAGATGTATCTTAACAAACATTCATTCTGATAAGCTAAAGCTACTCAAAAGTACGCAGATGAATACACACAAGCATGTATGTTTAGTTTGATCACAAGAATTTACTTTTCAGCATAATAGTCAGGTATTAGCTACACATCATATCTGATCATGTCTAGACTTTATGAATGAGTGAAGTATGCAACTGATCTCACTAATGTACTATCATTTCTCACATATTGCAAAACATAATCCTTTCCAAAAAAATATTTTTTATTTTTGATATATATTTTTGTATTTGATTTTTCTATGAAAAACATAAAATCACACAAACATAAAAATATAAACAGGAAATTCACAATGAGAGTATCATTTATTATGATCTTTTGATTTAGGGAGATAACATATGATTTATAAGACCAATTGATTCTACTAAGTACTCAAACCGTCCTGGTAGGAAGGCTTTAGTAAATAGATCTGCCAATTGTTTTTCTGTTGCAATTTGAATCAATATGATTAATCCTTTTTCAGAGTTATCTCTAAGAAAATGATATCGAATTTCGATATGTTTTGTTTTTGAGTGTTGAACAGGATTAGCTGTTATGAACATAGCAACTGTGTTATCAATATAGATTGGTGTTTTAAGAAAGTTGAATCCATAATCTAGTAATTGATTTTGCAACCAAAGAATTTGAGAACATCCTGCTGATGCAGCAATGTACTCAGCTTCTACAGTTGAAACAGAGACATTTGTTTGTTTCTTGCATTTGCCATGAGACTAATCTGGGACCAAGAAATTGACACCCACCCGAAGTAGATTTTCTATCTTGACAACATCCACCATAATCACTATCAGTATATCCATATAGTTCAAAGTTACCCTCGTAAGGATACCAAAGCCCTAAGGCTGGTTTACCTTTGAGATACCTAAATATTCTTTTAACAGCAATTAAGTGAGATTCTTTCGGGTCGCATTGATACCTGGCACATACACAAATAGCATACATACTGTCTGGTCTAGATGCAGTAAGATACATCAAAGAACCAATCATTGATCTGTATAACGTTTGGTCAATAGATTTTCCTTTTGGATCAGGTTCAATCTTGGTGTTAACATCTGCTGGAGTTCATATGGACTGACAGTCTTGCAACTTAAATTTCTTTAAGAGCTTGTCAACAAACTTTTCTTGATTGATGAAAATTCCATCTGCAGTTTGCTTGACTTGAAGTCCAAGAAAGAAGTTAATCTCTCCATAGAACTCATTTGAAATCGAGATTTCATTATTTCTTCAAATTCATTGCACAATTTTGGACATGTAGAACCAAATATGATATCATCAACATACACTTGTACACATAAAAGATCATTATTGTCCTTCTTTATGAATAAAGTAGGATCAATTTTCCCTCGTGTGTATCCATGTTGGATTAAGTGTTGTGATAACGTCTCATACCAAATTCTAGGGGCTTGATGAAGTCCATATAAAGCTTTACTTAGTTTATATACTCGATGTGGAAATTGTGCATCCTCAAAACCTGGAGGTTGCTTCACAAATACATCATCAGTAATTGGACCATATAAAAATGTACCCTTTACATCCATTTGATACACCTTAAATTTCATGAATGAAGCATAAGCCAGAAAAACTCGAATAGATTCAAGTCTTGCAACTGGTGCAAACACTTCATCATAATCTATACCTTCTTGCTGTGTGTATCCTTGTGCAACAAGTCTTGCTTTGTTCCTTATTACAACACCACGATCATCAGTCTTATTTCTAAATAACCATTTCGTGCCAATTACATTTTCTCCTTCAGGTAGATCCACCAAATTCCACACTTCTTGTTTGCAGAATTGAAGTAATTCTTCTTGCATGGCTTCTATCCAACCATTGTCCTTTAATGCTTGGTAACATTTTTAGGAACAATTTGAGAAAGAAAACAAGAGTATAAGCATACATTTGCTTGTTCTACTTTACTCCTTGTTGTTCTCTCATTCAATGAACCAATAATCTGAGAAATTGGATGATTCTTGTGAATACGAGATGTAGTGATCTCATCACATTGAACATTAACATCCAAATTTGTTTGATTCAAGTTGGACAACTCATGTATTAACGTAGAAGAATGTGAATTGAAGATTGGAACTTGAGTAGGTGAGTTGACAAAGTAATCAAAGTTACCTGTATCAACTACATCACCTGAAATGGATGATGTTCCAGACTCAGGTATCACAAACTCATTACCATCATTAGGAATATTTTGTGATTCTCCTGATTAATTGACTCTGAATGATCTGAAACTGTATTATCATGATTTTGTATTGTTGAATCCTTAACAAATGATAAAAATGGGTAGTTTGAGCTTGAATCATCTGGGTCATCAGAATCCGAATCTTCACTGAAAGATCCAAGATATCCTTTTGAGATCTTCTTATCTGTAGAATTAAGACAATTTGGTTGATCAAACAAATTGGATTGAAAAGAGTTTGATAATGAATCTAGATCAAATAACCATGCAGGACCATTTGAAACTGATGGAAAAGAATTTTCCATAAATTTAACGTTGAATGTTTCAAGGATTACATTCGTCCTAGAGTTATAGACTCAATAGGCTTTTGAAATTGATGAATATCCAACGAAAAATCCATTATCAGATTTTGCATCAAATTTTCCTATTTGATCACTTGAATTAAGAATCATAACAGGACAACCAAATGATTTTAAAAAGTTTATGTTCGGTATTCTGCCAAACATTAACTCATATGGAGTTTTCAGTTTATCTTTGACAATTAAGATTCGATTCTGAATGAAACACGCAGTTGATATTGCTTCATCCCAAAAAGTGATAGGTATTTTTGCATCAGCTAACATAGAACGAGCAGCTTCAATCAGTGTTCTATTCTTCCTTTCAGCAACTCTATTTTGTTGAGGAGTTCTGGGAGCACTGAACTGATGAGCTATCCCTTTCTGTGCACAAAACATTTCAATGTTAGCATTTTTGAATTCTGTTCCATTATCACTTCTTATTATTTTCACTTTGTTGTCTAATTGATTTTCAACTTTAATGATAAATTCTTTTAATAATTCAGTTGTTTTAGATTTGGCATAAATAAAGAAAACCCATGAAAATCTTGTAAAGTCATCAATGATAACTAAACAATATGATTTTCGTCCAATACTCTTGACATTTGTTGGTTCAAAAAGGTCCATATGTAACATCTGAAGAGGTTTGGATGTTGAGTTTATAGGCTTGGACTTATAAGACGCTCTGTGTTGCTTTCCCTTCAAACATGCTGAGCAGTGATCATTGTTGCAAACTTCTTGGATGGAAGTCCAATGACATGATTTCCTGCTACAAGCTTGTTCATATTCTTGAAATTTGAATGACTGAGACGTCTATGCCAAAGCCGGCTTTCATCATTTGATGCCTTTGCAATTAGGCATGTTGTTTCAGTTGAAGGATCAACTTGAGACATATCCAATTTGTATACATCTCTGTCTCTCTCAGCTATAACAATAACCCAATCTTTACTTATCTTGAAACCTGGCTTCAAAACATAACAGAATGAATTATCAAACAGAACAGAATACGATTTGTCACAAATTTGAGATACACTTAAAAGATTAAAGTTCAACTGTGAACAAAAGTTGACTTTATCAAAGCTTATTATCCCATTGGATACTGTTCCTTCTCCAGTTATTTTTCCTCCAGCATCACCACCAAAGGAGACGTGAGTTCCATCTTTTGACTTAAAATCTTGTAACAAGGCAGTATTGCCTGTCATGTGCCGACTACACCCACTATCCACATACCATGTATTGATTGGTCTTTTAGGGCGTACCTGCACTACAAGAAAGTTAAGTTGAAATATCTACCCAAGCCGAAATGGTCTTGGGCTTTCCAAATTATCAACAATTGTAAATTGTTTATAATGGAGATTATTCAAATCAGGTTTATTTTTGATGAATTTTCCAATTTTATTCAGAAAATTGTTTGATTTATTTTTGTGAACATTTATACCATTTGATTTATCATCTTTTGAAATGTATTGATGTCTAACATTTTTATTAGTCATCCTTACAGATCTTGGTATAAAGTGTTCTTGCTTGTTGTGTTTTGAGCTCATGTAATTGTTCTTAGGAAAAGATCTCAAACCTACATTAGGTTGATTAATGTCTCTTTGAAATCCATTAGTTTGATCTCTCAAATACTGTGGATTAGCAAATCCTTTGCTCATGTTTGATTTTGCAAAGTTTCTAGTGAGAGATCTATTTCTAAAGTAACAATCTGCAGTGTGTGAGTCTTTTCATCACAATAAGTACAATATTTGTTATAATAAAAATATGTTGTCGAATGATTTCTCATGTCACATATGTGACAGTACTTGTTAAAGTCGCACTCAGCAGTATTGTGATTTTATATCACAAATTTCACAGTACTTTTGTGGAGTTAAAAACAACTTTTTGTTAACTTTTGACACTGACATAATGTTAGGATCAGTGATCTACGTTGATGATTAGAGAGTATAGCAGCGGAATTCTAACAATGAATTAGCCAATCACAAGAACCAAGAGATATTCAATGAAGAACAAAACGGTTATAGACAGAGAATTCTGCAAATAATTTTATCCAATATTCGCTTTCGTGGTAACGAAATGTCACAATTACAATTAGGTCAACACCTCTTATATAAGAGATGTGACGTCTGCTGATGTCACTTCATAGTGACATCTAACAGAATTTATCACAAACTACTAATAGTTAACACAACTACTGAAGATGTCAAACAGCTGACATCTTCTTACAAAAATGCTAAGTGTTAACTATTATTACAACTACTAAAAGAAACTACTGAAACTATAACAACTGAAGAACATACTCTTCAGTTGTTTTACAAATACTGAAACAAAGAAAACTACTGAAAGGTAAACCATCACAACTACTGAAGAAGACCTCTTCAGCTGTTGTGACAACGTCTGATACTTTGGTCTTCAGCACTTGTGTCTTCAGACTTGTCTTCAGCACTTGTGTCTTCAGACTTTGTCTTCAGCACTTGTGTCTTCAGACTTTGTCTTCAGCACTTGTGTCTTCAGACTTTGTCTTCAGCACTTGTGTCTTCAGACTTTGTCTTCAGCACTTGTGTCTGCAGACTTTGTCTTCAGCACTTGTGTCTTCAGACTTTGTAATCAGCTGTTGTCTTCAGCTGTTGTGGTCTTCAGTAGTTGTTGTGACATCTGTGGACTTAAAGGTTTTTCTGATCCGGCTCATTGGTTCTTTTGGTCCACAAACTCCCCCTGAACCAATGCAGCCAAAACCTTTAACTTTATTAAGGTCCCACTATTGTTGGCAGAATGGTTGGTCTTTTTCCTCTTGATCGGTGAGAAGATGACCCATATAAGCACTGGCCTGGAAATGAGTCTCTGAAGATTTGGTTGGCAATGTATGGATGGGAGCTCTGTATTGGGGAATTGGACACTAAGCTGTTCCCCCATCCATGAGACTCACTCCCATGTATAAGCCTGTAGGATTCTCTAGTGTATGCTCTGAGAACATAATTTGTTCTTCCATGGTCAGGTTCTCAGCTTCACCATCAAACAATCCTTCTCGCCCATACAGCTCTGAGATGTACTTGGCCTGTTTACCATTTTGAGCTCAACTGTTGTAATCTGTCTGTATGCAAACTCATCAGGATGAGTCCCTTCAAGTAACAGACTGAGCTCATTTTGTTTGAAGTTCTCAAGCCTCTTGTAGACTAACCCCTTTTTAATAATTATGTTCTCTAACATCTTTTGGGGTGGTTGTTTAGTCTCATAGGCCCTCTTGAAGTCTTCTACAATCTCCGAGGGTGATACTACAAGGACCATTGTGATCTCTTCATCTACGATCCTTTTGACTTGGCCCTTGTATCTCGAAGGAATGTCTTTCTTTACAGTCCTGTGAGCCACCCTAGGATCAGGCCATACTCTCACCTTTTCCTTCTAAATTGAAATGTGTTGGCAAGGGTGTACAACCTCAGAGCTTCTTTCTTCATACTTATTATTGATGACGAAGCAGCATAAGTTTTGTCAATGCTTTTTAGCATTTCATCATCATGAAGCTTTTGCTGCTATTCTTCTTCAATCTTTACTCTCACAGCTTCCATCTGTGAGGTGGGAGTGATGGGCATGGGTTTGGCTTTAGCCAATGTTAGGACTGCAGACAGAGGCAGCCTATCTTCTTCCACATCATCCTCTTCTTCTTCTTCTAGCCTCAACACCCTTCTCTTCTTCTTCTTAGGTGCATCATCGGCTTTTGGTTTAGATGGTAAGGGAGTTGGTTTTGTGGGTTGTGGTTGTGGTTGTTTTGGAGAGGGAATGTTGACAGGCTGAGTTAGCATTTTGGAGGTGAGTGTTGCTTTTGAGTATTTGGCTAGCTCAGTCCTGCTCCCTGCTCCTGCTTCATTCAAAGCTTCAATAACAAGTCCCTTAGTATATGCTTCAGATGAACAGATCTTGGTGGTGATTGCCAAGATACTGTCCCTGGACAAGCTTTGATTTCGATCATTGATCTTCCCAGATATTTTGCAATAAATCTAATCATGATCTCAAGCCTTTCTCTTTCTAACACTTCATAACTTGCCCATCTATTCTGGATTTCTTCAATCTCTAATCGCGAATCTCAGAGTCAAGTTTATCGGTGTCATGGCCTTGCCTAAACAGCTGATCAATGATGTTGTCCATTGATCTGTTGTGTTCGGCATTAGTCTCTTTTATCAGTAGCTCCAAGGCTTTCTCTTTTTCCTTCTCTTTATCGGTCTCCACATTCAACTCCAACTC
Organism: Flaveria trinervia; assembly: GCA_025506515.1. Lineage (NCBI taxonomy): Eukaryota > Viridiplantae > Streptophyta > Magnoliopsida > Asterales > Asteraceae > Flaveria > Flaveria trinervia. Next base: position 63,124,612 of record CM046441.1, read on the forward strand.
CTTTTCCACTACTATCCTTCTGTTTCTTTCTCCTTTTCTTTCTCCTCTGTACTCCTCTTTCTTTTTGCTTTCACTGACTTAATCTCCCCTTTTTGGTTGCATTGGTTGCAAGGGGTTGATTGCCAGAAAGCTATTTGCCCACAACCTCCTCTATCAATGGTTGTATTACTGAGGAAAGCCTCTCATCAATGGCTTTGATCATTATGTTAGTGATTATGGGTGTGATGAGAGGGAGGGAATTTTGAAGGATAGCAGCTATTTGCTCAGGAGGGTTCTGTTCCTGAGAAATAGTGCCAGAAGCAGAGGCAGGTGGCTAAGTTTTTGGGAGTGGCTTAGTGTTTGTGAGACCTTCAGAAGAAGGTGCCATCTGTGAGGTGGTAGAGGCAGATGGTCTTTGTTCCTTAGAAGTTTTGGCAAGAAGCTCTTTGAGTCTGCTCACCTCCTCTTCCAGGATGGTGTTTTGGGCGATTACATCGTAAAAGAAGCCCAGGTCATCATCAGTAGATACTGAATCACCTGACCTCCTGATAGGATCAGGATGAACATGCACTGAGTGTAGCTCAGTTGTAGCATGTGCCCCTTTGTCTTGGAACTGGGGACTTCCTGCCTCAGGACTTTGTCCTTCATCAGCAGTTGCCTCTGGTAAGGTCTTAGTAATGGTACCAACTACAACCTGATCATATGCTAAAGTAGGAGAAGTGGCAGCCTCACCAGAAGTTCCAATCTCCATTGCTACACTAGGAGAAGGAACGTTGTAACCCCTATGCTGTGGGTTCTCAGCTGCACTTTGGTCCTCCCTCTCAATGGTAGAAGTATTCCCAGTAGTAATTGGTATCTGGGGAGGGGGTGAGGAGTGTAACTGAGTCAGCACTTGTGCAACAAGTAATGTAGGACTTTGGGGAGCGGTTGCATGAGGAGATGGGGTAAAAGCAGTGTGCACCTGGGGAGAATGGTGCTCTTCAATGGCAATCTCCTCAAATGAGGAAGATCCCAGATTGGTGGGTACCCCTTCTGTGGGTGCTGCAGGCTCCTTTTGAGAGGAATCCTGAGCGGCTGTGCCTGGGAGAGTCCTTATATCCACTAGGGGGTTATAGCCAGTGGATATAGCCTGTGTTTGTGTTGCAGGGGCATCCTCAGGGGACTCATTTCCCTGAGTAGCCTTTTTGGTTTTCTTTTTAGTGGGTTTGGTGGGGACTTTGGTTCTGGAGGTAGTGGCTGTGGGTTCCAACTGCGTGGGTTTTCGCAGCCGGGCAGCCTGTTTCAATGTTTGGTCAGAGTTGTGCCTGGAGTATACTTCAGGCAATGCAGCCGTCGCAGGGACTCCGAGACCAACAAGTCCCTCAGCTTTTAGCTGATTCTCTATTATGGCCATTATGAACCGAGGATATAATATCCAGCGGCTAGAAATAGATTTTGAGGCCATGTCCTTAAGTTCCAGAAAAATGATTTCAGAGAAGTTTAGGTTCTGTGCTCAAGGATAGAGAATAATACCTGCTGCCACGTGTAGACACTTGATCCCAAAAGGAAGTCTTAGGAGCCAAACAGACATTTACCATGTGAAATATGAGACGTTCAGCATCATGGAAATGTTTCTTCAGTATGGTGGAGGCACTAAGGTTGCCCTGATATCCATGGTGAGCAAAGGATAAATCAGTTGTGCCCTTTGGATATCCAGCAGGAAAAGTGGACATCATCCAGGTGTAGGGTTTGACGAAGTATATCGGGAGTGATGACCACTTGGTGGTTGTTGACGACCGACCGGAGAGACTCTGTGTTGTTCTCCCCAGTGGTGAGGGTGACGTTCATCCAAAACTGGTTAAGGGATTCGGCATGAAGGATTGGATTGAGAAGAAAGGCCGTTTTGTAGGGTGACTGGACCATAAGATCAATAGTATTATCGAACTTAGCCCAGAATGGCGATTTGGTGAGGTAAGCTACACAGTTGTGTCGCGGTTTGAGCTGCATGGTCGCCATTAATGAGAGAGGTTTTGGAGAGATGAACGTTAGGTTTGAAGAAGATGAGGCTCTGAAGGATTAGGTCGGATATTTATAGGGTACAGGTTAGAAAACGACTGAAGGGTTTGGTGTTAGTCATCAGTAGTTTTAAACGACTGTTGACATGGTATTTCCCTTTCAGACGTTGAAACAGCTGAAGTCGTGGTTTTAGGCATCAGCAGTTATAAAACTACTGAAGACCATGGTTTTGACTTCAAATGTGTGAAAACAACTGATAACTTGGTATTAGTCATCAGTAGTTGTGAAACTACTGAAGACATGGTTTTGTCATCAGTTGTTGTAAACAGCTGAGGACTTGGTATTAGTCATTAGTAGTTGTGAAACTACTGAAGACATGGTTTTGTCATCAGTTGTTGTAAACAGCTGAAGATTGGTATTAGTCTTCAGTAGTTGTAAACTACTGAAGACATGGTTTTGGCTTCAGTTGTTTTGAAACAGCAGTTGTAGAAACAACCAAAGAGAAATTACTCATCAGTGTTTTCGTCAATTCCTAGCTTTTCAGCTGTTTCATACTGTCCTCAACACTTACTCATAAGACTTTGCATCTGCTTTTCAGGTGTTCATAGGACGTCAGTACTTATCTGTTTGTACTGATTTCAGTAGTTGTAACTACATCAGTAGTTGTAACTACATCAGTGGTTTAGAATAGATAAAGTACGTCAGTACTTGTGAGGCATTTAGCCTTCAGTAGTTATAAAACTACTGAAGGTGAAAGAACTCATCAGTACTTATATGTGACATGGTTACCAATGATCACCAGTACTTATTACTAAATCATCAGTAGTTGTCACTCATTCTAGCTGCAGCATACCAAGCCTTAACACAAGGTTTTGGAAAGTAGAACTATCCAAAGGCTTAGTAAAAATATCTGCAAGCTCATCAGCACTAGGCACAAACTTAGGATCAATCAGACCTTTTTCAAAACAATCCCGAAGAAAGTGATGTCTGATCTCTATATGTTTGGTCCTAGAGTGCTGGACTGGATTTTTGACAATACAGAGCTGAAGCACTATCCATTAATAATGGAGTCTTAGTCTCTGTAATGCCATAATCTAGAAGTTGGTTCTGAAGCCAGAGTACCTGAGAAGTGCAACTTGAAGCAGCAATGTACTCGGCTTCAGCAGTTGATGTAGCAACAGATGTTTGTTTCCTACTCTGCCAAGAAATCAAACAGTTTCCTAGGAATTGACAACCACCAGAAGTTGACTTTCTAGTTAACTTGCACCCTGCATAGTCACTATCTGAAAAAGCAACTAATTTGCAAGAGTGTCCAGTGGAATACCATAAACCTAGAGATTGTGTACCTTGCAATATCTAAAGATCCTCTTGACTGCAATCAAATGAGACTCTTTAGGTGCAGCCTGAAATCTAGCACAAACACATGTAGCAAACATAATATCTGGTCTAGAAGCTGTTAAATACATCAAGGACACAATCATACATCTGTAAAGTGTTTCATCAACAGCTTTACCTTTCTAATCTGCATCCAGTTATGTGGTGTTGCACATGGGAGTAGAACAGGGCTTACAGTTTTGTAAATCAAACTTATTCAATAGATCTTTTGTATATTTTGACTGATGAATAAAGGTTCCATCAGCCTTTTGTTTAATTTGCAAGCCTAGAAAGAACTGTAATTCTCCATTGCACTCATTTCAAACCTCTTTTTCATTAATGTTGTAAAATCATCACACAACTGGGGATCAGAGGATGCAAAAATGATATCATCAACATAAATCTGAACAAGTAGCTTATGTTGATCCACCTTCTTAATAAACAAAGTTTTATCAATGGAGCCTCTAGTGAAATTATTCTTAAGAAGAAAAATGGAAAGTGTCTCATACCAGGCTCTAGGAGCTTGTTTCAACCCATAGAGAGCCTTATCAAGTTTATACACCCATTCAGGATGTTTATTATCCTCAAAACCTGGTGGTTGACACACATAAACTTCTTCCTTTATTTTACCATATAAAAATGCACTTTTGACATCCATTTGAAAAACTTTAAGATTGTGGAATGCAGCATAGGCTAAAAACAATCTAATTGCCTCTAGTCTGGCTACAGGGGCAAAGGTTTCATCATAATCAATACCTTCTTCTTGTGAAAACCCCTGTACAACCAGTCTAGCCTTGTTCTAAACATAAGCCCATTTTCATCAGTTTTATTCCTAAACACCCATTTAGTGCCTATTGCACACTTACCTGGGGGAAGAGGAACCAGTTCCCACACTTGCTATTTCTTGAACTGAAGTAGCTCAAGCTGCATGGCTTAAACCCATCCATTGTCTCTCAAAGCAACATGATAGTTCTTTGGCTCTAGCTGACTGATGAAGAGAGCATAGAAGCAGAAGTTAGACAATTGACTTCTTGTTGAAACTCCAGCATTGATATCACCAATAATTGAGACATTGGTGATTCTTCAGTTCTTGATAAACAATGAGATTTGTGCAAGTGTTTGTAGGACCTTCAGCAGCAGCAGATGTTGATACAGACTCTTGAAACCAAGAATTAGATGGTAACTCAAAAGATGTAGAGGAATCAGAGATCTCATCAGCATTTGTTATGGATGGAACTTCTGAAGCTACAGGAACATCAAATTTAGCAGACACAGGCAGTTGGTCACTAAACTTGAATAAGTGAGTATTGATATTATCATCATCATCATCAATACCACCAGGTGGAAGACATGCTGCAGAAGATGATTTATCCACATGATCTGCAACAGCTGGAGGTTGATAAGGAACATATTGCAGTATGTCCAAATCAAACAACTCCACAGGGTTTTGTGGAATCTTGTCCATAGGAGATTCATTAAACTTCACATGCAAAGTCTCTTCAACCATCTTTGTTCGGCAGTTGAAGACTCTGTATGCCTTGCAAGTAGATGAATAACCAACAAAATACCCTGCATCCACCTTAGGATCAAATTTTTGGAGTTGATCCTTTGTGTTGAGAATAAAACAGGGACACCCAATGCTTTGAAAAATGAAATTAGAGGAGCCAAGTGATGGAGAACTTCATATGGAGTCTTCATCAACCTCTGATTTACTAAGGCTCTATGCTGCACATAGCAAGCTGTGTTAACAGCTTCAGCCCAAAAGGTCAGTGGCAAACCAGAGTCAGCCAGCATGGACCTTGCAGCTTCAATTAGGGTCCTGTTCTTCCTCTCCACTACTCCATTTTGTTCTGGAGTCCGTGGGATGCTAAACTGCCTTTTGATTCCCTTTGAAAGATAGAAGTCATCAAGTGTATGGTTTCTGAATTCAGTCCCATTGTCACTCCTTATACACTTGACTGAAAGGGAATACTGCTTCTCAACATACAACACAAAGTGAATAATCTTCTGAGCAACCTCATCCTTTGAATGTAGAAAGAAAGTCCATACAAATCTGGAGTAATCATCCACAATTACCAGAAAGTATTTCTTCTTTTCCATGCTCATCACTCTCATAGGACCAAATAGATCCATATGCAGTAGTTGCAAGCAGGCAGTGGACTTAGGCTCTTCAATAGGAGGGAATGAGACTTTGTGCTGTTTTCCTTTTAAACAAGCAGTGCAGGTTTCATCACAGTGGACTCCTTTATTGGTAAGCCTCTGACTAAACTATTGTGGATCAGCTGATTCATGTTTTTGAAATTAACATGACCCAGCCTTCTGTGCCACAGTTTAGATTCTTGAGAAGAGGTTTTGGAAAATAGGCAAGGATTGCCTCTAAGATCTATTTTCTGGAAAGATCTAAGGCATACACTCTTCCTGTCCTGTTGGCTCTCAGGAGATCCACACCTTATCAATCAAATACAGAACTTTGGATGACAGAATCCTACAGTTCTGACTGGTGAAAAGAGCAACATGGCCTTTATCACACATTTGACTAACACTCAAGAGATTGTACTTGAGATTTTCCACATGCTTAACATCATCAAAATTTATTTCTCCATTGGAGACAAAGCCTTTACCAACGATGTAACCCCTAGCATCATTGCCAAAAGAAACAAACCCCTTCTTTCCTTGAGAGTAGTCATGAAGAAGAGAGCTATTCCCAGTCATGTGCATAGATCCCCCACTGTCTACATACCAGATGCTACTTTGGCATGTTGAAGAACCCTGCAATTATAACAATCAGTTAGTTTTGGAGACCCAAACCTTTTTGGTTTTGGGCCTGTTCTCATCAACAAATGGTAAACTAACAGGTTTGATGGAAACAACAGCCTGAGAGGAAGAAGATGGTGAAGAAGAGGAATCCTTTGGCTTGGACCTCCTTTTCTGTGGTTTCAACATAGGAACATCTAATTGGTTAACTCTTCCCAATATATGTTGAACCATCATAACCAGCTGTGTCTGATTTTGTGATAAAGCTTTCAGCTCATCAGACACATTGGCATTGGAGTTTGATAAGTTCCTATGTTGCACCTTCTTTTTTTGAGCAATCTCAGTTGTTACCTGTTTAACCCCTTCCTTTTTGGATTTCTTTATGGACTTAAGGGTTACAGGATTTGATGTTGCTGATACAAATGTGGTCTCAAACTCAGTTTTCATTTTAACCATTTTCTCTTTAATTTCCTCTTTATGTTTGAGTTTGATCCTCTTTTGTACCAACAATCATCTGTAAGATGATTGAACAAGCCACATACTTCACATGGTTTCTTCTTCATCTTATGTTGATCATCGACTAAAGAGGATGAAACTACTGAAGACTTGCTCTTCAGTGCTTTGGAAGCATTGTTTGCTTTCTTGACTTCCTCTTTAGTAGTCTTCAAACTCTTTCTACTGACAGTTTTCTTCTTTTCAGTACTGACAGTAGTTGGAGTTTGAACTTCAGGTGTTAAATCTTGCTCTCCAGTCCTTTCAGGACTTTCAGAATTAACTCCTGAGTTGATCAACTCATTGATCATGTGAGTGTCAGTAGTGGAACCATCAACATCAGCTGATAGGTTCTGAGAGGGCTTAGTGCTGACTTCTACTTCTGAGGGTGTTGTATCATAAAGTAGATCACATGATGAAATGGATTGGTTATTGCTCTCACCATCAGATTCTACCTCTGCTCTGGGGGTAAAATCTGTAGGTGGAGCAGTGTGATTGTAACCAATGCCAAACTTCACATTGGAAGCAGATTGCTTACTAAGAAGCATTTCAAAACCTTTGCATGATTTTACCCATCGATCACACTCTACATGGGTGAATGAAAGGGTTTCCTTGAGATCTTTATACTTCTCTAGAAGTATCTCTTCCCTAGCCTTATCATCAGTTATTTGGCATTTAAGTTTGTAAATCTCATCATTCTTATCATTAAGCCCAGACTCAAATTCAGCTTTGCTTTTGGAAATTATTTGTTCTAGCTCAATGTTCTTGTTGATTAAAGCTACATTTGCTTCTCTAATAGATGCAAATACGGCTATGCATGATTCAGAACATAGTTTGGCTTTTGCCTCAAAGGATACCTGTGATACCTTTGGTGTAGAGGCATTAGAGGATGAAGTATCAGCAGAATCCAAAGCCATAAGAGCTAGATTTCCAAAGGGACTGTCACCACCATGTTGACCAGCACCAGTGAACAGTTGTTCATGACCAGACAAATCATCTAGTAAACTGCTCCAGTCAACAACTCCTGGGGTGAAGAAGCTGTGTTGTTGAGGTTGAATTTGTTGATGAGATTGGGAAGGTTGAGGTTCAGGCAATGCAGGTGATTGTTGTGAAATGAGAGCTTGAACTGGATTAGACTGAGGCAAGTAGTAGCAGGGTACAGGATATGACATTGGACCCTGGGGGACAAAGTATGCAGGAGATCTAGGGTGTGAATGATGACCAGAACCAGCAGGATGTTGCCCTCTGTTTTGTGGACTAGTACTAGGAAAAGTCACAAAGGGTGCAGAAGAGTTAGATCCAGTTGATCTACACTCTCGTGCAAAGTGTCCCAGCCTTTGGCATTTGTGACACCTCAACTTACTCTTGTCAAAACCAACTTTGGTTTTGCCAGAGAGTCCAGGAAATTTCCTGCCAGTTCTCTTGTAGAACTTCTGAGATCTGATATTAATCAATTCCATTTGGCTCAGAATATCCATCTCTTCTAGATCATCATCAGCTATTCCTTTCAAATCATCCGATGAAGCATAGATTGTCACTATTACTGCCAGAATGACTCTCAATACCAACAAATGCATGATCAGAACTATTTGAAGAGAAATCAATATGCTCATCATAATTGCTTTCAGATGCAGCATATTCTGACTCATGACCAACCAAGGCAGTATTTCCTGGTACAAAATCATCAGTGAGCTTTCCTGATGAGGACAGTTTCCTTTTCTGCTCTATCTCTCTTTCGAATGTAAGCAGTTTCCCATGAAGTTGGGTGAGAGATAGGCTATCCAGATTTGCACTGGAGCGTAGGACAATAGTGTATGTGTCCCATCTCTCAGGCAGTGATCTGAGGAACCTGTTATTCATCTGGCTGTTGGTGTATTCCTGTTTCACCATTTTCAGCTCAGAGATCAAGCAGGAAAAATGCTCAAACTGTTGAGTCAGTGTCTCACCCTTTCTATGAGAGAATGTCTCATATTGTTGGGCAAGGATTTCTCTGTTGTTTGCTAAGACCTCATCTGTGCCACCAAATTGTTCCTTCAGGGCATTCCAGAGATCATGAGCAGTTTCATGATGCATAAGCCCTGAATAGATTTCATTAGGCAGTGCCATGGCCAGAATTCCATGGGCTTTAGCATCAATCTCAAACAGTTTCCAATCTTCATCAGAGTATTGTTCCTTCTTCTTCGGAACCATTTGATTGGTTTCTGGATTGTTCACCATAGGCTTATGTGGTCTATGTACCACAGATGTCCAACAACCTGAACTGTTAACAGACAGGTGATGAAGCATTCTTCGCTGCCATATGTTATACTCGGTCCTAACCAGCATCGGGGGCTTAGTTGAGGAACCAGTATTGTGAGGATCATTAGAAGGAGTAGTCATCTCAGATTCAATCAAATTCAATTAAGCTATAACAGATTTAGAACAAAAACACAACAACCAATTGAACCAAGAGAGATCTCAAAATAAATGAACGAAAGCGTCCGAAATTCAATAATCTATAACCAGTTCTTGGAAATATGCTAATTCAATCAAACATAGATATCAATTAGCAGTTTCAATGATCAATTATTAGATCAATCAATGATTAACTTGCTCTGATACCACTTGTTAGGATCAGTGATCTACGTTTGATTGATTAGAGAGTATAGCAGCGGAATTCTAACAATGAATTAGCCAATTCACAAGAACCAAGAGATATTCAATGAAGAACAAAAACGGTTATAGACAGAGAATTCTGCAAATAATATTTTATCCAATATTCGCTTTCGTGGTAACGGAATGTCACAATTACAATTAGGTCAACACCTCTTATATAAGAGATGTGACGTCTGCTGATGTCACTTCATAGTGACATCTAACAGAATTTATCACAAACTACTGATAGTTACCACAACTACTGAAGATGTCAAACAGCTGACATCTTCTTACAAAAATGCTAAGTGTTAACTATTATTACAACTACTGAAAAGAAACTACTGAAACTATAACAACTAAAGAACATACTCTTCAGTTGTTTTACAAATACTGAAACAAAGAAAACTACTGAAAGGTAAACCATCACAACTACTGAAGAAGACCTCTTCAGCTGTTGTGACAACGTCTGATACTTTGGTCTTCAGCACTTGTGTCTTCAGACTTTGTCTTCAGCACTTGTGTCTTCAGACTTTGTCTTCAGCACTTGTGTCTTCAGACTTTGTCTTTAGCATTTGTGTCTTCAGACTTTGTCTTCAGCACTTGTGTCTTCAGACTTTGTAATCAGCTGTTGTCTTCAGCTGTTGTGGTCTTTAGTAGTTGTTGTGACGTCTGTGGGACTTGAAGGTTTTTCTGATCCGGCTCATTGGTTCTTTTGGTCCAACACATAATGTTTGATTTTGGTGTCATATAGTTAAACTGTTGTCTTTCATTTTTCATAGTTTGATTTTGTGTCAGATTATTGTTCATTTGTTTAACATGAATTTCCTTTTTGAATGTATTAGAAACAAATCTTTTTGCTACAGCGGAAGTCTTTGAATCTGAACTAGATTTCAGATCTGAGTTTGATTTGTTCATAACATTTGATTTATTATTTGAAAGAGAATTCATATTTAACATACCTGCTGACACAAATTTAATTGGTTTTAGTTTTGATGTTTGATTTGTTGCTTTAATCAATTTTTCTGAACTTTTGTTTTGTTCAGATGTTACTTTTACAGATTTCTTTCTTCTTCTTTGATTCTTTGATTTAGAAGAGCTTGGTTTATTTTCATATTGAACATCATCAGAAGAAGATTCCTTTTCTGATAGAAATTGTTTCATATTGATGGTGTGTGAATCTTCTGATGTTCCTATCTGTTGTTTATCCTTGTTTTGAACTATGACTTCTTCTATTACATTGTGAATTTGATCAAAAGAGATATTTTGTTTTGGTTGTTTTGGTTCATATGATTTTATCTTGATTGGATGTCCATTTTTGATTTTTTCTTGATCTTTTTCAACAACACTTGAACATTTTCTTTTTCCTCTTCTGCATTCTTGGTTTTGATCTGAAAGGCTTTAAGCTTTGCTTTGTTTTCTGGTGAATGATCATGAGTATTGAAATTCTCTGGTAGTGTGTTTGTGATAGATTCAGGCATAGGTTCATGAGTGAAACCTAATCCTGCTTTTTGTTTATCTTTCCTTTCACTGATTAGTTTCTCTACTATCATTTTTGAACTCTTAACTTTTGCTAGATCAAATTGAGTAGCAGCATGTGCTATTTTCTCTCGTTCAAGATTCTTGGTCATCTCTTCTAGTTGTTTTGTAACAATTTCTAAATCTTTGATTGTTTTGTTCCATGAATTTTGAAGAGAGATATTCTTTTGATCTGCAGTTTTATGATCAGATTTAAGTTGATTATGCATAGATTTCTCTTGTTTTAGCTTTTCACAGATTTTGAATGAATAGTTTTTGTAGTGTTCAACATGTTCAAAACATGATTTGGTGCAAAGCTTTTCTCTTACTTCTGATGGTATTGTAGGAATTTTGGAACTGTGGTTTCAGATGATGAAGTAGAAGATTTAACCTTTGGTTGATCAGACTGAATCATTAGAGCTACTTCCTCTGTATCCTCTTTAGGATCAGACTTGTCACTCCAATCATAGTTATCTTCCTCTTCATCACTTTCCCCTTTTGGGTCATTGTTTTCTGACCAATCTTCCTCTTGAATTTCTGCAATAAGAGATAAACTTGATGTTAATTCATTTGTAAATTGATCTGCATATGCACTCCAATCATATCCATCTTTTATGTTGACTACTAGTGCTTTCTTTGTTTCATTAGATGGTTTGGTTTCATCTTTAAGCTCTGGCATGGGAAGACTTTGATATGGCTTTTGAAAAGTCTTCTGAGCTTGTTGAAACCTTTGATTATTTGAGCTTGAATGAGCACTTCCTCCATTATTCCTTGGAGCTTTACATTCTCTTGAGAAGTGTCCATAACTATTGCAGTTGAAACATCTGGATTTTGACTTGTCAAATCCAACAGTCTTGTTTGCACTAGGCTTGTATTTCTTGTTGACATAAGAATGTTTTTGAGTCCTGTAGGCAATCATCACCATCTGCCAGTTCAGGTCCATCTCTTCAACATCTTCAGGATCCATCTCAAATAAATCCTGTAAAACAAAATCTAGTTGAGTTAAATGGCTACCTTGATATGCTTGAAAGCTAGCCATAAAAGCAGTAAATGCAGTTTTGGACTCTTTATCCTCTAATAGGATGTTAATCACATCTTTAACTTTGCTAGATTTAGTAGAGTTAGACGATGAAGAAGTCTTTGTCTGAATATTTGATGATTGTGACTGTGTTTTAAGAGGAGATTGAGAATGAGATTGAGTTGTATATGCAGGTGCACTGGTAAATGATGAGTCAGTGAAAAATCCTGCTCCTACAAACAAATCTCCTTCTTCTTCAGGGCTTTTCTCACTCTTTGCCATGAATGCATTTTCTATGGTGGTTGCAAGAGAAGCAACAAACTGATATTGAGACATTGATGCTGCTCTATCATTGTTCCTTGAGCTTTCATCAATCTCCACTGATTCTATTTTTGCAATAAGAAGATAGTAAAGTTACAGTTTGTTTCCATGATGATGGTAAAGCATTGAGTAGTCTGAGATTTAAATCTTCAAGATCAGGTTTGATACCAGCTGTTGACATCTCAGTTATGAGTTGAACAAATCTGTTCATCATTTGATTTATTGTCTCTCCAGACAAATGTTGAAACAATTCTAATTGTCTTTTCAGCTTTTGTTTCTTTAAATTTGGAATCTCTTTACCTCCTTCACAAAATGATCTTCAATGCTAGTTTGATATGCATCTAGCCTTGTATGAACTTCTAAAGGTAGTCCTTTACACATTAATGAATAGGCTTTAGTATCATTCTTAACTCTTTTCAGATCATCTCCTTGAAGATCATCTTCTGGATAAGGTTCTGGAGAATCTTTAGTATACACAAATCCTCTGTCTGGTCCATTAGTTATTATAGGAATGTATGGTCCTTTTTCTATAGATTTCCAGAGATCAGTGTCAATAGAATTAAAATGTTGTTTTAGTCTAAGAGACCAATTTTTGAAATCAGCTCTATTTTTAAGCTTTGGAACTCTGTTTTCAGAATCTTCTGATTTTACCATTCTTATATTTTTTTTAAAAAAATCTAAGTATCAAGGTTAAAACGTCTGAACAGTATTCAAACGTCTCAACAGTTGATGCGACTAAGTTGAGAAACGTCTAAGGGAATGCCTTAGAAAAATTTTCAAAATGTGTAAGTATTAATGCGTCTAGAAGGTTTCAAGCGCCTAAACAGTTGTCAAACGCCTGAATAGTTGTAAAACGCCTAAACAGTTGTCAAGCGTCTAACAATTATCAACTTAACACAGGTGATACGTCTGGAATTCTCTTCAACAGTACTCAAATGACTGACTAAAAATGTCTACACAGTGTTAATGCGTCTAACACTTAGACAAATTCTGTCAATCTCAGCTCATGCGACACATTCATCATCTTCAAATGAATGTAACGAACTCAAATCTTCTGAATTCTTCAAATGTTGATGAATTCGATTGAAATTTTTCAATTAGATGAGTTTTATGCCGATAAACATTCTTCTTAATATCAATTTCTTCAATTTCAACAACAAATCAATCAATTTTTGAAATTTCAGTTCGAAACTTCAAGCTATTTTCGAACAACAAATTCAATAGTTTACTTGAATTTGATGAATTAATCTGCTAATTATGATTCAAATCATGTTTCTGATGATGAAACACAACTGAAATTCACAAATTTTCAATTGAATTGTATCTCAATCACAGATTCAGTGAGATTTTTAGGTTTTCAAGTTCGATGAACTTAAAACGAAAATCAATCACTAACAGCTTACCAATAGCTCTGATACTATTTGATAGGATCAAATGAATAAATCTGTGATGATTTGTAACACAATTCAATGAATTTTACACAAACTAATCAAATCAAAACAAGATATCAATAAAATTCAGTTTTCATTCATATCAAGCTAAGACAATTACAGGTATGAAAAGCAGATTCGAATAACTTGTGTATTGGTTTCTACATCCTGCAAATCTAAGCTATTTATACTGAAATAAAAGTAAAGGAACTAACAAATTACAGAAATAGTCCCTATACTATTACAAATATCAAAAGACAAATAAAGACAACATGTTAATCTTTTTAGAGCACTTAACAATCTCAAGATTCAACAAGTCATGACACTACCAACTCAGGGGGAGTAGTTGATGTGAGTGATTCTTCCTCTGATGAAGAAAATGAAGAAAATGATCAGATCAACCAGGATGTACAGGTCCTGACTACCACAAGTTCACAAGCATCGGCTAGTGATGCTTCTGAACCATCAGAACCTCAGACTCCGACTGCCTCAGATCCAGAACCAAATGTTCATAATCTTGACTCTGAGGTGGTTGTTCCGACAACTCCTGATCACGTCTAAACGTCTATCATCCATTGGATAATATTATAGGAGATGTGAGATCAGGGGTTCAGACTAGAAATCAGCTATACTCAGCTGATTATGCCTCCGTGATGGAAAAAGGATACCTTCACGATGGTGCATACCGTTGCTTTGTGTCTCAGTTTGAACCAAAGTATGTTAGTGAAGCACTAAATGATGAGGCTTGGGTTAGTGCCATGCAGGAAGAACTTCTTCAGTTTAAGAAGTTAGGTGTATGGACACTAGTTGATAGACCTAAAGGTGCTAAAGTCATTGGCATCAAATGGGTCTTGAAATGCAAGAAAGATGATCAGGGAGTGATCATCAGAAACAAGGCTCGGCTTGTTGTTCAAGGTTTTCGACAAGTTGAAGGTATCGACTATAATCAAGTATCTGCACCAGTGGCAAGGATGGAAGCCATCCGCATCTTCCTTGCCTATGCATCTTATATGAAAATCAAAGTTTATCAGCTAGATTTTAAGAGTGCATTCCTTCATGGTGAGATCAGAGAAACAGTGTATGTCAGTCAACCTAAAGGATTTGAGGATCCATATCATCGGGATAGAGTTTACAAACTCGACAAGGCTCTATACGGGCTTCATCAAGCTCCACGGGCTTGGTATGAGAAACTCTTGACTCATCTTGTGAAACACGGATTTCGCAGGGGAGTCATTGACTGCACACTGTTTATCAAAGAAAAAGATGGAGACTTACTGCTACTACAGATCTATGTAGATGACATAATCTTGAGTTCAAAGAACGAAAAATTATGCAAATAATTCGAAGCAGTAATGAAGGCGGAGTTTGAGATGAGTGCCATGGGGGAGATGAAGTTCTTTCTCGGGTTACAGGTGGATCAGACACCAAATGGAATCTTTTTACATCAGACCAAGTATGTAGGGCATATTCTCAGTCGGTTTGACATGGAGAATGCTTCCACAGCTGGCACTCCACCGGCTACAAACCATGATATAGCACCCGATAAGAACGGTGATCTGGTAGATGCCACTATGTACCGAGGGATGATTGGATCTCTCATGTATCTCACTGCCTCAAGACCTGATATCATGTATGCTACATATTTATGCTCATGATATTAGGCAAAGCCTAAGGTGAACCATCTAATTGGGGTCAAAAGGATATTTCGTTATCTGAAGGGCACACCCACACTTGGGTTGTCGTATCCTCATGATGATGACTTTGAACTTACAGCGTATAGTGACTCGGATTACGGCAGCTACAAGATGAACTACAAGTCCACGTCAGTAGGGTGTCAGTTCTTTGGGAGAAGATTAGTAACCTAGCAGTGTAAGAAGCAGACCTCGGTTGCATTATCAACCTATGAAGCCGAATACGTTGTTGCTGCAAGCTGCTGTTCCCAAATCATATGGATTCAACAGCAAATGCAGGATTACGGTTTGCATTTCACTTCCACTCCTATCTTTGTTGATAACTCTGCTGCGATTGCAGTCACTAAAAACCCGGTCCAACATCCTAAGACCAAACACATCGGAATCAAATATCACTTCATACGTGATTGTTTTGAAAAGAATTTAATTGATGAGATAAAAATAAACATTGATTTTCAACGCGCTAACCTCTATACAAAGGCTTTCGACAAACCACGTTTTCTATATCTGTTAGAGGTAAATGGCATTAAAAGAAAAGTGAGGTCATTCCTGAAGATGACCGTGTATAATCCGATGCGTCGTGTCTAGGTTCTTTAAATTTCTAAATTTTTATTCTCTTTTAATTTATTCTCTTGTTTTTGTTTAATTTTAATTCGTTTAATTACAATTAGTTTCTTTCCTTGCCCGTTAAAATCCTAAAACGCAAATCCGTAGTGGTTTTATAATTTTAGGGGGAGAATAGGTCTAGGAAATAAAAAACGAGGGAAAAGGAGAGGCAAGCTGAAAATAAATAAGATAATATGTGTGATACCGATTCAATGTTTGGAATATGATAGTACACAGGTACAAACCATTTGAGACTTTAAAATTCAAAATTGAAAAGGATGCAAAGTTCGAGTATAAGTCTATGTAGTCTGAGCAATATAAAAGGAAATATGATAGATAAGCTAGCTACTACTAAGGTAACACAAAGAAAGTAGACCTAGAGGTTGCTAGACCACAGATGATATGTCGGTAGATTCAACACAATAGATGACTAAACCTGTTGGTGATCTCAAGATTAAACTAAAATGTTCGACTAGCTGTGGGTAACGCCTTATCCTTGGGTAACACAATCAACAAGATTCCATTAAGGGGTGACGAGCAAAATAAACGCCACAAAAGTGTGCGTGAGACCAAATCATGAGAAAAAGCACATGAAAATGCAAATACAGTCAAACTGATAACCTATGGTGTTGGTGAGATCTGTGCAAAAAGAAGAAAAATTGCTCAAACAAGAAGATAGGTTATGTGCCTCTCTGCTGTGCGGTGGCACTGACCTGAGGATAAACATAACCTATATATTCTAGAACTCATTGTTGTTTGCCGCCACTCTGCTGTGCGATGGCACTGACCTGAGGATTGGCTTCTCTTTGAAAATTCTAAGAATAGTCTCTTCTTGAACTCTACCCTAAGACCGCTCAAAAATCTCCTGCGGAATGTTGATTACCATATAAGTATGGGATCCACAAGTGCTTGTTGAAATAAACAAACCTTTAAACGATCACCCAACTGAGTTGAAAGTCTGTGTATGAATTTAAGAGGATAAGTATACCGACAATCACTATGGCTACAATTCTTGAAAGTTCAAATCAGTGTGGGGACCTAATAGTACTAGTATGATTTCCTAAACTTGCTAAATGGCTCTAGATGAAAAACACAAATAGAGCATCAAAGGTTTTAACTAACTTGTCTCAAATGATTTGAATATCATGTATGATTCCAACTTAAATTGGTCCATGTATGGTTTAAAAGATTAAGGCTGCCCTCTGAGAAGAATTATTCTTTAGAGTTACATCTTAGGAATTAACTCTCACAAAACACAAAAACATGTCTAAGTGTAATTTTCAGTGTTAATTCTTTTTATGTAAGTACAACGTTAGTCTATTTCAGTTTTGTGCAGTATCGGACTATGTCATGGAAGTTGATAAGGGACCTTATCATCTAAAAGGTCAGGTCTGAAGTGACCACATGTACTTTCAAGTAAAATATTGGGTCACATCAAAGGTGATAAATGTCTTAAAAGGATCACGTCTGACGTGATCAAAAGTTTTAAGTTAAAATGATCATGTCTGAGATGATCAAGTGTTTATAATGTTAAATCAACAGTTTAAAAGGGTCTAAAAGTCAAATGATCATAAAGTCAGAAAATTTCAAGAGTATGACCCATTCGCACGTCTGGACCATGAGTATGGACCAATCATGCGAATGGACCATACTCATACATTAAACAGCTGAATGGACATGAGTATGAGCCATTCACCCGAATGGCTTATCAGAATGAGCCATTCGTCTGAATGGGAGTGTGCGACTGAGTCAGTCAACCGACTGAGCTTCAGTCGGACGACTGAAGGTGATTGACTGAGTCAATCGCCCGACTGAGTTTCATTCGCCCGAATGAACTGAGTGAATGAGTCCAGTCGGACGATTGAACTCAGATTCAGTATATAAAGGGCCACAGTCGATCGCATTCTTCTCACCACTCCCAATCGTCCTTAAATCGCACATCATACCGTTACTCTACCCAAATTTCTTTAGACCTTGATTACACTTCCTTCTTGATATTCTGACATGTGTTTGCATTTATACAGGTATAATGTGATGAAATCTCACCGAAATCAGAAAAAATGGTGCCCTAATTAGTGATTCGCGATTGAAACAAGAACTGAACCACTCAATGGACTAATAACCTACTGAAACCATGTAAAATGTTAAAAATAATGTTATTAGGTTATAGTTAAGTGATTTCAAGTCTAAAGAACCTTTACACAACGTTTAATTTCATGAATTGGTCAAGATTCGAACCTAAGTCGACCATACAGTAGGTCATGCGACTGGTCGTATGGATGAACTCCAATCGCATGATTGAGCTGGCCGAATAGCTCAATCGGCCGAATGTGTCATGCAAATGAGCTCAATCGGCCGACTGAACCAATCGCAGGCTCAGCCAACCGATTGAACTAAGTCGCAAGTTCATTCACCCGAATGAGTCTAGTCGCATGATAGGATAGCCGACTGAACACAGTCACATGATTCATTCGCATGAATGAATCAGAATGAATTCTATCAAGTTACTTAGAACTAGTATGTGTTATGTGAGTATCTAATGTTTATGTATTGTGACATCCGGTAAATTTCCGTTACCAAACTTCGTTAGTTCCATTATGTCTTGCATACACGTGTCGTAAACACACACTAGTTGTAATTTAACGTTGGTGACCTAATAATAATTAATAATGTTACATTATTGATAATCTAGTTGATTATGTGATTATGGTATTATGTTTATGTGTTTGCATGTTTTAAATGTTAATTAGGAAATTAATCGCGTAACGCAGAAACGTGCCTATTTATTCGTATGTCTTGTGTTTTTATAAAGATAAAATATATAATGATTTTCATTAGTTATATCCTTATATTAATAAGTTCAAAACACTTTACAAAGAGTTTAAAGTCTAGTTTTATAAAATACAAATTACAAGGCTTAAAGGGTAAATATGGAAATTAAAATTAAACAAAACACCCAAACCCTAATCCCCACCCCCATTCGGCCGCGATCTCCATCCTCAACCCTCTCCACCTTCGAATTCGACCAAGAACAAGCCTCCAAACCTCGGTTTTGTTCGATTACAAGGCATAGAACACGTTGGAATCCTCAATTGCAAGTTAACACACGTTTAAAGGTTAGATTTTACAAGTTTTTATGGAATTCTTGTTAGGGCCGAACCCTAATTCGTTTATGGGTGCTCATGGGGTTGAATTTGATGTTGTTTGGTGATGTTAATATATTAGTTGGATTGAATACATGTTGTTTAACGTTGATTATGCATGAATTGTATGTTTTTAATGGATTGATCATGAACTTTGATCTTAGGCAAACCCTAATTCGAAATTAGTGTGATTATGTGAAGTTGATGATTGTTTGATGAATGTATGATGATTAGTAGGTTGTATGAATGTTAGGATACATTGATCTTGTAAGAAATTGATGAATTGAAGTTGGTGTTCATAGGTTACTAATAATAGTAACTTTATTTCCATGACATGATGATCTAATGATAGATTGATGTTGTTGATGTGTTCATGATGATAATTAGATGCTAGATTGTTGATATGAATGCTAGAAATCTTAGAATGAATGTTGTTGTTCATATCTTGCCAAAAGTGGAAACTTTTGTTAATGATGATTGTTAGATTATGATGATTAGGCATTGTTGATTATGTCTAGATGTTGTTATGAGCTTGAGATGGTATAATTGTAATGAATTCATGAATACATGAGTGTTTGATAGATGTTGGAATGTACTTTCCCAAAAGGGAAACTTTATTTGCACAACGTTTGAAGGATGATAGCTTGAACATGTTTGGGATGTTAGGAGCATGTTAGTAAGTTCATGGATGAATTCTAATGTGATAGAACATGTTAATTAGTTGTATGGGATGCTTGGATAATCATGGGTGATGTTTGGACTTTGATGAGCATATATGATGTTGATGTTGGTTAGTAGCTAAGACACCATGTTTGGGGACTGGAACTAATTGTTGTGGTGTAGGTTGAATGCAATGAACATGGTTAATGAATGTGAATGTGATCATCATACACGCGTGCAAATCTGAGGCCCCTACTTAGTAGGATTGGCAGGGTTTAGGATGTGAAGTCGTGAGTGGCTTCACATGGCATGTGATGCGTGATTTGATCTTTATGTGGCATATTAGTTATGTTATAACTAGTGGATATGTTAATGTTCTAGATTCGCGTGACTTGTATGATACTTGGTTGTATGATGATCTAAGTGATACACCTGGATAATATAGCATACATATGATCCATTTGAATGTTAACCATGTATGATATATGTGTATGATTGCTTGAATGGTTTACAACACATAAAGTCACCAACGGGTCAACTGGGTCAAACGTGTCTGTTTTTCTGAAACCTTGAGTCTTTGGTTGTAGTGTACTTAGGGTTTCACATGTTCTCTATTTACACGTACTCACGTACTTATATGATCTAGGTAACCTCTGAAAGTTGTCTGTCCACTCCGTCTGTCAAGTAAAACTCTAAGTATCTATTACGCCTATCAGGTGAGTTCATGCCCCACTCTTTATTTAATCTCTTTTGAGGGGGATAGCATACTAGTAAATCACAAACACTTTATATATTCAAGTTGTGTATAATATTAATATAGTGTTGATATCATGGAAAAGTCCTCACACTTTCGAATTGTTAATATTGAATAGCGGGGAAATTTGGGTAGTACTACTGGGTCTGACGAGCCCCACCTGTGTGACTCGAGGTCAACCGGGTGCAATTTCTCCTATTGAACATTGTCACGACCTGTTAAGTCGTGACAGGAGGCAACAACATAACACAGTCAGCTTCAATTGTTAGTGGACTAGCTATCTATTACAATGCACTACTTTTATATCTCTATTATTAAACTGCTTATATTTGAATATCACTCTTGAACTCACCAACCATTGTACTGACATTTTAGTATGCTATTCTGGGGTCATTAGCTTTAGGAGCACTACATGGTTACACTTGCATTCTAAGACTCAGTCTTCAAGACATTTTTATTATTTTAATGGTTAATGTTTACTCTTTTGGGTTGGCGTATCTTTTGCCATAGTATACCTTTTTATTTCTTTGGGTTGTTTTACAAAACGCTTCCGCACAGTTTAAAGTTTATACTTTGGTTGATTTTATTTTAATTATGGCATATAGAGTCATTCTGAGTAACTATTGACTGTGATCCTGGTTTGTTCACACGCCTCGCGGTAAAACTCCGCACGTGGATTTTGAGGGTGTGACATGTATCTTGTGTTACAGATCGATGGCGGAGAGATGGTCTATCAATCCCAAGCACAAAATCTGTGCTCATTTAAACCACACAACTTGGAATGGTGCCGAGTTTGCCGAGATCGTCGCTTTTCTCAAGCGATCGAGGATACACAAAGCCATCTCTACCCCATGCACTCCCTATAGGTCTATACACCAAACCTTCTGGGAGAATGCATCTGTGGATAGATCACGAGAGCCATATAGCATTAGGAGCTCCATCTTTGGTATGAACATAGAGATTACAGTTAAAGACATTCAGCGTGTACTTGGGGAGATGATGTTGGATACCCCACCAAGCTACACCCGCTGACAGTGAGAGGCTGCTTTCTAAGGATTAAGTACGCTGGGGACATCAACTCAAGTGAGCTCAACAAGAGCAACCTGTGTCCCCAGTACAAGTACTTGGCACATGTCATACTGAAGTGCATTGCTTCCAAAAAGGGTGGGTTTGATGATCTTTCAGACCACATCCAGAATGCCTATGTGGCACTGGTGCTGAACTACCCCTTCAACTTCTCGAGCATGATTTTTTCTTACCTTGTGGAGAATCTTAAGGTAAAGGGAAAGGAGGGATTTTGTATGTACCCCAGATTCTTGCAGCTGATTTTCGATAAGAAGCTTCCATCACTTCCAAAGGAGCACCACGATGCTATGGCTCTAGAGATTATGGACGATACGACCCTGGGTCGTATGAGAGTCTACTGGGGTAAGCAGGTAAAGCCCCAGGTGAAAAGACTGATAGGCCATCTGGCCAACGAGAGTTATGTGGTGCCAGGCAGACGTAAGTGGCATCACGCAGACAGTGACTCTGATGATGAGTAGCTACAACTCCCAGAGCATGACTCTGATGATGATGATAGCGGGGATGCAAGAGATACATTGCCCACTCGACCAAGTGGCCCCACTACTGATAGTGCATCTCCTGTATCTGCCCCCACTGGAGATATTGCAGAGTCCGCTGGCTTCCACCGGAATTTATACCTAATGAGGAGGAAGAGGAGTCAGATGAGGAGCCACTAACTCGGACTGTGGGAAGTAAAGTTGTTCCCACAGACCAGGGGCTCCGAGCAGTTGGTGGACGCCCCGGCGGATTGGGAGAGACTACTGCTGACCCTACATATACTCCTGATCTGCCAGGCCATGTTCTAGGGGGAGCATCCTCCTCGACTGGATCGAGGAAGAAGAGGATGGCTCAGCCCCACGACTTGAAAAAGAAGAAGCGCAGAATCACCTTCATCACCACCACAGCCACCACCACAACCACCACCACAACCACCACCATACCTACCACCATCCCTACCACCATTCCCCTTCATACCACTACCACCCTTCCATCCACCACCACATCATTCACACCTACACCACCACCACCATCATCTATACCACCTCCAATCTTCACCACTGTCACCACCACCACTAGCCATCCTGCAGCACCATCTTCTTTCTCTCCATATCCATCAAGATCGCCTTTGCCTCCCAGTGGGGTAGAGGAACAGCTCTCAGCACTTAGCCGAATGGTGCTGCGGTTGTTAGCTGCAGATGAAGAGAAGACCAATCAGATACGACAGCTGGTAGACCTAACCACTATCCAATCTCAGCAGCTCTCTCATCAGGCTCGATTGATCGATGAGCAGGCGCATCGGATGTCTCAACTCCAGGAGCAACATGCCAAAAGGATTGAGGAGCTGGAGGCTGCAAACAAATCTCTGCAGTTAAAGCTCAAAGGGTCCAAAGAAAAGCCCTTAAAGATAGAGAAAGGTGATGGAGATGATGATGTTGATGATGATAGTGATGATGATGATGATGATGATGATCATTATGGTCATACTGATGTTAGTTATGATGATGACGACGACTCTTCAGCTGCGGGTGCCACATCAGCGAGCCAAAGGAGGACCAAACGTACTCAAGATCCGAGTGCTTCCTCGTCCAACCCGGCAGCAGAAGAGCCGATGATCCAGGACAAGAGTAATGCTTAGTTGTTTTATTGTTATTTAAAATCTTTTGTATTCGGATTATGTATGAAATTAATGAAATACATGTTTATATGTAATGTAAATAGTTATGTTTTCGATTATTATGGTTATGTCTTGATTGTTAACTAATGATTGATATATTGAATGTTTAAATCAAGCAGATCCAAATTATGAAAGGGATGAACACGATATTGCTCCCCTGCAATAGATCAAGACTCAATTAACCATGATTCTTGATCTGCAAGGGATTGTCAGAAGATCAGTGAGTTACACCCCTAAAGAAGGGGAAATAATTCATGATCTTACTGATGAGCAACTGGCAGAAATATTCAAGCTCAATTCTGATGAGATTGTAAAAGATGCTCCAACTGTTGTAGGAGACAGTGATGATGACCTGAAAGACATCGATGAGATAGAGATCGAGGATATCAAGGCAGCTCACTATCCAGAGTATGCTGATAAAAAGGGAAATGTGGTCCCCAATCTGGGTGATTCCCTAGTCAGTGATACATTTGATATATTGGATTAGATGGAGCAAGAGACTGAGAAGGTTGAAGAACAAGCCCAAGCCTCAAACGTTGATGTTGATATCAGAAAGGCTGAATGGGCTGCATGTTTTGAGGATATCCGAGCACAACGCTCTGCTCCTAAACCAAATGTCTACACCAAGCTCTACAAAGTAAAGAAACATCAAAAGGTGTCAGGCAAGATTATCGCGTGGGCTCATTTTGATGATCTTAATGTATACACAATAAAGAGAGTGATGGGTATCGAGTACTTTAGATTCCCGCATGATCTAAAGTCTCTACATGGTTTTGAGCTCAACCAGCTGGCTAAACTGAAGTTACTATATGCTGACCCGAGGAAGATGTCAGGCTGGTTTGAGGCTGCCCTGAAGAAAGAGTACCACACCAGGTGGGTCAACTTCAAACCTCAACAACCTACGAGGTATATCAGACGTTCTGAAGTTGATCCCATAACTGGAAAGCCCAAGATGGTGCTGAAGTGGAGTCCCCCAAGAACAATGTCAAGAATCCCTCTCAAGGAAATGCCACAGGACTTCACTCCACATTTTAAATGGTGGTACTATGATTGGAGAACGGGGGAGGCGGTCATAGTTCTGAACAAAGAGGGCAAAATGGATACTATCAGGGTATTTGACCCAATGTGGCTTACAAACTTGTCTGCTGATGATGTATACACATTATACAAGTGGCCATTGTTCTATGACACGCAAGATATTGTACAAGCCCTCCAATTCCAAAATGTGATACGACTCTGCTTTGCGTTTGAGATACACGCAGGAGTCACAAGAGGGGAGAAGTACAATAAGTACGAAGAGGTTATGAAGAATGTAAGACAATAGATGAATCTAGGTCGGAGGGAGAGTTTGTTGATACATGTGTCCCTAGTTTCTGATCTTAATGTAATATCTTTGTATTGTCTTACACTTATGTAATTGTAATTGTACAGGTACTTAATGAAATACAATATGTGGTTGTGCTTAATGTTGAATATTTCATTGATTGGTATGTAATAACGCTTATTGACTTAACTATATAGGTTGTGGTTGTTTGAGTAATATCTAAATCAATTAATGACTATGAAAATATTCAAACTTAATCATGTGAAGTTCTCATGTGCTTGGCCCATGCTAATGGACCATACGTATGAACAACTTCATGCTAATGAACCAATCATACGAATGAACCAAGAGACTAGATCAGTCGTATGATTGAAACATGAGATTGACTCAGTCGCACGACTGAAAACTCAGTCATGTGAATGGATCAACCGCATGACTCAATCGCACGACTGAACCATGCAAATGGTCCAGTCGCACGATTAAGAAACCTTAACCTATAAATACCACTTAATTCGTGGAAAACGTAATCATTCAATTCACTTCGACTCCAGACGTACCCTAGCCATCCAGAGGCCTCTAAGTTCGTACTCCAAGTTCATAGAACGCTGTAGATCGATTCCTAATCGATTCTTGACGTTAGATTCAATACGTTATTGTTTCTACGTGCGTTCTCTCTAAATAGGATTCCGCACTATTTGGTTTGGTTTAACACGTTAATTAGTTGGTGTTTCATTCAAATACCAGATCCTGACAATGTTTATAATGTTTAATATTTCATTGTTTATTGTGTGATAACTTAAAGTGAACTAAATATATAGGTTTTTGGTTATTGTACATAATTCTTAGTCAATAATGATTGAGAAACATGTTCAAACTTAATCATGTGAAGTTCTCATGTGAATGGACCATGCTAATGGACCATACGCATGAATACTTCATGCTAATGGACCAGTCGCACGACTAAACCACGAGACTGGACCAGTGATTGAGACATAAGATTGGCTCAGTTACACGACTGAACCTTCAGTAGTGCGGATGGATCAATCGCATGATTCAGTCGCACGACTGAACCATGATAATGGTTCAGTCGTACGATTGGAAGACCCTAACCTGTAAATACCACCTAATTCATGAAAAACATAACAATTCGAATACCTACGCACATAATCGTACCCTAGCTGTCCAGAGACTCAAGAAAACTTGTTCCAAGTTCATAGATCGCAGTTGATCGTTCTCTAATCATTCTTAACGTTTCATTAATCGTTAGATTAATCTAAACTGTGTTCTCCCTGATTGGATCGCCAATCAAATAGATTCCGCACTATTTGAGTTGGTATACGCGCAGAATCAGTTACTACTTCGTACGTAAACGGTCCTAACATTCATAACTTAGTTATTTTTCTTATGTAAGTGTCTTATGTCATAAGGTTATATATACACACGCACATACACACACACACACACACACACACATATATATATATATATATATATATATATATATATATATATATATATAATATATATATATATATATATATATATATATATATTATATATATATATAATATATATATATATATATATATATATATATTCTAGTCTTTATTCAGGGTTTAATTAATAAGTTCATAAAATAATGAATTTTATTTAAAATTTCTTATTTCATTATTATGAAATAATTCTTTTATAGTTATTAAAATTATTTAACTACTAAAACATTCATTATTTTTAATATATATAAAATCCGTTAATTATTATTATGAAATAATTCTTTTATAGTTATTAAAATATTTAACTACTAAAACATTCATTATTTTTAATATATATAAAATCCGTTAATTTGAAGTTGTTGTCTAAATGTATACATATGTATTTACATAAATTTTTATTAGTCATGAGTTGTTCAAAATATATTTTGTCTTTAGTTCTATATATATATTTTTGAAGTCTTAATTGTCGTTTTAGTCGAGTTATTTGGTCAAAGTGTCCTTTTGGTCTTATTTTTTATCTAAATCTTGATTTTTCGTCCCAAATTATTAAACACTCGTTATTTAGTGAAGTCTTTTAGTATGTCCAAGTATCCACCTTTAATTTTTATCATCTTAACTTAGTCATTCTTTATTATCATAACCCAAAATCTTCCACTTAGTTATTATTCTAAGTCACCATACTATTCAATAATCCCTTAACCAATAATGTTACTTATTGTTTCTAACAAGACCATAATTCATCAATCATCTAACTTCTATGTTAATACATACATACGCTACATACACATACATACATACCTTCTTACCTTCTAGATCTCCCAAATAATATGATTTCATCAAACATTAACCAATTCTAAACATATTTTCAGATTTATTTAATCATTTAAAAAACCATTTTTACATCAACATCATCAAAACAACCATTTCATAAAATCTTTAAATGGGTGAATCAAGGTTCATCAAGATTTTTATCTTGATTATCCATGCATGAACAAATGTAAACAATCTAATCAAAATACCCTAATAGATAGAACTTTTACACACAATGCATGCACGAACCTTGTCTTTCGATAAATGCTTCGGTTTCTTAATCTAAGGTTTTAACTAGATTGTATTGTGAGAGGGGTGAAGATTTCCAAAGGTGGTGGTGGGGTTATGGTGACCGAAAGAGAAGGGGGGGTGTGCGTGATTGTTGGTTGTGGGTGGTGATGGTGTAGGCGATGGTCGTGGTGGTTAATGGTGTTGAGGGTGGTGATGGCGATGGTGGATGGTGTTGAGGGTGGTGATGGCAACGGTGGATGGTGTTGAGGTTGGTGGTCACGGTCGTTGATGGTGTTGTGGCGGACAGCGGCGGGTAGGCGGCGGTGGAGGGGCCTGATTGGGGTGGTGGTGGTGGTGGGTGTGTGTGGGGGAGTGGAGAGGATGTGGAAAATGAAAGGGTGGTGAGTGTGTGTGGAGTGGTGTGTAGAGTGTCACACCCCGACCGACGGTGGAATCATCGGGGCGGACGAATGTGAGCCGGTTGTTCATAGCACATGGAACTAAATGAGTTAAAATATTATTAAATATCATTTTCATTAAACATTACAAGACATTTAAATCATTACAAAGCAACCAAGACATAAACAACAATATAAGACTTTTAATTAACTAAGTCAAAATCCTATATGAGCACGAAGGGATCTTCAAGTATCAAACCTGAAACATGTTAAAAATAAAGGGTCAACAATATGTCGGTGAGATTTCCATAGTTTACAATACATAAGTATATAAAAGATGGAAATTCATGTTATAAGTTAGAGAGCAAAGTAACTAGGGATGTAAGACAGAAAGCACAATCAAACCTTGATAGTTTTACAAGTCTTAACGTTTACAAGTTTATACGATTAACTAAGTGTACTTGGATAACTAAGCAGGCTTATCAGGCCCATAGATCTATGACGTCGCTAGGCTAGCAATAGTTAAGGATTGTACATAAAATCGTCAATACATGGTAATTACAAAGATCAACTAACCACAACATATAAGTGAATTGCCATAAGTTTACAAGAATCAAACATTTTACAAGTGCAACGGTTATAAGGTAACATGTTTCACCCTAAAGTGTGAAAATATGAAAAAGGGGTATAGAAATACTCACATGGAAAACTCACAAGTATGGTGATGGTTGTAGAGTACATAAGAAAACTTGAATGTCAAGAGTCAAAAGTGATGTCCTAAATGATAAAAATAACAATTACTTGAGGTTGAAATTCATTACAAGAAATTAGGACGTTTAGAGAATGCTAAAAAACAAAAGGTAGATTGAAAAAGGAGTATTGCATCAATTTTAGAGTTTGGACAGAATGTTTGGTATGTGTTTGAACAGGTTTTAAAAATAGAAAACGGTGTCATAAAATTATAAAAATCTATACTTGATTAGATCAAAGTCTTCCGGACAACTTTCTTTCAGAAATAATTTTATGAAAAGATCTTTAAATAGGTCAAACAAGCAGCACAAGACAGAAGGTGTTGAAATACGCACTTATCTTGTGAAGGCTATTGTTGAGTCGTCCGATTGAGTTTGAAGACGTATAAACTTTTGTTGAAAAGGTAATTCAATGAACTTAACGTTGGAGTCTGATTTTACTCAAATTTAATTTGTTATGATCAAGTTATGGTCAGTTGAAGTAAGATTATATTCTGCCAGAATTGTAGTAAGGCACTTATGTGCACTTTTAAAATCGTTAAATCATGAAACCGGTTAGAACATTTTATTATGTCAATATATGGTATATTAGTATTCATTTGATTTATAAATATATTCTAAGACTTTGGCATAGCCATCATTTAGAACAATAATCTTGTGGAATAACCGAATGTGGTGACATAGCCGTCCATATGCAAACGGGATTCTTTGTTTATGTTAGCTTAACTTAGGAATGTTAGTGATTGTTATAAGGTTAGTGATTATTAAAATGTTAATGATCAAATGATAATGAATAAAATAAAAAGATATTTGGTAGAAGAAAGAACAATAGTAAGAACATAAAGTCATGAGAACAATTGGATGTTAGGAAGATTGAAATGTATAATATAAAAGCAATAAAAGATTACCTTAGTATTAAGAATTCTTGAAATTCTTGTAAAATAAAATTCTTCAAATTGATCATAACCAATGGATGAAAGAAAGATACGAGTGTGAGATTTTTATAAAATGAGCAAATGAAAAGTGAGGCCTAAGCCTTGCTTTTATACTTGAGGTTAGGAGGAGGTTATGAATGATGTTAATAGTGATTTATAAGTATTCTAAAAGGGGGTTATGATTGGAATTTAAAATAAATTTAAAATTAAATAAATAAAAGAATAATTATAATTTAAAATTTAAATTTATGAAGACTCTAATTTTAACAACTTTTTTATACAATCTTTATAGACTTTATAAAACCAATTTGAATAATCAATCAAATTATCTATTTGTTAATCTTTATGAATTTTATAAAACTTGTAAACTTTATAATTTTGATTATTTATTTTCAGTATTTAAAATTCATAATTACTAATAAAACTTTATAAGTTTATTAAAATTCATTTTATAACTTTATAAGTTTTAATAAATATTTTCCATTTAGTTATTTATTGTAACATGATTAATAAACTTTATAATTTTTTGAAAAAGAATTATTTATAAATCAACGAGTTATTATAAGTTGTTTAAATGATAATGAATAAATCAATTCACGATATTGTTCAAACTACATGTCTAATCTATATAATTTATTAATATAAATAAAATAATTTAAATAAATAAATTCATATCATAAGAAAGTTTGATTTTATTCCGGGTTCGGGTTTATAACTTGAAAATGACGAATGTTACATAGAGATTTTGTAGGGAGTAGATGAGTTATGTGTCATCCATGCATCCTACACACACAATTATTATTTTAATTTACTTAAAAATTATTATACTTAATTATCATTACTATTATCTATATTATTATTATTATTATCATTGTTATTATTATATTAATCTTATGTCTCAACCGGTTAATTGGCAACGGGAGTTCACGTTAAATTATTGGTCAAGGTCTCAGAAAGTCAAACGTGTCAAAGACAATAAATAAATGTTTATTATTATTAGACAAAGTTGAGCTAGCATTGACCTGATTGTACCGAGTGTCACAGTCTCCCCTCGTTTAAGAAAATTTCGTCCCGAAATTTACGTTGTTGAGCCTGAGTCAATTCTTGTTTTGAACAAGTGAGGGTACTTTTTTTGCATTTGATCTTGACGTTCCCAAGTAAATTCAGGTCCTCTTCTAGAGTTCTATCGAATTTTAACTAATTTGATTTGTCTCCGCCTGAGTTTCTGAATTTTCCTCTCCAAGACTTCTATCGACTCCTCGATAAAGTGGAGTTTGTCGTCGATACTAACTTTGTCTGGTGGAATAAATAGGGATTCATCCGTCATGCATTTCCTTAAGTTAGACACGTGGAATACATTGTGCACATTTCCAAGTTCCTCCGGTAGTTTGAGTCTGTATGCAGCCTTCCCAACCCGTTCCATGATTTCAAAGGGTCCTATGAATCGTGGGCTTAGCTTCCCTCTTTTGCCAAATCTCACAATGCCCTTCCATGGAGATACCTTCAAGAACACTCTGTCATCGACCATGAATTCTAATGGCTTTCTTCAGTTATCTGCGTAGCTCTTTTGCCGACTGTTAGCAACTTCCAGTATTTTTCTGATCTAAACGATCTTATCTGTTGTCTCTTGTATAATTTCTAGTCCTGTTAATTGTTTTTCCCCGACATCTGCCCAACATAGCGGTGAATGACATTTCCTTCCATACAGTGCCTCAAATGGAGTGACTTTGATGCTAGTGTGATAACTGTTATTGTATTGATAGATGAGCATCCTGATTTCCGCCACAATCGATCACGCATGCTCTTAATAAATCTTCCAGAGTTTGGATGGTTCTTTCACTCTGGCCGTCCGTTTGTGGTGATAGGTCGTGCTCATGTCTAGTCGGGTACCCATGGCTTCATGTAGGGACTGCCAGAACCTCGAGGTAAATCGACTATCCCTATCGGATATGATTGGGATTGGTACACCGTGACGTGACACAACTTCTTTGACGTATAAATTTGCCAACTTGCTCATGTTGTACGTCTCATTCATGGGTAAGAAGTGTGTAGATTTTGTCAATCGATCGACAATTACCCAGATGGTATCATAACCACTTGTTGTTTTGGGTAATTTTGTCATAAAATCCATGGCAATGCATTCCTATTTCCACTTTGGAATTTCTGGTTGTTGTAGAAGTCCAGATGGTTTCTAATATTCTGCCTTTACCTTGGAGCAGGTCATACATTGGTTAACATAGGAAGCTATGTCTCCTTTCATGTTAGGCCACCAATAGAATTCCTTTACGTCCTGATACATTTTGTCGATCCCGGGTGAATTAAGTACCTTGAGTTATGTGCTTCATCGAGAATCCTTTTGCATAAATCTCCATACTTCGAGACCCATACTCGATTTACAGAATGCATCATCTTATCAGAGTTAGGTGTTAACTCCTTGATCATTCCCCACAGACCCTCACTTTCCATATTTTCATCCTTCAATGCTTCAAGTTGAGCATCGTGAATTTGGTTAGTAAGGTTCGAGTATATGGTAAGTCCCAACACTCGCACTCTTAGAGGTTTTTCCCTTTCTTTCCTACTAAGTGTATCTACCACGACGTTTGCTTTGCCCGGGTGATATCGGATATCGCAGTCATAATCGTTTAACAGTTCTACCCAACGTCGTTGCCTCATATTTAAATCCTTTTGATTAAAAATATGTTATAGACTCTTGTGATCGGTATATATGATGCATTTGGTCCCATACAAATAATGTCTCCAAATTTTAAAAGCGAAAACAATAGCTCCTAATTCTAGTTCATGGGTAGTGTAATTCTTTTCATGCACTTTCAACTGTCTTGATGCATATGCAATGACTTTATCTTTTTGCATCAATACACATCCAAGTCCTAATCGTGAGGCATCATAATACACTACAAATTCACCTGTCCCTTCTGGTAGAGACAGTATGGGTGCACTACATAACTTTTTTTTTCAGTAATTGAAAGGCTTTTTCTTGCTCCTTGCTCCATTCGTACTTTCTATCCTTACGAGTTAATAAGGTTAATGGTTGTGCTATCTTTGAAAATTTTTCTATAAATCTACGATAATAACCAGCTAACCCTAAAAATTATCGTACTTCTGTTGGAGATTTAGGGGCTTCCCGGTTTTTGATTGCTTCAATCTTTGCCGGGTCCACGTTGATACCCTTCTTGTTAATAATGTGTCCGAGGAATCAAACTTCTCGAAGCCAAAATTCACATTTAGAGAATTTTGCGTACAAATTTTCTTTCTTTAAAAGATTTAGGATTAGACCAAGATGTTGCTCATGTTCTTCCTTGGACTGTGAGTATATCAGAATATCATCAATGAATACTATCACAAATTGTCCAAGTAGGGTTTACAACCCGTGTTCATGAGGTCCATGAATATAGCAGGCGCATTGGTCAATCCAAATGGCATTACTAGAAATTCATAATGACTGTAACGCGTTCTAAAAGCTGTCTTTGGGACATCCTCTTCTGCTATCAAAAGTTGATGATATCCAGATCGTAAATCTATCTTTGAATAGTAGTTAGATCATTGGAGTTGGTCGAACAGGTTGTTGATTCTTGGTAGTGGGTATCTATTTTTAATGGTGAGTTTGTTTAATTCTTGATAATCGATACACATTCTGAATGATCCGTCTTTCTTTTTAACGAATAGAACCGACGCTCCCCAAGGAGAAAAACTTGGTCGAATGAATCCTATGTCTAATAACTATTGCAGTTGTTTTGACAATTCTTGCATTTCAGAAAGTGCCAATCGATATGGTGATCAAGCTACAAGCGCAGCTCCGGGTATCAGATCAATTTGAAATTTGATTTGTCTTTGTGAAGGTAATCCTAGTAAATCTTCGGGAAATACCTCTAGGTATTCCCGTACGATAGGAATGTCTTCAATCATCTTTTCCTCATTCTTAATGTCTATGGCTTTTACTAGGAAGATGGGATATCCTTCACTTAAGTATCCATAGGTTTTCATGACACTTATAATTTTAAATGGGGGTATTCCCTTTTCTCCTTGTATGATTAGAAATTCTCCACTAGGAGTTGGCAATCAGATGATTTTCTCAAAACATACTATCTCAGCATGATTCCGAGAGAGCCAATCCATTCCAATAACAACGTCAAAACTTCCAAGGTTGACAGGTAATAAATCAATACTAAAGAGGTGGTCGTTTAGTTGTATTGTGCAATTTCTAATTACTTCATTGGATTCTATTTTCTTTCCGTTAGCTAGCTCTATAATATATTTCTTACTTAGATTACATGGCTTAATTCCCAATGATGGTTCAAATTCCTTGGACACAAAGCTTAGATTAGCACCAGTGTTGAATAGAATGGAGGCATAATGATCATTAATAAGAAACATACAATTAACTACTGACAGTTCATGGTGCACCTCTTTGGTATTCATTTCAAAAGCTCTCCCTATGGCCCTAGATCCGTTCATCTTTGGGCAGTCCTTCTTGAAGTGTCCAATTACACCACATTCATAACAAGCATGATCATTTCTGGTTATCTTTTCATCAGGTTTCGCTCGGCATTTTGGCTCAGGTGTCCGAATCTACGACAATGAGTACAAATTCTACAATCACCATTGTGAGAGTATCCACACTTGTTGCATTTCTCTGGAGCTCCTTTGTTTGTTCTACCATTGTTTGAAGTTGCGACATAAACTCGTTCGGACCTCTGGCTAAAGCTCTTTCTGTTGTTTACTTGCCCCTTGGGACTTTCAAATCACTTCCTTTTCCCATCAAACGATCTTCTGTTTATCTTAATCGTCTTCCTCTCAACTTCCATCACACTTCGTTTGTGATCATTCTTCTTAATCAGGGTTCCATTTCGTATCGCATCATCGGTTAGGGAGTGCGCGATGGCTATAGGACTTTGGATTGTGGTAGGTTTAGAAGCTGTGGCGTTGCTTCTTATTTGAGGTGTCAATCCCCATATGTATCTCTCAATTCGTACGTATTCCAGCGTAACCATTCGGGGTACCAATCTAGCAAGGTCATTGAATCTGGATGTGTATGCTTGAATCTCAGCACCTTCCATGGTGTGGTTCCAAAATTCGGTCTTAATTTTCTAGAGTTCATTACGTGGGCCGTATTCTTTAAGCAACATTTCCTTTAACGGTTCCCAAGTAAGTTCATATGCGTTTGCATCACCCACTAGTTGACGCTAGGAATTCCACCATGATAACCCTACATCTTGAAAGGAACAGGTGGCATACTTGACCTTTTGATCATTAGAGCAATTGCTATAGCTATGACAGTCTCCATTCTCTCAATCCATCGGATTATATCTAACCTTCCTTCAGCGCCTGTGAAAGTTTTTGGGTTTGCATCCTTGAAAAGTCTTATACGAGCACCCTTGTGGTTGTCCACCTAATGAACTACCTGGGTTTCCATTTATACCGGATCCGTTGTTTTCACCAATACAAGATCCTATGTTTGAACCGTTTCCCGCTCCGTTTCCAAGACCATTACCTGTGTTTCTTTGTCTTCTTCCTTGACCGGCTATTAGGTTTGCATCATGTTGTTCTAAGGCTGACTTAACATGTTCAACTAGGCAAGTTCCTCTGTGGTGGTTGGGAAATTGGTGTTTCCGCTCAAGGTATGCTTCGTGTTACAGGTCGCATGATTCGATTCTGTTTCGAAGGTAGGGAAGAAGAGGTTTAGTTTACGTAAGATGTTAACGTTTCATAACGACTACTTATTCCATATAAATAACTTATTCGCACACACACACATACACACACACACACACACATATATATATATATATATAAACATTACTCACAACCAGACAATATCATAAAGATAGAATTTTTAAGGTTAAAAGCGGTTTGATCATACATCTGCCAAAGTCATGGTAAAAGTTCATAAAGATAGAATTTTTAAGGTTAAAAGCGGTTTGCTCATGCGCCTAGAATTGTCCAGAATTGACTAAGTGTTGCTCATGCGCCCCAATAGTGTAGATGCGCCTGAAAGTTCCCCGTGCGCCTAAGTGTTCCTCATGTGTCTGAAAGGCCATGCGCCTGCATAGTGCTCATGTGCATGCATAGTGCCCATGCGCCTAAAGACTTAGAATATTTTTCCAGATTTTTGGAGAAAAAATGTAAAGTAGGCTTTGACTTGGGAGGTTCCTGGGTGAAAGGATCGGGATCTAGTTTGATCAATTAGATTAAGATTTATAGCGGAATAGCACACGAATTAGATGAAATTTTAGCAAGAATAATATGAATATTCAATCAAACAGTAACGGTTATAGAGAGAGAAAGTTTTCTGCAAAGAGAATGTTTTCATTCACGTACATGCTTCGGTTCCAAGGAAATTAGGTCAACATTCCTTTTATAAAGGAATGTGACATCAGCTGACGTCACTTGATAGTGACAACTAACTGATTTATACAAACAAATGAAAGTAAACTAAACTACTAAAGATGTCCACATCAACTGAGGACACCTTCACAAAAACCTAAGTCCAAGCTAACATTAAAATACTGAAGTTATAACATCTGAAATGTAAGAACTTCAGATGTTTTACATAATATAAAACTACTGATTACAAACTACTAAAAAGTAAACCATCACAACTACTGAAGAGAACTACTTCAGTTGTTGTGACAACTTCTGAGAACATGGTCTTCAGACTTTGTCTTCAGCAGTTGTCTTCAGACTTTGTCTTCGGACTTTGTCTTCAGTAGTTGTCTTCAGACTTTGTCTTCAGACTTTGTCTTCAGACTTTGTCTTCAGACTTTGCCTTCAGACTTTGTCTTTAGACTTTGTCTTCAGTAGTTGTCTTCAGACTTTGTCTTCAGCTGTTGTAGACCACTTCAGTTGTTTTGATGTCTGTGGGACTTAAAGGTATTTATGACCTGGCTCATTGGTTCTTTTGGTCCAACAAACTCCCCCTGAACCAATGCAGCCAAAACCTTTAAGATTATTGAAGTCCCGCTTATTGGCAGAAACATTTTCTGGATCAGCTCAGAAATCTTCAAATTAAGCTCAGGCCAGGGAAGAGGTTTCAAAAATTTTGATTGGCAAAGGATGAATGGGAACTCTGTCTTGGGGAATTGGACACAGAGCTGTTACCCCATCCATGAGACCTACTTCCCAATAATAAGTCTGTAAGACTCTCTGACATAAGCCTCAAGGAAAACAACTTGCTCTTCCATTGTGAGTTCTTCCGCTTCACTTTCAAAGAAGAACTCAAGCCCATAGTACTCTGATAAATACTTCACATGCTTTCCATTCTTCAGCTCCACAGTAGTTATTTCTCTGTATGTAAACTCATCAGGATGAGTGCCTTCAAGCAACAACAGGAGCTCATTTCTTCTTATTTCTTCAAGCTTCTTGTAGATCAACCCCTTCTTTACCATTTTGTTTTCTAGTAAAGTTTGTGGAGTCATCTTAGACTTGTAAGCTCTCTTGAAGTCATCAAGGATTTCCCAAGGTGACACTACAATGGCCAGCATTATCACAGCATCTACAATCTTCTTTACTTGGCCATTGTATCTACTTGGAATCTTCTTTTTATGAATTTTGTCACTTACTCTGGGGTCAGGCCAAATTCTCACTCTCTCTTTCTGATATTAAAATGTAAATCTGAGAGCATACAACCTCTGAGCATGTTTCTTCATA
Source organism: Flaveria trinervia (assembly GCA_025506515.1). NCBI lineage: Eukaryota > Viridiplantae > Streptophyta > Magnoliopsida > Asterales > Asteraceae > Flaveria > Flaveria trinervia. The sequence goes on from CM046441.1 coordinate 63,161,323, forward strand.
GCTTGTATGGATGAAGACTTAGGAAACTCTTTATCAATCATCTTTAACAGCTGCCTATCATGTTGTTTGTGTTGTTCTTCTTCTTCAAGCTTGACTTTTACCATTGCCTTTGGATGTTTGGTGTGATAGTTGTTGGTTGACTTCTGGGTTGAGACATCTTTATTTTAAGAACAGCAGAGATTGGCAGACTATCATCCTCATCATCATCATCTTCTTCTTCTTCCATCCTCAACACCCTTCTCTTCCTCTTGGGTGTATCATTGGTAGAGGGTTGAGTAGGTTTCTTGGGTAAAGGAGTTAGTTTTGAGGGTTGTGAAGTTGGTTGTTTTGGTGTAAGAGATTGTGCAGGTTGCTCTAGCATCTTGGTTATGAGTGAAGCTTTGGATAACTTTGCCATATCAGACCTTTTCCCAGCACCAGCTTCAATCAAGAGCTTCTATGATCAATCCTTTGTTGAATACTTTAGAAGAATAGATTCTGGTGGTTATCTCCAATATACTGTCTCTGGACCATGACTTCACTTCAATGATTGATCTTCCTAGATGCTTTGATATGAATCTTGTCATAGCTTCCAGTTTTTCCCTTCCTTTCTCACTCCAACTTTCCCATCTGTGTTCAATCTCTTGAATCTCTAGCCTTCTGATTTCAGAGTCAAGTTTGGCTGTGTCAAAACCTTGTCCGAAGAGTTGATCAATAATCTTATCCATAGATCTGCTATGTTGCTCATCAGCTTCTTTGATCAGTTCTTCTAACTTTTTCTCACCTTCAGTCTGTTCAGAGCTCTTCTTTCTCTTGTAGGTGATCATCTCCTTTTCTTTCTTCTCTTTTTATTCTACCTCTTCAACTCTCTTTCTTTTGTCTACTTTCACTGACTTAGACTCCCCCTTTTTGGTTGCATTGGGTTCCGGGGTGTGAATCATCATCATCAGTCTTTGCTGAATCATCTGACCTCCTGATTAAATCAGGATGAACATGTGCTGAGTGTAGATCAGTATTCACATGTGCCCTTATTTCTTGGAACTGGGGACTTCCTGCCTCAGTATTATGTCCTTCATTGGCAGTTGCCTCTGGTGAGGTCTTAGAAATGATACCACCTTCATCCTGGTCATATGCTGAAACAGGAGAAGAGGCAGCCTCACCAGATGTTCGAATCTCCTCTTCTACACAGGGAGATTGAACTCTGTAATCCTTGTGATGTGGGTTATCAGCCACATTATAATCCTCTCCCTCAACTGTTGAGGTTTTCCCAGTGGTAATAGGTTTCTGGGGAGGGTTAGAGGAATGTAGTTGAGTCAGCACTTGTGCAATAACCACAGTTGGGCTTGTAGGGGTGGCTTCAGTGGGAGATAGGTGTGAAGATGATTGCACCTGGGGTGAATGGTGCTCTTCAATGGCAATCTTCTCAAGTGAGAGAGATTCCAGTAATGTGGTTTCCCTATTTTTGGTTGCAGTAGGATCCTGTTGAGAGGATACCTGAGCGGTTTTAGCAGGTAGAGTCATGGAAACTACAGGGGGATTACTACCCATAGTTTCATCCTGCCTTTGTTTTGCAGGGGCATCATCAGGGGACTCAACTCCCTGAGTAGCCTTTTTGGTTTGTTTGGATTGTGGTTTGGAGGGGACATTGGATCTGGAGGATGAGTCTGTGGGTTCCTTCTGCTTGGGTTTTAGCAGTTTGGCAGCCTCTTTGAGGTGTGGGTCAGAGTTGTGCCTGGAGTATACCTCTGGCAAAACTACCACAGCAGGGACTCCAAGGCCAACAAGGCCATTAGATTTTAATTGATTTATGATTATGGCCATAAGAAACCTTAGATGTAATATCCATCTGTTAGCTACAGGTTTCATTGCCAGATCTTTTAATTCCAAAAATATAATTTGCAGAAAAGTTTCAGATTTTGCGTTCAAGGATGGAATACAATACCTGCTGCCACCTGGATGACATTTGATCCCATGAAGAGGATTTGGGAGCAAGGTAGACATTGATCATGTGGAAGATGAGACGTTCAGCATCATGGAAGTGCTTCTTCAGAATGGTTGTAGCACTTAGGTGGCACTCATATCCATGGTTGATGAATGATAGATCAATGGTGCCCTTCGGGTATTTGGTAACAAAGGTGGCATCATTCAGATCTAGGGTTTGGCGAATGATAACAGGAGTGACTACCACCTTCTTCTGGTTTACAAATGACTGGAGAGTGATCGCGACATCATTCTCACCAGTATGGACAGTGACATTTGTCCAGAATTGGCGAAGGGTATCGGGATAGATGGTTGGATTCAGAAGAAAAGCAGTTTGATACGGGGAATCAACCATCAGATCAATGGCAGCATCAAACTTAGTCCAAAATTCCGATTTTGTGAAGTAGGCAACACAGTTGTGTCGTGGTTTGATTTGCATAGTCACTATCAGAGAAAGAAACTAATTTGCAAGAGTGCCCAGTGAAATACCAAAGTCCTAGAGATTGAGTTCCTTTCAAATATCTAAAGATCCTTTTGACTGCAATCATATGGGATACTTTAGGTGCAGCCTGAAATCTAGCACAGACACAAGTTGCAAACATAATGTCTGGTCTAGAAGCTGTAAGGTACATCAAGGAACCAATCATACATCTGTAAAGAGTTTCATCAACTGCTTACCCTTTTTATCAGCATCCAGTTGTGTGGTACTGCACATGGGAGTAGAACAGCGCTTACAATTTTGTAAATCAAACTTTTTCAACAAATCCTTTGTATATTTTGACTGATGAATGAAAGTTCCATCAGCCATTTGTTTAATTTGCAAACCCAGAAAGAACTGTAAATCTCCCATGACACTCATTTCAAACTTTTGTTGCATCAACTTAGTAAACGCATCACACAACTATGGATCAGAGGATGCAAAAATAATATCATCTACATAAATTTGAACAAGGAGCTTATGCATGCCTACTTTCTTAATGAACAAAGTTTTATCTATGGAGCCTCTAGTGAAATTATTTTGAAGAAGAAAGTTAGACAGTGTTTCATACCAGGCTCCAGGAGCTTGTTTTAACCCATAAAGAGTCTTATCAAGCTTATACACCCAATCTGGATGTTTATGATCTTCAAAACCTGGTGGTTGACACATATAAACTTCTTCTTTTATTTTACCATATAAGAATGCACTTTTGACATCCATTTGAAAAACTTTAAGATTATGGAAAGCAGCATAAGCTAAGAACAATCTGATTGCCTCCAGTCTGGCTACAGGGGCAAAGGTTTCATCACCATCAATACCTTCTTATTGTGAGACCCCCTGTACAACCAGTCTGGCCTTGTTCTTGACAATATGACCTTTTTCATCAGTTTTATTCCTAAACACCCATTTAGTGCCTATTGCACACTTACCTTGGGGTAGAGGAACCAGTTCCCACACTTGCTGCTTTTGAAACTGAAGAAGCTCAAGTTGCATGGCTTCAACCCATCCATTGTCTCTTAATGCAATATGATAGTTCTTTGCCTCTTGCTGACTGATGAAGAGAGCATAAAAGCAGAAATTGGACAATTTACTTCTAGTTGAAACACCAGCATTGATGTCACCAATGATCTGAGACATAGGGTGATTCTTCAGTTCTTGATACTCAATAAGATCTGTGCAAGTGTTTGTAGGTGATTCAGCAGCAACAGATGGTGATCCAGACTCTTGAAACCTAGAATGAGATGGCAATTCAAATGAAGTTGAGGAATCAGAGATCTCATCAGCATTTGTTGTGGATTGAACTATTGAAGCTACAGGAACATCAAGGTTAGCAGACTCAGGCAGGTGATCACTAAACCTTGCATTTGTATCACCAGATGAATGACTAGTTGCAGGAAATGATAGATTCACAGAATCTGCAACAGCTGGAGGCTGATAAGGAACATATTGCAATATGTCCAAATCAAATAACTCCATAGGGTTTTGTGGAATTTTCTCCTTTGGAGATTCATTAAACTTTACATGCAAGGTTTCTTCAACTATCTTTGTTCTGCAACTAAAAACTCTATATGCCTTGCAAGTAGATGAATACCCAACAAAGTACTCTGCATCCACCTTTGATTCAAATTTCTGAAGTGAATCTTTTGTGTTAAGAATATAACAGGGACACCCAAATGCTCTAAAGAAGGAAATCAAAGGAGACAAATGATGTAACACTTCATAAGGAGTCTTCATCAACCTCTAATTTACTAACACTCTATTTTGCACATAGCAAGCTGTGTTGACGGCGTGACCTTGCAGCTTCAATAAGGGTCCTGTTCTTTCTCTCCACCACTCCATTTTGTTCAGGAGTTCTTGGAATGTTATACCACCTCTTGATTCCCTTAGAGAAATAGAATTCATCAAGTGTGTGGTTTCTAAATTCTGTGCCATTATCACTCCTCACACACTTGACAGAAAGGGAGTATTGCTTTTCCACATGCAACACAAAGTAGATGATGATTTGACCAGCCTCATCTTTTAAATGTAGAAGAAGGTCCATACAAATCTAGAATAATCATCCACAATTACCAGACAGTATTTTTTCTTTGCCATGCTCATCACTCTTACTGGACCAAAAAGATCCATATGCAGTAATTGCAAGCAGGCAGTGGACTTGGTTCTTCTATTGGAGGAAATGATACTTTGTGTTGCTTTCCTTTTAAACAAGCAGAGCAGTTGTCATCACATTTGAACTCCTTTAGTGGCAGACCTCTCACTAAACCATGATGGATAAGCGGGTTCATGTTTTTAAGATTCACATGACCAAGCCTTCTGTGCCATAGTTCAGATTCCTGAGGAGAGGCCTTGGAGAACAGACATGGATGGCCTTTTAGATCAATTTTCTTTGATAAGTCTAAGGCATATACTCTTCCAATCATGTTGGCCTTCAGGAGAGTATATTCATCCAATATCTTGTCAATCATTCTCAAAACATTGGAAGACAGAATCCGACAGTTTTGACTGGTGAAAAGTGCAACATGCCCTTTATCACACATTTGACTGACACTCAACAAGTTGTACTTGATATTTTCCACATGGTTAACATCATCAAATCTTATCTCACCATTTGACACAATCCTTTGTCGATGATGTAACCCTTAGCATCATTACCAAAGGATAAAAATCCCTTCTTTCCTTGAGAGTAGTCATGAAGAAGAGAACTGCTCCCTGTCATATGCATAGATCCTCCACTGTCCACATACCAGATGCTTCTATGGCATGTTGAAGAACCCTGCATTTGCCACAACAAACTAGTTAGCTTTTGAGACCCAAACCATTTTGGTTTTGGGTTTGTTCTCATCAACAGATTTTATACTAACTGATTTGTCATGATTAACAGCCTTTGAAGGTAGAGATGGTGCTGAAAAGGATTCCTTTGATTTTGGCTTAGTTTTCCTTTTCAGTGGTTTAATCACAGGTACATCTATTTGGTTAACTCTCCCCAACAGATGTTGAACCATCATAACAAGTTGTGTCTGATTGGTTGTTAAAGCCTTCAGTTCAGCAGACACATCAGTACTTGTTTTTGATTGGTTCCTGTGACTCACCATGTCCTCCTTTTTAAAAGACACAGACTTAGTCTGGTGTTTTGATACTCCATGAGGAATATTTTCAGCTATTTTATGATAAACCCCTTCCTTCTTTTTAGATTTTTGTGAAAACTTTGGGTTATCAGTTTGAGATGTTTGTGGCACAAACTTGGTTTTAAATTCATCTTTCATTTTATTAATTTTCTTTTTAATGATTTTATCTTTGTTGAATTTGGAACCCTTTCTATACCAACATTCATTAGTGAGATGATTGAATAGACCACATATTTCACATGGCTTTTTCTTCATCTTCTGTTGTTCAACTGCTAAAGAAGATGAAACTATTGAAGGTGTGTTCTTCAGTACTTTCTTCCTCTCAGTACTTATGTTAAGTACTGAAGGATTTGTAACAACTGAAGACTTGTTCTTCAGAAGTTTTCTATCAGTATTTTTGGATTTTCTGATAGACTCTTCAGCAGTTGTCAAACCATGTTTGTTTTCATTTGGTTTGAAATGTTCTTCAGGTGTTGTTACTTGCTCTTCAGTACTTTGAATACTTTGTGAGACAGCACCTGAAGTGCTCAGCTTTTCTTTGATCATGTGTTTATCAGCAGTGAGACCATAAGTAGATTGATTAGCTAAGGTACTATTACTAACTTCATCCTCTGATTTTGCATTATCACTTAAGGATGAGACACATGATGATGTGGTTTAGGAATTGCTTTCACCTTCAGATTTTACTTCTGTCTTGGGAGTAAAATCTGTGGGAGGTACAGTGTGATTATACCCAATCCCAAACTTCACATTTGAAGCTGTTTGCTTACTGAGAAGCATTTCAAACCCCTTGCAGGATGTTACCCAGCGTTCACACTCTACTTGAGTAGCTGCAAGTGTTTCTTTGAGATTCTTATGATTCTCTAAAATGACCTCTACCTTTGCCTTTTCATCAGTGATTTGGCATTTTAATTTGTAAATCTCATCATCTTTTTCCTTTAAGACAGACTCAAACTCAGCTTTTCTTTTGGAATCACTTTCTCTAGGTCAAGATTTTGATTAATTAAAGCTACATTTGCTTCTCTAACTGAGACAAAAGCAGCTATGCATGACTTAGAACACAACTTGGCCTTAGCCTCAGAAGATACCTGTGGTACTTGTAATGATGAAGCATTTGAGCATGAACCATCAGTAGACTCCAGGGCCATAAGAGCAAGATTTCCAAAAGGATTTTCACCACCATGTTGACCAGCACCAGAAAACACTTGTTTAGAATAACCAGAAAGATCATCTGGTAAGCTACTCCAGTCAACAACTCCATGAGTGAAAAAGCTTTGATGTGATTGAGATTGAGATTGTTGATTTGATTGAGATGGTTGAGGCTTAGGTAGGGCATGTGATTGTTGAGCTATGGGTACTGGAACCTGATTGGACTGAGGCATGTAAAAACAGGGATAAGGATATGGCATTTGACCTTGAGGGACAAAATATGCAGGAGATGATTGAATTTGTGAATGATGACCAGAACTGGTAGAATGTTGCCCTTTGTTTTGTGAGCTATTGCATGGAAAGGTCACAAAGGGTGCAGAAGAGTTAGATCCAGATGATCTACACTCTCTTGCAAATTGTCCAAGTCTATAGCACTTGTGACACCTCAACTTGCTCTTGTCAAAACCAACTTTGGTTTTTCTAGAGAGACCAGGAAATTTTCTACCTGTCCTTTTGTAAAATTTTTGAGATCTGATATTGATTAATGCCATTTGGCTTAAAATATCCATCTCTTCCAAATCATCATCAGCAATTCCTTTCAAATCATCCATCAAAAAGCACAAATTATGACTACTACACCCTGAATTACTATCAATACCAACAAAAGCAGGATCTCCACTGTTTGAAGAGAAATCTATATGCTCATCATAAGAACTTTCTAATGCAGCATATTCTGACTCATGACCAACCAGAGCAGTATTCCCTGGTACAAAATCATCAGTGAGCTTCCCAGATGAAGCCTGTTTCCTTTTCTGTTCTATCTCTCTTTCAAATGTTAACAGTTTCCCATGAAGTTGGGTGAGAGATAGATTGTCCAGATTTGCAATGGAGCATAGGACAATAGTATATGTGTTCCATCTCTCAGGCAAGGATCTGAGAAATCTGTTGTTCATCTGACTGTTTGTATATTCATGTTTAACATTTTCAGCTCAGATATCAAACAAGAGAATCGCTCAAACTGTTGAGTCAGTGACTCACCCTTTCTATGAGAGAATGTCTCATATTGTTGGGCAAGGATCTCTCTATTGTTTGCCAAGACCTCATCAGTTCCTCCAAATTGTTATTTCAGAGCAACCCAGAGGTCATGAGCAGTTTCATGATGCATAAGTCCAGAATAGATTTCATTAGGCAGTGCCATGGCTAGAATTCCATGGGCTTTAGCATCAATTTCAAAGTTTCAGATCTTCATCTGAGTATCGCTCTTTCTTCTTCAAAACCATCTCATTGGTTTCTGGATTACTCACCATAGGCTTATATGGTCCATGAACCATAGATTTCTAACAACCTGAACTGTTGACAGACAGTGATGGAGCATTCGGTGTTGCCATATGTTATACTCACTCCTAACAAGCATCGGAGGCTTTGTTGAGGAGCCAGTATTGTGAGGATTATTGATTGATGTAGCCATTTTCACCAATTCAAAAAGGTTCAATGAGATTTTAACAGATCTAGCTCAAAAACTCAACAACACAGTTTGAAACAAGACGAATCTCAAATTAATTCACGGAAGTAACAAAAAATCAAACTCTATAACCAATTCTTGCAAATTTGCTAATTCGATCAAACTTAGATATCAAAAGAGCAGTTACACTGATCAATTGTTAAATCGATCAGTGATTAACCTGCTCTGATACCATTTGAAAGGATTGGGATCTAGTTTGATCAATTAGATTAAGATTTGCAGCGGAATAGCACACGAATTAGACGAAATTTTAGCAAGAATAATATGAATATTCAATCAAACCAATAAGGGTTATAGAGAGAGAAAGTTTTCTGCAAAGAGAATGTTTTCATTCACGCACACGCTTCGGTTCCAAGGAAATTAGGTTAACATTCCTTTTATAAAGGAATGTGACATCAGCTGACGTCACTTGATAGTGACAACTAACTGATTTATACAAACAACTGAAAGTAAACTAAACTACTGAAGATGTCCACAACAACTGAGGACACCTTCACAAAAAGCTAAGTACAAGCTAACATTACAACTACTGAAGTTATAACATCTGAAGTGTAAGAACTTCAGATGTTTTACATAATATAAAACTACTGATTACAAACTACTGAAAAGTAAACCATCACAACTACTGAAGAGAACTACTTCAGCTGTTGTGACAACTTCTGAGAACTTGGTCTTCAGACTTTGTCTTCAGCAGTTGTCTTCAGCAGTTGTCTTCAGACTTTGTCTTCAGCAGTTGTCTTCAGCAGTTGTCTTCAGACTTTGTCTTCAGACTTTGTCTTCAGACTTTGTCTTCAGACTTTGTCTTCAGACTTTGTCTTCAGACTTTGTCTTCAGACTTTGTCTTCAGACTTTGTCTTCAGACTTTGTCTTCAGACTTTGTCTTCAGACTTTGTCTTCAGTAGTTGTCTTCAGTAGTTGTCTTCAGACTTTGTCTTCATTAGTTGTCTTCGGACTTTGTCTTCAGACTTTGTCTTCAGACTTTGTCTTCAGACTTTGTCTTCAGACTTTGTCTTCAGACTTTGTCTTCAGACTTTGTCTTCAGACTTTGTCTTCAGACTTTGTCTTCAGACTTTGTCTTCAGACTTTGTCTTCAGACTTTGTCTTCATCTGTTGTAGACCACTTCAGTTGTTTTGATGTCTGTGGGACTTAAAGGTTTTTCTGACCTGGCTCATTGGTTTTTTTGGTCCAACACTGGGGGCATAGTAAGTTGACTATATGAAGTCAAAGATGATGTGATGGGCATAGTATGTATAATCTATGGTTGATGCTTATGCATGATGGTATGTGTGATGTATGTTATGCATGTATATTGGTGCCTTGTATGGCGATGTTTTGTATGGTTATGTTTATGTTCATGTTATGTATGTTTATTTATCTTTCCCGTGGCTTTACATGTTATAGTTGTGAAAGAAATGATAAAGTATTATGTAACGTAAAGTGAAAGATAATGAAAAGAGGAACATAATGATAGAATGCATGCATTAATGAAAGAGAAAATAAAGAAAGGCTTGCAAGCAAAATGTACGGAGGTGCACGTCTCTAAAATGTCGTAAGCTCAACTGTGTGCGGTTTAGCTAACCCTTAAAGATACATGCAGGGATCCAGTCTTTGTGACTAACCAGTGATATAGTACATGGTTTATAGTGATTACTCACCCCGGTGCTGGTGCCAGGCTTTGGGCGTTATGGAAGTCATTTATGATCTTCGGCCCAGTACCCGCTTTGTGCATACGTTTGGGGTGTAGTATACAGTTGGGATCTTTTTCACTTGCCCCGGTGCTAGCGCCAGGCTTTGTGCATTATGTAATTCATTTATGATCTTCGGCCTAGTACCCGTTTTGTGCATACGTTTGGGGTATAGCTGATGACACTGTTCTGGAAAGAGATAAAGAGATAAAAAAAAGAAAGTGATGAACAGTAAAGAAGATAATAATGTTATTATCTATGTGTACGTACGATGTGTGATCATGTACAACTGTATAGTATGATTTGAATGAAAGTAAAGTATGTTTTTATAAAACTAGAACTCACTCAACAACGATAACTTTTTTATGCATTTTCCAGTTAGCAGGTAAGGTTGCTGAGGATGGCACGGGGCGGCCGCTCTTTTTGGATGGCATCCATTTTTATAAAGATTTTATGATGTAATGCAACTAGTATTTTGTAATATGATAACGATGTATTATTTTGCAAAAGCTTTTATAATGAAATGAAATGTCATTTTTAATGTTTCCGTTGTGATGTTTTCCTTAAGCTAATCCAAATATATGTTTTATGTGCGATGATTGTCCAGCTGTAAGCGTCCTCGGAACGTGGGGGCCTTACATGAGGATGGCACAAGTGCAGCTACCTGATAAATTTTTGGATGTCATCCATTTTATGTTAAATGATGATTTTGCGTTGTAATGCAAACAAATGATATTTTGTAATGATTAACAATGTTGTATTATTTTGCAAAAGTAATTATTGATATATGAAATGGTTTGTTAAGTTATTTCGTTGCAACATATTAGTAAATGTAAATGTATGTTTTATATTTTATGTGCGATGATTGACCAACTTTGAGTGTTCCGGGAATGGGAGGCCGGACAAGTAATGAGTCTTAGGTGCTTGGCTTGGGACGCTAGACTCTATACAAGACCATTCCCTTGGGAGCAATAGACTTTTCGTAGAACTATTAGACTCATTTTGGATTGTTTGATTGTTGGATTGTAATTGTTGGTTTTGTCTTTGGCATTGTTTGGTGCTTTTTCTTATTTGTTCTTAAATGGAACTTTGGATTATTTATTCATTTATGGTATGATGATTTGGGATTGACTATATTTGGCACGTGTTTCTATGTGTTGGGGGATGTCATGACCATTTATGGGGAATTCCTTTAGTGATTCTCTTGGACCCCCAATGTGTTATGACAAATCCTGTTAATCGCATCCTTGTGTTTCCACTTCTAGCGGGGGTGTGACACATGCATACACATAAGGCGAGGTCATTGCATCAGTTCTATTTACTCCTTCCATAAGAGAAAGCATACTTTAAATGCTTTATTTTATAAGAATGTGTATTGCATATTTTATACTGAAATTTCACCATTAAAATCCCTTACTCTTTTAGATTATTAATTAATGTTAATTAATGAAAAATTATATTAGGTAGTGTTATTAGGCTTGACAAACCCCACCCATATGACTGTAGGTTAAGTGAGTGCAACATTGTCCTAAAACAACAAACACAATGTCATGACTTAGTAAGTTGTGATGGAAGGCAAACAAACAAAAATAGTCAGCTTTGATCATGAAAAGACTATTGTTTATTGTTATGTTATAGACTAGCTATCTATTTCATAGCATTTTGCTTATGTTCTAATAACTCAATCATTTTTGCTTGTATACAAACTTATTAAATCACCAACCCATGGTGATACTTTATATATCTTTCTCAGGTCACTAAGCTTAGAGCTACATATAGGGGCTAAACACTGGTCACACAATATATAAATATTTTCATAACATTTATTATGACTTGCAATAACTATTGGTTTAGGCTCGTTTTTTGCGTATTTACAATAACATCAAATGGAACATTTTGACTTACGCTTCCATAATGTTAAAATTTTAAATTCTGATACTTGTTTTGAAAACTCATATAATGGTCGTTCGGAATAATTAATGACTAAGATCCTAGTTAGCACAAAGTTACATAATAGAATCTATGAGATGGTATTCCATAATAATAATGCTTTATACAACATCTCTAACAAACGTATAAAATTAGGTCTCAACGATACAAACTATGGCATTGTCAACATGGGCATGTAAAAATAATCACATTAAGTAAATCCAAACCACATGAATTCTAGATTTCATGGTCAAGAGCCCTTAATCAATGTGAATCATGTTTAACTGGAAAGTTGACCAAAGCTCATTTCACTAGTGTTGGTCAATGAGCTAAGGACCTATTAGGACTAGTACATAATGATGTAGTGGTCTGTTTAGAATAATGGTTAGGAGTGGAGAAAGGTACTTTGTTACATTTACATATGACTTATGTAGATATGGTTATGTACATCTTATGAAGCATTGACATGAGACATTTGAAATGTTCAAACAATACCATAACAAAGAACATAATTATCTAGGTAAGAAGATTAATATACTTAGATCAAATCAAGGTGGAGAATAACCTAGTCAAGAGTTTCATGAACATCTAAGTAAATCTGGGATCGTCTCACAACTCAATCCACTACCAATGCTATAGCTTAATGGTGTGTTTAAAAGGAGGAACCAAATACTATTAGATATCATTCGATCAACTATGTGTCATATAAATGTTCCTCACTACTTTTGGAGTTTCGCTTTTGAGACTATCGTAAAAAATTTAATCATGTTCCAACTAAAAAGATTAATAAAAGCCTGATGAGATTTGACATAGGAACAACCCCAAAGTGTCCCACCTTAAGGCATGGGGATGTAATGCTTATGTTTACATGAATATTTGGATAAACCAAAATCCCATGGCAATGAAGTTGTTTTAGCTAGATACCCTATAACAATTGGTTACTATTTATATAATCTTGTTGAAAATAGGTTTTCATAATTTTAGAGCTACTTTCTTAGAGAACGAACTCTTAGCACAAGGGATTAAAGAAAACTATATGGATTTGGAAGATATATGGGAAACACGTGTAACCAAATCATAGGCTGAACCTGCCAAGCAAGAATGAGTTGTTGAACCTAAACCTGGAAAGATTAGGAATCAACTGTTGTACCAAGCATACACAAAAGTATGTAAGATCATCATGAACTCATTAGGTATATCATAGTCCATGAGAATGTTGACATCCTGATGGTAGATCTAAGCAAACCTACTAATTACAAATATACAATTATGGATCCTAGGGTAGAATCTATGGGCATAGAGATACAACCAATGTGTGATAATCATGTATGGGACTTGGTTGATCTTCCTCTCGAATGTCGGACCATAGGATGTAAATGGATCTTCTAGAAAAAGACCGACATGGATAGAGAGTGTAAACCTACAAGGTTAGGCTAATAGCGAATTGGTTTACGCAAACTCAAGTAGTTGATTAGGAGGAAACTTTCTCACCGTTAGCCAACCTAAGTCAACTAGGATTTTGCCTGCCATTATTGCATATTATGACTATAAGATATGAAAAATGAATGTTAAAACTGTGTTCTTAAATGAATACCTTAGTAAAAATGTCTAGTTGGTAAAACAATAAGGTTTTATATATCCAAAGAATCCTAATAAGGTGTGCAACTTACATACATCCATTTATGGATTGTAACGTCATACCTTGCTAGAAGCAGTGAGATGCAGCTACGCGTCCAATACTGTTTACGTTAAGACAATTAATTGATGAATCGTCCAAGTGGAAGTTTGTTGGATATCTGATGTCCGATTATCGACAATTTCAACTTTTCTATCAAGGTATGATACGAAGAGTACAACATCAAAAGAATTACCATGTAATTGTTACATGACACGAATTATATAAATGTTGTGGTTAATTTTTTAGAGAAATAATCATTAGTTAATTATTTAACAAAATAATTAATTAATCGACATATTTAAACGGTTTAATGTTTAAAAGTTAAACAATTAAAAAGATAATGGGTTTATTTAATTAAATTTTAATTAATAAACTACGAGGGTTGTTTATAATTAAATGTTAGTTATGAAGGTTACTAAACGTTAATTAACCGGGGGCTTCAAGTGTTAATAATGAGATTATAAATCTAAAACAAGGGGTTACCCTAATCTCTTCGAGAGTTCTTTTGGTTTTTTATGAAATTTGGGTCAACTAGCGAGACCGTTGTTGCATCCATTGTGTTTGGTTTTTTGGTTTGCTCGTTAAAGGTAGAAACTTTAACAACCTATGAATGTGTTTTGAATGTTTAAGTCATGTGTAATTTAGTACATATCTAATTTGGGTTTTGATTTTGAATTAACTAATGTGTTAAATCGCTTCAGGATTAAAACGCAAATATGATATGCCAAAAAAGTAACAAATTTAAAAGTTAAAACCAGTGCACAACAACATCTTAGACTTTTCGGAATATATATACATCGCATCAACAGAGCTAGGGTTAATTTTAATTGGGTTCTTTTTCGTCTCTGAATCTGTAGAATCTTTCAACAGCTTCATCATCCGGTTCATAATCGATAGAGTATTATGTTTATTTTTAATTCCCTTTGGTTCATCATGTCAATACAAATGAGTCTTGTTCGAAGTTATAATATTTTAAATCATAAGTTGTTTGTCGTATGTTGTTAATTTTAAAACTTATATGTTGCATTATAATCGATGCATACACACGACCAAACAGTCCTACGATTTCTTACTAGAGCACTAGGTGCCCGAGAATAAAATCATAGAAGTTTATAGTTACATTCATTTACCTCACATGTTAAACTTGTAAAATTCACAGATGCATATTATTTTATCATGAAAGTTCATAATGACATTCTACTTTAGTAGACACCCAACAAAAACACACTTCAATCTAAAGAGGGGTACAATTGTCATTACATTAAAGAGGGAGGGTAAATCAGTCAAACCTACAGGCCAATACATTCTCTTTCTCTACACCCTTTGTTTTTCTATGTTTCTCCCATATCATTCTTTATTTTCACCCATATTTTCAAGAAACCCCATTAATTCTCTGTGGGTTTTGAGCTGTAATTTGATACTTTATGTTGTTCATATCAACGATTAACAAGATTTTTGCATATAAATTGGGGGTTGAATCGTTAATTTCTATTTCATTCAATTCCCATCTGGGGTTTGATAATTCTATAGTGTTAAACATATTAAAGGTTTAGGTCAAGTTCATCTTTTTTTTGTTTCCGATGAACAATTATTGAAAAGTTTCTTTTGCTACTATTTTCGCGAACCCTTAAGAGTTTGATTATGAGAGAACGAAAGTGAAGTCGCTAATTGGCTTTGATTATGGAGGAAAATACTGGAGATGATCAGGGGTCTGGATGGCTGCAAGTTAAAAAGGTTCTGTAATTCTTAAAGAACTAGTTATGATTAAATGAGATATTTATATATATATCATCTGGATTTTGGTGAATTATTGTTTTTTTACTCATGATTGAATTTGAATGTGACTATATACAACAATTAGTAAATTTAAGTTTTATTAATCTTGCAGTATGTAACAGTTGAGCTAAATGTTCTTGAGGATTAGCTTTAGATGCTATATATGTTTTGATCTTCCTTATTAGTTTCCTTTTTAGGTTTATAATATTATGAATTACCTGATTTGTATTGGTAGCATATTCATGGTAACATGATTGAGATGTCAAGTTTTGGGGAAATAATGAAGTTTTTATAGTGATTAATGAATTCCCCCAATACTTTGGATTATGATTGTGCATCATCTTCTTAGACTCAAGAGTTTCCATCGTTTTAATGTTTGTTGTTTTGTCCTGAAATTGTGTTTGATCTATAACAAGCATTGATGTATTGAAATGAATTTTGTTCTAGAAATCTGGAAATCTTCTGTAGTTAATATATCATATTGTCCCTTTTTGTGTTCTTAACTTCGTATGTTTGGTTTCATTCATGAGACTCTTTAGAAAGATGGTAGTAGATTGAACTAATACATAAAACCTAAGATTTAAGAATATATGTGATCTACATAAGGGAACCACCGTTCTTAATTGAGAGTAAAGTACCAAAAATCATGGTTTGCTTGATATTAAAAGGTGACAGCTTGATTTTTGATGTCTATAGTTGAGTTTCTAGTTATTATTTTTTTCTTTATTTTTTGATTGTTTTCTTTAACTCTTGATTTCACACTTTCAGAAGCATAGAAGCAATTCAAAGTTTTCTTTCCAGGGATGGGTGGGAGGGTTATCTAAGAAACAGAATTCAAGTGTCACAACTCACGAGGCTGGTCATGTACATCAGACTACTTCAAATGTTAGCTGTAGTGAACAGGTGTCAACACTTAAGGATTCAAGTACGCCTGATTCTGATAATTTAAACAACACTAAGAAAGTTTCTACTGAAGACAAGAAGGATGTGAACTACCTCGATAAGTGTGTGGTTAGCCATGTAGATGATCTTAAAACTAACAATGATCATGAGCGTACAAAATCTGATAATCTTGATGTTTTTCCAAAGATTAAATTTGGTAATTTGGATGATGATGCAAGTATTGACATTAAGTTTGGTGATATTGGGAACAAGGCTATTGAAAATGATCCAGTTTTTGTTGAACTTAAAGAGAAGGAAATCGTATCAACCGTTGAAGTACATAATAAGTCTCAAGAACTAGAAGAGGTGAAGGAGGTATCCTCAGAAGACATCAAGGCTAACATTGTAAATGAGGAAGTGGTTACTCAAGGTGATGATGTTTCTCCAGAACTCAATAAAGACTTAAAGACTGAGAATTTTGAAGTAAGCGGGTCAGAAAACCTAGTTACATGTCAGGATTCAAGCTCTCTGCAAGATTCTGAATTTATGTCAGATGAAAAGGTGACACCAGGAGTTCAGACTGCTTCGGTCCTCAATGAATTATCGGGAGTTGAGATCATGGATAGCAATGAAGGTGGTGAGAGTAAAGAACGGTTTAGACAACGGCTTTGGTCTTTTCTCTTTGAGAATCTTAACCGGGCTGTTGATGAATTGTATCTTTTATGTGAACTTGAATGTGATATAGATCAGATGAAAGAGGCGGTTCTTGTTCTTGAAGAGGCAGCATCTGATTTTAAAGATTTAAACTGTAGAGTACAGGAATTCGAGAAAGTCAAAAAGTCAAGTGATAATCCACCAATGACCATGAAGTCTGAACAGCGTAGGCCACATGCACTTTCATGGGAGGTCAGGATGCTTTTCTATTTAATAGTCTTGGATGTGCTTTCCGAAACTGATTATGTGTTATTATAGTGACTTAATGTATCTAGTTATTTAGGGTCGTGCCTTTGTTTTTTCAAAAAGCTCAAAGAAGCTAATTATCTAATGAAACTAAAAATTACATATTTATGCCTTGTTTTTCTTTGTTAATAATTCTAATAACCAAAAAGGTGAGCAATTTATCTTAGTTGTTATTATAATTGATAGAAGTAAATGGTTGTTTATTAAATTTAAATACTTCAATAACATAGAAAGATGCCAGTTTTGAACATTTTATTTACTACTTTTATTTAGTTGATTTTGTTTATTATTACAACCTCAAACATCAGAAGTGCCTCTGTATGTCATATTATGCAAGTTTTATAACAGATGTTCACATAAGTAGGTTCAAAAGTCAAAACGCACATCCAACAACCTGTTACTACTGTAAACAGCTTTATTTCTTGTGATTGCAGGTTCGACGTATGACTACTTCACCACACAGGGCTGAAATTCTGTCTTCATCTCTCGAGGCTTTTAAGAAAATTCAACAAGAACGCGCAGCCATGAATGAAAATTCTCGAAAAACAGTGTTTACGGATTCTTATGGTCATTCTAGAAGTGGCAGCAGTGTATATAAACACACCTCTAGAACTGATAGAACAAATGGTGCTCAAGAATCATCAGCAGATTCAAGGAAACGTACAGGAGTTGGTATTCTTCCGAAAGAAAACTCAAGTAGGGGAAAAAAGAATTCGGACTCTGGAAAGAATAAAGAAATTGAGAAGATGGGTTTGAAAAAAGATAATTCTAAATCCATGGATCAATCGAAAAAACAGACTTTTGTATCAGAAAAAGAAAAGGAAAAAAGAAACAGTCTTAGCGGGGCATCTATTAAGTCAATGGATGCTTGGAAACAAAAAAGAAACTGGGAGGACATATTAGCATCACCGTATTCTTCATCTTCACGTTTTTCACATTCACCAGGTGTGGGTAGAAAAAGCATGGAAAGGGCTCGTATTCTGCACGATAAGTTAATGTCACCTGAGAAGAAGAAAAAGACATCACTTGATTTAAAGAAAGAGGCAGAAGAAAAGCATGCACGGGCTATGAGAATTAGAAATGAGTTAGAGAATGAAAGATTACAAAAGCTTCAAAAAAGCACAAAAAAATTTGACCGTGTGAACGAATGGCAAGCCGTACGTAGCACAAGGCTGCGTGAAGGAATGTATGCTCGACACCAACGTAGTGAGACTCGTCATGAAGCTTATTTAGCCCAAGTTGCAAGACGAGCCGGTGATGAAAGTACCAAAGTTAATGAAGTCCGTTTTATTACTTCATTAAACGAAGAAAACAAGAAACTTATGTTACTACAAAAATATCAAGATTTGGAATTAAGGCGGGCTGAGAAATTAAAAGATATGAAATCAAAACAGAAAGAGGATATGGCAAGAGAAGAAGCAGTTTTGGAAAGAAAGAAGCTTGTTGAAGCTGAGAAAATGCAACGGCTTGCAGAAACACAAAGAAAAAAGGAAGAAGCTTTATTAAGAAGAGAAGAGGAAAGAAAAGCATCAAGTGCAGCCCGTGAAGCAAAAGCTATGGACCAGATGAGGAGACGTGAGGTTTTAGCCAAAGCCCAACAAGAAGAAGCTGAACTTTTAGCCCAAAAGTTAGCTGAACGGCTTAGAGAAAGTGAACAAAGAAGAAAGTTTTATTTGGAACAAATTAGGGAGAGGGCTTCAATGGATTTTAGGGATCAATCTTCGCCTTTATTAAGGCGTGCTTTAAAGGTCTCCAGTGGTGCTGAAGATGATCAGCAAACAACCGGTGGTATTGGTGTTGAAGGGACCGTGCTTCCTAATTTAGCACTTCAACAATCCTTGAAAAAAAGGATTAAAAAGATTAGGCAAAGGCTTATGTCTTTAAAATATGAATTAAGTGAACCCTTTATGGCTGGGGAGAGTGGGAGTATTGGATATAGAGCTGCTGTGGGGACCGCAAGGGCAAAAATCGGGAGGTGGCTTCAGGAGCTTCAACGACATAGACAGGCAAGAAAAGAAGGGGCAGCTAGTATTGGGCTTGTAACTGGTGATATAATTAAGGTACCTGATTTTCTTTTGATATTTATGAGATAAATGATCATAAGGAGGTTTATGAACAATCGTTAGTAGAGGTGGAAAGCGTGCCAGGTCGTCCAAGTTGGGTAACGGGGCAAAATGGGTGCGGGTACAATTTTTCAATGTGGTGACTCAGGCTGGTTCACCCGTAAATATATTTCTTGTCCATTTTAATGATATTTCATAAATAACATAAGATGTTAATTATGATTACAAAAGCAATACTATTACAATAACAATTAACATCATTTTATAAAACTATTTAGGTTGTATGCATAAAATTGACCAGGCAACTTTCAACCCTTTTGACCCGTTTTCCTTTTAGCTAAGTCTTTTATATGACCCGTTTGAGTTAAAACCCTTGACCCGTTTTCCTTTTAGCTAAGTCTTTTATATGACCCGTTTGAGTTAAAACCCAACGTAAATCGACCCATTCATAAGTAAATGGGTTTAAGTTGCCACCTTTCTAAAGGAAGAGGTGTAACATGAGTCATGAGGTAAAATTTCTACTTTTCGTATCCAGCATTGTATGTATTTCATTGAAAAACTAACATCCATATATATTTTATTAATTATAATTCGTTTAAAGGTTGATTGTAGTTCATAATTTTCTTGTGAACTCAAATAATTCCTAAGTGTTTGAAGATGTATTGTCTTTTTGACCTTGTTGCCTACATCCCTCCCTACCTAGACCCCATCAATAGTTGTGCTATGATGAGAATTATTGGGTTATGGTTACGGTTATGGACCTTGTTCAAAGTGTGCTTGTTTATTGTGTATGTATGTGAAAGGGATGGGGTATATCTTCTAACATTTTGATAATTTGTGGATTAGTTTTTGGACGGAAAGGACCCTGAACTGCATGCTTCTCGCCAAGCTGGTCTTCTTGATTTTATTGCATCAGCTCTGCCAGCTTCACACACTTCTAAACCTGAAGCCTCCCTAGTAACGGTGTACTTCTTGAGACTTCTAAGGGTAATGTTGTCATTACCCACGAATAGGAGTTACTTCCTTGCAGGAAATCTTCTACCACCAATGATACCCATGTTGGCAGCCGCCCTTGAAAATTTCATCAAAATCACAGCATCATCTTCAACACTAGCGGTGGTAAAACCCTAATCGAAAACTCTGACACAATATCTGAAGTTTTAGATGGATCATTGTGGACAGTGGCAGCCATTATTGGTCATTCGAGCTCTGATGAACGCCAAAATCAAATGCAAGATGGTTTAATAGAGCTTGTGATTGCGTATCAAGTTATTCATAGATTAAGAGATCTTTTTGCACTTTATGATAGACCTCAAGTAGAAGGCTCTCCTTTCCCCTCATCCATTCTCTTAAGTATCAATGTGTTGGTAATTTTGACCTCTAGATATCGGGTCAATAGGTCAATTGATTGGGAATCATATCCACTTGAAACAATGACGAGAAAAGAAACCTCTTTGGGGACTGCAGAACTAAAAGGTTCTTTGTCTCATACAAGTGGCAATTCTGAATCATCATCCAAATCATTACAAGATGTGCCCGAGGATCGTCCACTAGATGATTTATGTAAGAAGGATGAGAATAGTAATATGGTGGATAGTGGGGGTGAACAAAAGACTATTAATAAATCACAACATAAGCAGCCTGTGGCTTATCTTCTTTCAGCCATATCTGAAACAGGATTGGTCTGTCTTCCCTCTTTGTTGACAGCTGTATTGTTGCAGGCTAACAACAGATTGTCCTCTGAACAGGTTACTTCCTTTCAATTTTCAAATTTTATGGTTTACAGCTGACTAGAATGCTTACGTTTCATATGTATATATAAATATTATCAATTGTTCAAAGACGTAAACTTTTATTGGTTCATAAAATATGTATATAGTTTTTTATTTCATCATAAATTGGCAATTATGATATAGGCATTACTACATATTGCATGTAAATAGAGCACACTTTTTTGGTTGATATCTGTTGTATTCTTTTCATGTTTCCTAGGCTAGAATATGCACTTTTTCTTGACTTACTTTTTGTAACTGGTTGACCTTTTTTTCTTCATTTCCCTTTTATATTCATCATAGTTTATGTACATATGTTTGTTGACCGTTATTCTACATTCATGTATTCTTCTTTTTTGTCTCTAGGGTTCATATGTTCTTCCAAGCAATTTTGAAGAAGTAGCAACTGGGGTGCTGAAGGTTTTGAACAATTTAGCTTTGATTGATATCAACTTCATCCAAATGATGCTAGTAAGTACACAGTTTTATTTATTTACATATTTATTAGCTTAATATCTGCTAAGTGGGCTACAATCCATGCAGTAATGCTCTATGCCTTGCCATGAAATTGATGATCTTTTTTATCGAGCAGGCAAGGCCCGATCTAAAAATGGAATTTTTTCATCTCATGAGTTATCTTCTTTCTCACTGCACCAGCAAGTGGGGAGCTGCTACTGATCAGGTGATGTTTAAACCGTCGAATTTGAAATCCTTATAGATTATACCTAAGCAAGAGCAATAGAAATTGCCAGCCATAAGCAAGAAGTCACTGTTAAAAACCTGATGGATCGTTGGGCACTTAAGTCATGAAGGGTGTTTGAATGTGCTAATGTTATTTGAAAGTGATTATGTAACCTTCAAGGCATGACGCAGTGGTAAGCCCTTGAGCCCCTCTAGCAAAGGTCTCAAGTTCGATTGGTTTGTCTGCGTTTAACCCTCCTTGTAGGCCACATGCTAGTGCATGCTGCCATAGTTGTCAATAGCGAATAGCGATAGATAGCAACAAGCCACCTATATGACGTAGCGAATAGTGGTGTATAGCGACCGCTATTTTGTGTTTAGCGATTAAGTAGTATAATATGTAAGAATGTTTTACATTCAATAAATAAGCATGTTTAGCAATAAAGTAGTATTAAATCTAAGCAAACATCCCCAAAATAGCTAAAACACTCTTTTACTAATCATCTAAATCTCATATTTACCGAAAAATATTAAAAAAAAATAATTCTGCTATGTAGTCACTATTTACAATTAGAGGGAGATGGGCACTATGCTACATAGCGCACTATAGCGGTTGATATAGCCGCTATTGACAACAGGGCATGCTGCGGTTTACCTAATCCCATTGGTTAGCAAGTTATTGGTGCCCCCCTCCCCCAATTTCCCAGTAACGGGTTCTCATGATTAGGGGAAAAAAAGAACGTAATTGTGTGATGAATAATGAAAATCAGAAAACTATAGTCTATAGTAAAATAGGGTCAATTCGAGATAGTTTATGGATATGTTATTTTGAAACTTTGAATTTGTTACTAATCAGATAATCAGCTGATTTGGTGTTTCATAAAATATGATTATTTTAGAAACCGAAAGATTGATTGACCAAAATTACCTCTCTATCATCCCTTCCTCTGGCTTATCACCGGGCAGCCATTCAAACACCATTCCAGATATATTTCACAAAGTCTAAATGTTTGCCTGCTACTTTTCATGTTTCAGACTGGTTTACTTCTGCTTGAATCTTTGTTGCTTCTCGGATACTTTGCCATGTTCCATCCCGAGAATCAAGCTGTTCTTCGCTGGGGGAAGAGCCCCACAATTCTTCACAAGGTCTCTTGGTCATATTATAATGACTTTATTTTCTTTATATTATACTTTTTACAATATTTCGATAGAAACCCGCAATCCTAAACCTTGATTGGCTTGCACAGGTATGCGATCTGCCGTTTGTGTTCTTCAGTGACCCTGAATTAATGCCAGTCTTGGCTGGAACACTAGTTTCCGCCTGCTTCGGGAGTGAGCAGAACAAAGGGGTGGTCCAACAAGAACTTAGCATAGAGATGCTCGTTTCCTTGCTCAGATCCTGCAAAAGTGGCTTGCCAAAGTCTCAACCTGGGTCGACCCAAGTTGATTCCCAGATGGACGAGCTCACTGAGTCAACTCCGCCGGGTCTTGATTCAAGAAAACTTCATGGTGATGCCTCTCAAAGATCAAATCGAAGAAAGTCAGGAAAAGGTGGTGTAGTTGGGAACAATAGAAGTGTCAAGGTTAGGAATCAGAAAGATGGCAGCAAGTCATCGAGGGTTTGTGAACCGAATTCAGAAAGTTGTTCTAATGTGACGCTCCATTCACGATTTCCTGCAAGCTTCATTGACAGGGCAGAACTGTTCTTTTCAACAGAATCACCTGTTTGTGTGTAAGTGAATCTATTTTGAAATAATTTCCTTAATTGAATAATTTAGTTGGCATACGCTTTTGCTATATCGGTTGTGGTTTCGCATATGTTTTTTTAGCTTTGCAGTCAACAAAGTGTCAGAGGTTTTCTAAATGAACTCTCAATTGAACAACTGAAATTATAACAAGGTGGGTTGAGTAATTTGTTGGTTCACGTCAAAATGAGTAACTTTTTTAGTGTTGGTCATAAAGGGCCGAGTCTAGTTGGGTTGATATGGGGCATTTCTTTTCGAAAACATCAGAATTCTTTTTACACATTATTAGTTATATCATTTCAATAGTTTTCTTACTGAATAAGATGATTTAGGATGTTCTAATGCGTCAAGAAACTTTGGACGACTCTCGATTCATTCGGCTTGTTTGGTTTTTATTTTCATTGTTTTAACATGTTAGTGATAAAACTTAACCTGAATTGACCTGTTTTAAATAAATGGGTCGAAATTTGACTCCTCATTGTTGGATTAATCGGTCTATTCACGAGTCACGGGATGGGTCGGTAGAGAATGGGTCATTTGTGTCAAGTTATTAGTTATGCATGTTTCAATAAGGAAATTGGTATTTGGCTAAGTTTGTTGAAGTACGTGAACATTGAGTTAGTTGCTGATTAAAAGGAGTACGTGGACTTGGGTTTTCAACATGTGTTTTATTTACTTTGCTCATTATATATAGGATTAATATTCTGCTTTCATTTTCATCCCTTGTAATCGTTGCTTTGAATCAATAATACATAGATAGATTTCCAAAGTGTGAGTTTGTGTGTGTGATTCGAAGGGGCCTGAACCAACACACATTATTTACTCGCTTTATGCGGATTCTAGCTTAACTTTTAGATATTATGGCCATAAGAAAGATGATTTCTTACAAGTAAAGTGTCAGAAATTGACACATCTGGTATTTTACTCGCATTATCTAGAAGCTAAGCTCTAATGTTTCAGATATTATAACCACAAGAAAGATGGACCGAAACATGTTACAAAAGTTGTGCTCCTTTGGATTTGTCAGAATGATTTTACATGAGAAAATTCGATGGTTCTGAAGCACCTGAACAAATGGATCATCTTCAATAAGTTCAAACTGAATGAAATCCCATCAAATATTAGGTTTGAAGATTAGTTTATAAACATTAGAACCTGGGCAGCCATCGGGGCATTGTAACTCCTCTGATCTCTACTAACAAAGTGATAGCAAGATTGTCCCGTCTGTAACTCCCTTCGAGTTCTAACAAGAAAGAAGCAAAGCCGATTTTTCTTGATTTTAAAAAGGTTTAGAATTCATTTGCAGATATCATTTCAAAAGCACCAACTAAAGCCTGCACTTTGCTTTTCCTGGTTTGTATAAGCCTGCTAGCAGTCTCTTCAATAACATTATTCAAACGCGTATTTTGCTTATCTACTTCCGTCTCACACGGTTTTAAAACAACACTTTCTTTGTTACTTTCGGGAGTGGGTAACACACCGTCTGAAGTCAATCTCCTTAAACTTTTACTTTCTTCTTGACTAGTTTTATTTTCATCCAAAACTTTTCCTTTTCCAAACTTAAGTTTCCTTGGACCATTACTCTCAGACTGCGAACCGATAATCTTTCCTTGCTTAAATTTGTGTGTTTTAGACGAAAGTTCTTCGGTTTCCTTTGCTATTTTTCGCGCTCGTGCCGCGTTTTCTGTTTTCTTGACACCTGAGGCTGCTATACTACCATTATTTTGACTCTCACTTCCCAGAGTTTCATCTTTTACCGATTTGCAGGCCATTTGTGCTCCATTCTGCAACACTCTTTCCTCATATGAACTTTGACTTTTATTGTTTTTTTCTTGAACAGCTTCACCAACTGGGTCTGCAGACTTTGACTTTTTTGAGCCATGGTCAATTCCAGGCTTCTTTGACCCGTTAAGGGTGTTTAAAGTCTGCACCTTTTTAGAATTCGCTCCATCTCCGGGCGTCTTCACAGGATTCTTAACTGGTTTAATGTCTTTTCTTGAATCGATCTTTTTATCAAATTTCTTACTGCTTCTAGCCGAACCACCAAGTGCAGGTGAGACAAGAACATCTGGTAGATCATTGGTGTGTAGGTTTACATCGCTGTATCTCCTGGTAATCCTTGAAGGTGGTATGTAAAATGGATCAGTTTCCTCAGACTTTGACTTTGACTTAAAATCGTGTCTTTTGGGTTCAACCGGTTGTAATTTGACTTGATGTTTAGCAAGTGGAGTGCCGGTGATCTTGGCATGTCTTGTTGGAGATTTGGGAATGGGTGTAAATGGATTCTTGACACCCTGCTGAGATTCAGTGTCGGTTTTGCTTGACCTCTTACGTGTGGACTTGGGTTGGGTCAAGTGGTCAATGGGTGGATGTGATTTGCAGTTGTCGTGGCAGGAGGGAAGTGGGGGACTGAGATATCGACTTAAAACATCTTCATAGCCTGTGAGTTCAAGCATCAAGTTTCCAGTCGAGTGTCGTCTTGAGTGCTTGTTGGGCACTGTTTTTTCCATGCCAAAGCAAACAAAGCCTACATGAACACTGTAAAGTATTTGTTAAGCAGAAAGAACACAAACAATTAATGCAATCAAATTAGATAAGCAGTACAAACTAAGTAAGGTTCGGCATCTTCCGAGAAGTCAATCGGCTCTCCCGTTGACATAGTTTCAAGAGATAAGTTGTTGCTTGGGGGTGTTGGTGAGTTATGGTTGGTTATAATTTTAGTAATTCCAAACTCATACACGATTATAAAACAGTATCACATACCCATTACTCTCACTGATGGATTTATAGTAATTTATTACTGTGATTGTTCAAGTGGTTAGGCTTGTAACTTATTAAGCACATGTAACATTTAAGTAAATGTTTTCAAGTAATCCATCAAATTCCTCTTAGATCATTATCATGGTGGTAGTGATAATATTTATTTTTGGTACCTAGGGAGTCATGGTGTATGTTGAGTTAAATAGGACCACTTCCAATTATCAAATGCATGTTATTTGAACTCCCCATTGCATTTAACCCACACCCCCGCATTTTATACGTCTCGTATAGCACTATACGAAACGTATAGGATTTAAACCATTCCTTGATATTCCTTGACATACAAGGTGTCACATGTTATTGGTTGAACCCATATGTGGTGTACATAACTATACATATGTATAGTTTCTTTTTTTTTCAAAGCAATCAACCTTGACATCTATACGTGGCATATAGATGTCGAATGAATGACACTAGTCAGCTATACATGGGTGGCCTTATATGTGACGTATGATGTTATACATCACGTATATGTTACCCTTATACGTGGCGTATCATGATGTATGTGTCGTATAGGTGGCTAGAATACGAAACATGCAATGCTATACGTCACGTATGGCTTTTTCTGAATGCCTGATGCGACACATACAACGCTATAAGTCACGTATAGCTTTTTCTGAACGATTGATGTGACCATCACCAGTTTGTCGTTTGAAGGGACCATACACAACGTATGGAGCTATACGCCTCGTATAGTGCTTTTGAAACTGACTGATTTTCCTAGGAATGTCAGGCATTAATTAGGGGCACCTATACATCGCATATAGCACTATACACGGCGTATAAGGGGTGTCGATTAATCTGGAAATGTGTTTGAATATTAGGACACTTATAAAAATATAGGGTACTAGAGAGAGTAAATGTAAATAAGTCGACTTAAAAGCATGAACAAGAGGAACTAATACGTGTATATGATACAAACAACTAAACACATGATATATTAAATGATTTCTTGTGACCCAAGTTACTCAAACTTAGAGATTTAGACATAAACTCATAACAACGTAACGAATAAGAGTCTAAGCTTAGACAAACTCGAACTTTTGTAGTAGCGCCATAAAAATATGCATGTTTGCTAAATGGAAGGATACTATTTCATGGTAAGAGACCTTTCAAATTTGGTGCTATGATAAAATTGTTTTGAAGTCCGGATATGGGTCATGAGTACCTCGGAAAAAAAACTATTTGGCATAATAAAATGAATAGAAATAACATGAATATACGAGAAAGAGGTAAAAACTACACGATCATAATGTCAAAGAGAAAATAACAAAAATAATATAATATTAATTTTGACATTTGAGTTAGTTGTAAATTGGTAAATACTTTGTCGTATTGTCGAATATACATAAACTCATGGATAATAATTAATAAACATTCATTTGCAAACATTCAAGAAAATCTTGATTTTGATTGAAAACTGCAAATGCAAAGAATTAATCATATTAAACAACATAAATGCATACCTTTTGTTGAAACCTTCAAAGAAGTGATGAAATATGAAGATTGATAATATCATAAAAAAATTAAACCCAAAAACTTGAGAGGAAGAAAGATTTCTGTTTTAGAAATTAAAAGAGAGGATGTGTTTGAAATGAACAATTTTTTTGCCTTCGATATCCAAACAATGCTAGATCTCCACACATATTTAGTCTTTCTAAAAATAGAAAGAAAACCTTTTTTATTACTTTGGAAGCCCTAAAACATATAATGCTCGCTTTAAAAGGTTGCTGGTATACAAAGTATCTTTTTCATTATGCAACATTTAATCTTGGTTTAAAAGGATTCTCAACAGATTGCTTAGAGAGGATCTAATTCTTATTTTATTAGGTTCTAGTTTCAGTTCATGTGTTTTGAATTAAGTTTTGTGATATGATGATTATGTTAAAAGTATCAAAAGTTTGTTATAATGCATACATATCTCCTATTATATCATTCTAATCAAATCTTTACATTATTTTTGTTATTGCAACTATAAGAAGAGATAATTACATACATAGTCTGATTATCTAATCCAAATAAAACCTTTAGAATCTAGGTTTAACAAATTATGTAAAATGATTATTTTGTGTACGTGCTCTCTCTAAATGGGACAAGCTTTTATTGTTGGTCTTGTATTTTTCACACAATGTTGCATAAACTCGAGCAATCTTAAACCCATACCAAGACACTCTCATAGTTAAACTGAAGCTACCAATCAACTTCTCCTCCTCTAAATACCTTGATTGTAAGTTTTCAAGTCCCTTGAGATCCCTCAGACAATATTGATCAAAAATTTTCTCAACCAGATTTGAGACAAAATTTTCGACAACACAAAAATTTAAGATAGTTCTTGTATATTATGTTTATTGATTGTTCTCGATTTGGCAAATATCCATTTCCTAGATTAGGGCATATTGTTAAAACAGGATTTAGTCAAAAACATACAAAGAACTTCAAGAAAATTTACAAAACGATGAATCGAACTTGTAGATCTCACAATCAAATCTCTGAAACAAATACATAACAGATGACAAAAGTATTTAAAACGTTCAGATGCAACGGAATACTACAAGATCAGAAGCCCTAGCTGCTATTTTAAGATATTTCTTAATACATAATCGATCTAGTTGAAACGAAGATGAATATAGCTAGGGTTCGCTTGAACTCTCCGGTGACTTTTTGAGATATTTCTTAATTGAATGAATGAACTATTGAACCCTAGCTGCTATTTTAAGACCTCCAGATACAACCGCTACACTGTTGCATTCACTCTTAAGTCATAAGCCCATTTTACTCTTTAAGTTCAGAAGCCCACTTTCCAGCAGTCAGTCAGGTACAAAAGCTCATCTACCAAAGTTCACACCAACTCAAATACTAAAAAGCCCATACCTGCACAATACTAATCACACAATGAATACACAAACAATTTTAAAACATTCACCAATTGAATTAACAATAAAAGATTATTAATTTTAACACCCCTCCCCAATTCAAATGGCAAATACATCATTCAACCCAACTTACCACAAAGTACTTGATGTTGTTTGACACCAAGTCCTTTAGTAAACACATCAGCAGGTTGCTGATCAGTGCTAATTTTTACAACCTTTAAAAAGCCAACCATAATTTTTTACGTAGAAAATGTAAATCAATTTCAAAATGTTTAGTTCTATCATGAAACACGAGATTTGCAGAAATCAATACGACTGCATTATTATCACGAAATAACTTAACTAGCAAAACCTGTATGATTTTAAAATCATCTAAAACTTTAATTACCCAAACAAGCTCACATGCAACACTACACATTGCATGGTATTTAGCCTCTGTCGATGACCGTGACACAGTTTGTTGTTTCTTGCTTTTCCAGGACACCAATGAGCTACCCAAAAAACACAAAACCCTCTAACACATCGTCTGGTTGCGAAACAACGGCCCCAGTTTGAATCAACGTAAGTAGTAAATCTTTCTCCATAAAGCAAATACAACTATCGCTTAAATTTTTATCACCCATCCAATTACGCAAATCGGACTTCACGTACTTTATTGCCGAAAAACATCTTTCAACTATTGCGGTTGCAACGAGTAATACAAGAGCTAACTTCAATAAACGATATACCAATGTAAATGAAAGGTGTTTCTTTGTTTGAACCATTAAGTGTACAAGACTTGATAAACCATCCAAGTTGGCAAATCGACTATCCGCTTTTAAATTATCAATATAAATCTCTAGTTCAATTGAAAGTCTTTTTTTATCATTTTTATCGAAATCATTCGGGTACAACTCGAATAATCATAGTATTTTTGAAATGTCAAACCCACCAAAACTATCACAAGGACTCAAACTACTTAAACAAACAAGTAAGTTGGATGTTACCTCGTTAAAAGACTCCCAAACTCTTGTATTTGCATATCTAAAACCGCATTGAAGCAATCGTACTAAAAAAGTGACGTAATATTTGTCTTTTGTCTTGGTTTCTTTGGGAATGTACTCATCATCCATGTTTATCACTTTAATTTTATATTTTTCACAAAAATAGTTAATATTATCAAAGAACTTATGAAACCTTTGATTTTAAATTTCTCAAGTTGACGTTTGGTAGAATAAACCAACGAAACTGCATTCAATAAATCTTTCTTTTTTCTTTGAAGACTTTAAGACAATGTGTTTGTGATATCTAAAATATGCGACATCAAATGTAAGCAGAAGACAAAGTTGTATATTTTTCATTTCCGATTGAAGTCCATCCGCTTGTTTGACAGGGGGCGATTGCAAAATTATACAGGAGGTGGTCGAGTATTGAGCGTATATATAACATTCAAAAAAAGTTTAGGGTGGGTGGTTGCCCCCCCCTCCCCTAGGGGTAGGTCCGCCCCTGGCTATACGTCTCGTATAGGGCTTTTGAAACTGACTAATTTGACTAGGAATGTCGGGTATTAATTAGGGGCACCTATACATCGCATATAGCGTTATACACGACGTATAAGGGGTATTGCAGGATCGGGTTTGTCACAGAAACACTTGGATTTCTCTCAAACTCACTTATACAAACATTCAGTTCAGATGAAATAAAGTCTTTCACAAGAATTGATAATAATATAATAAGTAGTGAACACACAGAAATAAATTTTCAAGGCATTTGTATATATTATTTCTCAACTCAAGATGTTACAAGACTCTTACAAGCATAATATATGAGTTACAATGAGAGACTATATATACTAGATCCTACAGCCGGATATACTTTGATACCAGCTGGAAACCTAAGACTAAAGCATATACTACAATGCTGAAGTTAAGGTATCTTAGATAAAGTATTATCTAAGATATGGTAGTCATGACATGTCCATGACTTACCTTTTGTCACCAACTAAAGATGGCAACTGTACTAACATAAAAGGTAAACAGTGGATTAAAGTATGGTCAACTGCATGGCTTTTGAGAAAACGCCATGCAGTATCTCAGAGATTTGCAGCGGAGTGTCAGGAAGGCCATACTTATGTCCACTGGATAATAGCAGTGTTTTTCCGAAGGTAAGTTGGCTTCGAAAGAACAAGTTCTTCCGAACCCACTTATACTTCGGAAGAGGCTTCTATACTTCCGAGGCTTGAGGACTTCTGTACTTCAGAAGTTGACTTCAGATCTTTCTTTCTAAGTCTTGAACTTTGGAAGTAGGTTCTTTGTCTTCGGAAGTTGGAACTTTTCCTTTGGAAGTAAGCTTTACACTTTGTCTTCGGAAGATCTCCTTTTTCCTTCGAAAGTTCCACACTTGGCTTTGGAAGTCCTTTATTTGTTGTACCAAAATCTTCTAAGTGACTTGGTTTTAGTTGCACCAGCCTTTCTAGATCCAACAAACTCCCCTAGGCTGATGCTACCAAAACCTCACTTATTCCTGCTTCTCAAAGCTTTCAACACTAGGGACAAAAGATATTTGTCAGTCTCTTTGTTCTTCCCGGAAGTGGTGCTGAGAAGCTTGTACAAGTCATTGGTGGATAGGAGATCCAGTCTATCACTCTGAATGACGGTTTAATTGGTTGATGGGTAGGTTGAGGTGTTTGGGTTTTGGCTAGGATTTTGGGTTGGAGGATGGGAAGTTTAGGTGGTTGAGGTGAAGGAGTTGGTAGGAGTGATGGTGTAGGTTCAGGGGTGTATGGTTTGGTGGTTGGTTCGGTTTTGATGGGGAGTGAGAAGGGTATGGTTTCAGGTTGTGGTTGGGTTAGGAGTTTGGGTTGAGTGGTTGCATTGAAGGTTATCCCCTGTCCCCTTTTCTATATCTCCTTCCTCTTCCCCCCGTGAATATCAGCTTTAATGTCACTGACATGTCGTTGGAGAGTCTTTTCTGACATAGGACCCACTTGCCTGCCAGAGAAGCCATGAGCTCTGAGATAGCTCTTCATCCAGGCTTTTTCTCCTATTTTCTTGGCAGCGGTCAGTCCTGCTTCCTCTTCCTTCTTCTTCTTCTTTAAAAGTTTTTCCCTTTCAGCTCTCTTTCTCTCTTTCTCCATTTGATCTTGCTCTTTGTTGAAGAGCCATAAGATCGTATCATTGTTATATGGAGATAATTCTTCTTGAGAGAAACCTTTGGAGGTTAGGAAAGTTATCCTTTCCCTCCTAAGCTATAGATCAGCTTCTTTTTCCTTTCTCTCCCTTTCTTCTTCCAAGGCCAACCTTGCAGCTTCTTCTTTTTGCTGTTTTAGGAGCAAGGTTGCCTTTTCCAGCTCTATTAACTCCTCTAATAGTAGCAGGTGTTGGACCAAAAGAACCAATGAGTCAGATCAGAAAAACCTTTAAGTCCCACAGACATCATAACAACTGAAGTGGTCTACAACAGTTGAAGACAAAGTCTGAAGACAACAGCTGAAGACAAAGTCTGAAGACAACAGTTGAAGACAAAGTCTGAAGACAACAGCTGAAGACAAAGTCTGAAGACAACTGCTGAAGACAAAGTCTGATGACCAAGTTCTCAGAAGTTGTCATAACAGCTGAAGTAGTTCTTTTTAGTAGTTGTGATGGTTTACTTTTCAGTAGTTTGTAATCAGTAGTTTTATTTTATGTAAAACATCTGAAATTCTTACACTTTAGATGTTATAACTTCAGTATTTGTAATGTTAGCTTGTACTTAGCTTTTTGTGAAGGTGTCCTCAGTTGTTGTGGACATCTTCAGTAGTTTAGTCTACTTTTAGTTGTTTGTATAAATCAGTTAGCTGTCACTATCAAGTGACATCAGCTGATGTCATATTCCTTTATAAAAGGAATGTTGACCTAATTTCTTGGTAGCCGAAGCTTGTGCATGAATGAAAATATTCACTTTGCAGAAAACTTTCTCTCTCTATAACCATCACTGTTTGATTGAATATTCATATTATTCTTGCTTAAATTTCGTCTAATTCTTGTTTTATTCCGCTGCAAATCTTAATCTAATTGATCAAACTAGATCCCGATCCTTTCAAATGGTATCAGAGCTAGATTAATCATTGATGGATTTAACAATTGATCATTGAAACTGCTCTTTTGATATCTAAGTTTGATCGAATTAGCAAATTTGCAAGAATTGGTTATAGAGTTTGATTTTCTGTTGCTTCCGGTGAATTAATTTGAGATTCGTCTTGTTTCAAACTGAGTTGTTGAGTTTTTGAGCTAGATCTGTTAAAATTTCATTGAACCTGTTTGAATCGGTGAAAATGGCTACATCAATCAATGATCCTCACAATACTGGCTCTTCAAAAAAGCCTATGATGCTTGTTAGGAGTGAGTATAACATATGGCAACGCCGAATGCTCCATCACCTGTCTGTCAACAGTTCAGGTTGTTAGAAATCTGTGGTTCATGGACCATATAAGCCTATGGTGAGTAATCTGGAAACCAATGAGATGGTTCCGAAGAAGAAAGAGCAATACTCAGATGAAGAACTGAAACTGTTTGAAATTGATGCTAAAGCCCATGGAATTCTAGCCATGGCACTGCCTAATGAAATCTATTCTGGACTTATGCATCATGAACTGCTCATGACCTCTGGGTTGCTCTGAAAGAACAATTTGGAGGAACTGATGAGGTCTTGGAAAACAATAGAGAGATCCTTACCCAGCAATATGAGACATTCTCTCATAGAAAGGGCGAGTCATTGACTCAACAGTTTGAGCGATTTTCCTGTTTGATTGACAAGATATTGGATGAATATACTTTCCTGAAGGCCAACAGGATTGGAAGAGTATATGCCTTAGACTTATCAAAGAAAATTGATCTAAAAGGCAATCCATGTCTGTTCTCCAAGGCCTCTCCTCAGGAATCTGAACTATGGCACAGAAGGCTTGGTCATGTGAATCTTAAAAACATGAACCAGCTTATCCATCATGGTTTAGTGAGAGGTCTGCCATTAAAGGAGTTCAAATGTGATGACAACTGTTCTGCTTGTTTAAAAGGAAAGCAACACAAAGTATCATTCCCTCCAATAGAAGAACCAAAGTCCACTGCCTGCTTGCAATTACTGCATATGGATCTTTTTGGTCCAGTAAGAGTGATGAGCATGACAAAGAAAAAATACTGTTTGGTATTGTGGATGATTATTCCAGATTTGTATGGACCTTCTTCTTACATTCAAAAGATGAGGCTGGTCAAATCATCATCTGCTTTGTGTTGTATGTGGAAAAGCAGTACTCCCTTCCAGTCAAGTGTGTGAGGAGTGATAATGGCATAGAATTTAGAAACCATATACTTGATGATTTCTATTTATCTAAGGGAATCAAGAAGCAGTATAGCATTCCAAGAACTCCTGAACAAAATGGAGTGATGGAGAGAAAGAACAGGACCCTTATTGAAGCTGCAAGGTCAATGTTGGTTGATTCTGGTTTGCCACTAACCTTTTGGGCTGAAGCTGTCAATACAGCTTGCTATGTGCAAAATAGAGTGTTAGTAAATCGGAGGTTGATGAAGACTCATTATGAAGTGTTACATCATTTAGCCCCTCTGATTTCCTTTTTTAGAGCATTTGGGTGTCCCTGTTACATTCTTAACACAAAGAATCCACTTCAGAAGTTTGAATCAAAGGTGGATGCAGGGTACTTTTTTGGGTATTCATCTACTTGCAAGGCATACAGAGTTTTTAATTGCAGAACAAAGATAGTTGATGAAACCTTGCATGTAAAGTTTAACGAATCTCCAAAGGACAAAATCCCACAAAACCCTGTGGAGTTATTTGATTTGGACATACTACAATATGTTCCTTATCAGTCTCCAGCTGTTGTAGATTCTGTGAATCCATCATCTCCTGCAACTAGTCATCCATCTGGTGGTACAAATGCAAGCTTTAGTGATCACCTGCCTGAGTCTACTAAACTTGATGTTCCTGTAGCTTCAACAGTTCCATCCACAACAAATGCTGATAAGATCTCTGAATCCTCTACTTCATTTGAATTGCCATCTCATTCTAGGTTTCAAGAGTCTGGATCAACATCTGTTGCTGCTAAATCTCCTACAAACACTTGCACAGATCTTATTGAGTACCAAGAACTGAAGAATCACCCCATGTCTCAAATCATTGGTGACATCAATGCTGGTGTTTCAACTAGAAGTCAATTGTCCAATTTCTGCTTTTATGCTCTCTTCATCAGTCAGCAAGAGCCAAAGAACTATCATATTGCATTAAGAGACAATGGATGGGTTGAAGCCATGCAACTTGAGCTTCTTCAGTTTCAAAAGCAGCAAGTGTGGGAACTGGTTCCTCTACCCCAAGGTAAGTGTGCAATAGGCACTAAATGGGTGTTTAGGAATAAAACTGATGAAAAAGGTCAAATTGTCAAGAACAAGGCCAGACTGGTTGTACAGGAGTTTTCACAAGAAGAAGGTATTGATTATGATGAAACCTTTGCCCTTGTAGCCAGACTGGAGGCAATCAGATTGTTCTTAGCTTATGATGCCTTCCATAATCTTAAAGTTTTTCAAATGGATTTCAAAAGTGCATTCTTATATGGTAAAATAAAAGAAGAAGTTTATGTGTGTCAACCACCAGGTTTTGAAGATCATAAACATCTAGATTGGGTGTATAAGCTTGATAAGGCTCTTTATGGGTTAAAACAAGCTCCTAGAGCCTGGTATGAAACACTGTCTAACTTTCTTCTTCAAAATAATTTCACTAGAGGCTCCATAGATAAAACTTTGTTCATTAAGAAAGTAGGCATGCATAAGCGCCTTGTTCAAATTTATGTAGATGATATTATTTTTGCATCCTCTGATCCACAGTTGTGTGATGCCTTTACTAAGTTGATGCAACAAAAGTTTGAAATGAGTGCCATGGAAGAATTACAGTTCTTTCTAGGTTTGCAAATCAAACAAATGGCTGATGGAACTTTCATTCATCAATCAAAATATACAAAGGATCTGTTGAAAAAGTTTGATTTACAAAATTGTAAGCCCTGTTCTACTCCCATGTGCAGCACCACACAACTGGATGCTGATCAGAAAGGTAAAGCAGTTGATGAAACTATTTATAGATGTATGATTGGTTCCTTGATGTACCTTACAGCTTCTAGACCAGACATTATGTTTGCAACTTGTGTCTGTGCTAGATTTCAGGTTGCACCTAAAGTGTCCCATATGATTGCAGTCAAAAGGATCTTTAGATACTTGCAAGGAACTCAATCTCTAGGACTTTAGTATTCCACTGGGCACTCGTACAAATTAGTTGCTTTCTCTGATAATGACTATGCAGGGTGTAAATTAACTAGAAAATCAACCTCTGGTGGATGCCAATTTCTAAGCAATTGTTTAGTTTCTTGGTAGAGTAAGAAACAAACTTCAGTTGCTACATCCACCGCTGAAGCAGAGTACATTGTTGCTGCAAGTTGTACATCTCAAGTACTCTGGCTTCAGAATCAATTACTGGATTATGACATTACAGAGACTAAGACTCCTTTACTGATGGACAGTGCTTCAGCTCTTTGTATTGTTAAGAATCCTGTCCAGCATTCTAGGACCAAACATATTGAGATCAGACATCATTTTATCAGGGATTGTTATGAAAAAGGTTTGATTGATCCAAAGTTTGTTCCTAGTGCTGATGAGCTTGCAGATATATTTACTAAGCCTTTGGACAGTGCAACTTTCCAAAATCTAGTGCTAAGGCTTGGTATGCTGCAGCTAGAATGATTTGACAACTACTGATGATCTCAGTTCACAAGTACTGATGAGCATTAGTATACAGCTGTCAAAAATAAGTACTGATAAGTTATTTTATCTTCAACAGTTTTAATAACTACTGAAGACTAAATTACTTAAAAGTACTAAAGTACTTTATTTGTTGACAAGTACTGATGTAGTTACAACTACTGATATCTGTTCTAACAGATAAGTAGATAAGTACTGATGACTAATGAAACATCTGAAAATCAGATAGTCTGCTGAGCAAGTATTAAGATCAACGAAACAACTGAGATCTGTGAATTGACGACAACAACTGATGAGAAATTTTACTCTTTAATTGTTTCAAACAACTGCAGTTTCATTTCAAAACAACTGAAGCCAAAACCAAGTCTTCAGTAGTTTCAAACTACTGATGACTAACACCAAGTCTTCAGCTGTTTACAAC
The DNA here is from genome assembly GCA_025506515.1 of Flaveria trinervia. Lineage (NCBI taxonomy): Eukaryota > Viridiplantae > Streptophyta > Magnoliopsida > Asterales > Asteraceae > Flaveria > Flaveria trinervia. The sequence continues at coordinate 63,198,611 of CM046441.1, forward strand.
ATCTGAAAGTTAAAACCATGTCTTCAGTCGTTTTCTAACACTGATGACTAACACCAAAACTTTCAGTTGTTTTCTTTCAGTCGTTTCATAACCTATAAATACCTAAACCTAACTTCAAACTTTTCATAAGTCGTTTTCAGAACTTTCATCTTCCATTAATGGCGACAATGCAAATCAAACCACGACACAACTGTGTTGCCTACCTCACAAAATCGGCCTTTTGGACTAAGTTTGATGTTGCCATTGATCTGATGGTTGATTCCCCGTATCAAACTGCTTTTCTTCTGAATCCAACCATCTATCCCGATACCCTTCGCCAATTCTGGACAAATGTCACTGTCCATACTGGTGAGAATGATGTCACGATCACTCTCCAACCGTTTGTAAACCAAAATAAGGTGGTCATCACTCCTGCTATCATTCGCCAAACCCTAGATCTAAATGATGCCACCTTTGTCACTGAATACCGAAGAGCACCACTGATCTATCATTCATCAACATAGGTATGAGGGCGACTTAAGTGCTACCATCATTCTAAAGAAGCACTTCCATGATGTTGAACGCCTAATCTTTCATGATCAACGTCTGCCTTGCCCCCAAATCCTCTTCATGGGATCAAAGTCATCCAGGTGGCAGCATGTATTGTATTCTATCTTTGAACTCCAAAGCTTGAATTTTTCTGAAATTATATTTTTGGAATTAAAAGATCTGGCAATGAAACCTATGGCTAATAGATGGATATTATATCCAAGGTTTCTTATGGCCATAATCATCAATCAATTAAAATCTGATGGCTCTGTTGGCCTTGGAGTCCCTGCTATGGTAGTATTGCCTGAGGTATACTCCAGGCACAACTCTGACCCACAACTCAAAGAGGCTGCCAAACTGCTAAAACCCAAGCAGAGGGAACCCACAGCTTCATCCTCCAGATCCAAAGTCCCTTCCAAACCACAATCCAAACAAACCAAAAAGGCTACTCAGGGATTTGAGTCCCCTGATGATGCCCCTGCAACACAAAGGCAGGATGAAACTACTGGTAGTAATCCCCCTGTAGTTTCCAAGACTCTACCAGCTGAAACCGCCTAGGTATCCTCTCAAAAGGATCCTGATGCAACCAAAAATGGGGAAACCACATTACTAGAATCTCTCTCACTTGAGAAGATTGCCATTGAAGAGCACCATTCACCCCGGGTGCAACCTTCTTCACACTTATCTCCCACTGAAGCCACCCCTACAAGCCCAACTGTGGTTATTGCACAAGTGCTGACTCAACTACATTCCTCTAACCCTCCCCAGAAACCTATTACCACTGGGAAAACCTCAACAGTTGAGGGAGAGGATTATAATGTGGTTGATAACCCATAACACAGGGATTACAGAGTTCAATCTCCCTGTGTAGAGGAGGAGATTCGAACATTTGGTGAGGCTGCCTCTTCTCCTGTTTCAGCACATGAACAGGATGAAGGTGGTATCATCTCTAAGACCTCACCAAACACAACTGCCAATGAAGGACATAATCCTGAGGCAGGATGTCCCCAGTTACAAGAAATAGGGGCACATGTGAATACTGATCTACACTCAGCACATGTGCATCCTGATTTAATCTGGAGGTCAGATGATTCAGCAAAGACTGATGATGACCTGGGCTTTTTATTTGATGTTCTAGCTCACAACACCATTCTTGAGGCTGAGGTATGTAGACTACAAGAACTGCTTGCCAAATTGTCACAAGAATCAAGTCCATCTGCCCAAATTCACCCACAGATGGCAGCTTCTTCTGAAGGTCTCCCAAACACTGAGCCACTCCCAACAACTGTGCCACCAGCCTTTGATTCAGGCACCATTTCTCAGGGACAGAACCCCTCTGAGCAAATGGTTGCTGCCTTTCAATCCTCCTTACCTCTCATCACTTCCATCATCACTACATTATGCATCAAGCCATTGATGAGAGGCTTTCCTCAAATTTTCACCTTAGTTAATGATGCTATTTCTAAGAGACTTTCTAACATTCAAACCCCTGAACCCAATGCAACCAAAAAGGAGGAGTCTAAGTCAGTGAAAGCAGACAAAAGAAAGAGAGTTGAAGAGGAAGAAGAAAAAGAGAAGAAAGAAAAAGAGATGATCACATACAAGAGAAAGAAGAATGCTGAACAGACTGAAGATGAGAAAAAGTTAGAAGAACTGATCAAAGAAGCTGATGAGCAACATAGCAGATCTATGGATAGGATCATTGATCAACTCCTCAGACAAGGTTTTGACACAGCCAAACTTGACTCTGAAATTAGAAGGCTAGAGATTCAAGAGATTAAGCATAGATGGGCAAGTTATAGTGAGAAAGAAAGGGAAAGGCTGGAAGCTATGATAAGATTCATATCAAAGCATTTGGGAAGATCAATCATTGAAGTGAAGTCATGGTCCAGAGATAGTATTTTGGAGATAACCACCAGAATCTGTTCTTCTGAAGTATTCAACAAAGGATTGATCATAGAAGCTCTTGATGAAGCTGATGCTAGGAAAAGGTCTGATATGGCAAAGTTATCCAAAGCCTTACTCACAACCAAGATGCTAGAGCAGCCTGTACAATCTCCCACACCAAAACAACCAACTTCACAACCTTAAAAACCAACTCCTTTACCCAAGAAACCTACTCAAACCACTACAAATGATGCACCCAAGAGGAAGAGAAGGGTTTTGAGGATGGAAGAAGAAGAAGATGATGATGAGGATGATAGTATGCCAATCTCTGTTGTTCTTAAAACAAAGATGCCTGAGCCCAGGAGTCAACCAACAACAATCACACCTGACATCCAAAGGCAAATGGTAAAATCAAACTTGAAGAAGAAGAACAACACAAACAACATGATGAGCAGTTGTTAAGGATGGTTGATAAAGAGTTTCCTAAGTCTTCATCCATACAAGCTATGAAGAAACATGCTCAGAGGTTGTATGCTCTCAGATTCACATTTCAATATCAGAAAGAGAGAGTGATAATTTGGCCTGACCCCAGAGTAAGTGACAGAATTCATAAAAAGAATATTCCAAGTCGATACAATGGCCAAGTAAAGAAGACTGTAGATGCTGTGATAATGCTGGCCATTGTAGTGTCACCCTGGAAATCCTTGAAGACTTCAAGAGAGCTTACAAGGCTAAGATGACTCCACAAACTTTACTAGAAAACAAAATGGTGAAGAAGGGGTTGATCTACAAGAAGCTTAAAGAAATAAGAAGAAATGAGCTCCAGTTGTTACTTGAAGGTACTCATCCTGATGAGTTTGCATATAGAGAAATAACTACTGTGGAGCTAAAGAATGGAAAGAATGTCAAATACTTATCAGAGTACTATGGGCCTGAGTTCTTCTTTGAAAGTGAAGCTGAAGAACTCACAATGGAAGAACAAGTTGTATTCCTTGAGGCCTATGTTAGAGAGTCTTACAGACTCATCATTGGGAAGTAGGTCTCATGGATGGGGTAACAGCTTTGTGTCCAATTCCCCAAGACAGAGTTCTTATTCATCCTTTGCCAATCAAACTTTTTGAAACCTCTCCCTGGCCTGAGCTTAATTTGGTGATTTCTGAGCTGATCCAGAAAATGTTTCTGCCAATAAGTAGGACTTCAATAATCTTAAAAGTTTTTGGTTGCATTGGTTCAGGGGGAGTTTGTTGGACCAAAAGAACCAATGAGCCTGATCAGAAAAACCTTTAAGTCCCACAGACATCATAACAACTGAAGTGGTCTACAACAGCTGAAAACAAAGTCTGAAGACAACAGCTGAAGACAAAGTCTGAAGACAAAGTCTTAAGACAACAGCTAAAGACAAAGTCTGAAGACAAAGTCTGAAGACAACAGCTGAAGACAAAGTCTAAAGAAAAAGTCTGAAGACAAAGTCTGAAGACAACTGTTGAAGACAAAGTCTGATGACCAAGTTCTCAGAAGTTGTCACAACAGCTGAAGTAGTTCTTTTTAGTAGTTGTGATGGTTTACTTTTCAGTAGTTTGTAATCAGTAGTTTTATTTTATGTAAAACATCTGAAGTTCTTACACTTCAGATGTTATAACTTCAGTAGTTGTAATTTTAGCTTGTACTTAGCTTTTTGTGAAGGTGTCCTCAGTTGTTGTGGACATCTTCAGTAGTTTAGTCTACTTTCAGTTGTTTGTATAAATCAGTTAGCTGTCACTATCAAGTGACATCAGCTGATGTCACATTCCTTTATAAAAGAAATGTTGACCTAATTTCTTGGTAGCCGAAGCTTGTGCATGAATGAAAATATTCTCTTTGCAGAAAACTCTCTCTCTATAACCGTCACTGTTTGATTGAATATTCATATTATTCTTGCTTAAATTTCGTCTAATTCTTGTTTTATTCCGCTGTAAATCTTAATCTAATTGATCAAACTAGATCCCGATCCTTTCAGCAGGAGTACATCCTCAGTTGCAGCTTCTAGACTGACAAGTCTATCCATAATCTTTACCCTTTTTCGGTTGTTGACTGCCTCCTGGTTGGTTGCAACTGCTTTGGTACTTGCAGCTAACAGTTTTGCAGTTTTGAGCCTACCTTTTCTTTTGAGTTTCTTCAACCTTTCTTCCTCCTGAAGCTCTTCCGAAGTCATCTTCCGCTTTCCTTTGATGTCTTCGGAAGTACTAGACTTTGGGGGTTCTTGGATAGAAGATTCAGGTTGAGTAGTAGAGATAGGAGTTGTAGTTAATGCAGATGTTGGAGCTAAAGGTTAAGTGAGAAAATCCTCTCTATTAACCTCAGATACAAGTTCTAGGATTGCATCTGTGACTATTAGATCATCGAATAATGAGAATAGTCCTTCCGCAACAGCAATCTCAACTTCGAAAGTTTGAACCTGTTCTTCCGAGGCTTTGAATTGTGCTTCGGAAGTCTGTGAAAATGCACTATCTGTCCCAACAGTTTCAGTTGCTGGGCCATCAGTCCTTGTTTCCCCTTTGAAGTTAATCTTAGGTTCTACTTGGACCTTAGGTTGACCAACTTCCTCAATAGTGGTAGAAGGTGCATTTAACCTCCGAAGCTCTTGAGCTCCGAAGTAGATCATAGACATATCAGGGCTTGGCTGTTCTATAAGAGATTCCAATAAGAACTTGTTAAAGAACCTATTGAGATCTTGGAGCATCCTTTGATCCACTTGAATAAGGACTGGAGGAGGCTCAGGGAAGATTGAAGCTTGTTGCACAGGATATTTTGATCTCAAGGAAGTGAGAGCTTGACTTTGGGTTTCCTCTTGTCTTTGACTTTGTCTCTGAACACTCTCCCCCTTTTTGGTAGCATCATCCTGAGAGCTTGATGAGCTAGAGGAAGAGGTCAAGGAGACCTGAATTGGTACATGCCTAACAAACCTCTCAATCTGTTTCTCAGCTAGTTTGGCCTTGAGAGTTTCAATCTCAAGTTGCTGAGTGGCAGACCTATCCTCTAAAGTCTTAACCTTGGATTCAAGATTTGAGACTTTAGAAAGTAGGTCTTGGATGGTAAGTTGCATTCTTCCCTCATCTTCTTGTGAAGAATCACGGGGAGATGAGGTAACATGCCTTGTATATTCATCCTCACCACCAAATATGGTTTCTAGGCACCCTGGTTTCCCTTGCTCAAAGATGTCTCTTTCAGAGTCATCAAAGGGCATGGTTGCCGTAGATTCAGTCTCAGTGATGTTACCACTGTCTTGAGGATCCATTGAAAATCCTTAGTAGTGGCAGTTGAATCTACATGAGTCCCCTCCACATCAATGGGACTCACCTTAGTAGGGCTTTGCTGATGGGGGCTAAAGACAAGAGGTCTCTCTGGGCTCTGTTGATCCCTGAGAGGGTGTTGTGGATCAACATCATTTCCCTTAAGAGACATAATCTCTTCATCAGTTCCAATTAAAAGGACAGTAAAGGATATGGAAGTGAAACCTAATGACCCGGGACTTTGATCAATATCTAAAGGCATTGAGCCTGTGATAGGGCTGTCCCATTTTGGCTGCTCAGGGGAGTATGGAGACTCACCCTGAGGGCTTTCAGCTTGGGTTGTGGGGTCATGGGTCTGAGACTGAGGAGACCTAAGACCCATATTAAGGTTAATTGTGAAGGATGGTTGGACCTCAGGCTGAGTGGGAGCCCTTTGTTCCACTCTATCCTTTTTGGGTAAAACATGAGGAGCTTGTTCAATCAAAGAAGATTGAACAAGGGTTCGTTTGGGACGTCTCTAATAAGTAAAGGTAATGGTTGGAGAAGGTAGATTTGGCAAAGTGGGGGTAGTTGCTGGTGAGGGTTCATCACCTGTGGGGTTAACAAGGATGTCACCAGGAGCCGTTGGCTCGATCATACCTGGAAGAAGTGTAGTATCTCTTCCGGTGAAGTTGGTGGACACTCTCTTCAAAGTCTTGAAGATAGTCGGCCTCATTTGAGGAGCAGTAAGAGCAGCTGCACAGACAAGCTTGCTCTGGTCTAGCTCGCAGTTGATTATGTGCTGGAGAAACCTGGGATACATGAAGAATGTGTCCTTTTGAAAATTTCCCATGAGGTTAGTCAGCACAAATCTTGAATAGTTGAAGCGAAGGCTTTTCACCAACCCATGAACTAGGCACCCAAGTTCATATGAGATTTGATCCCATCCCCCAAATTTATTCGACAAGTAGTGAAGGACCACGTGTAGCAGGAACTTCCATTTGTACGAGAAGTTAAATTTGTAGACAGTTGACCTGCTAATGTCTCCACCATATCCCATTTGGAGATAAGAATTGTCCAAATCTGCTTTGGGAAATTCTGTTGGAGCGCCCTCATCATGAAGCTCTAGATGCTCCCTGATGATCTGTTCAGAAATGACCAACACCTGGCCACAGATGCTCGAGCGAATGAAACGAACCCCATTTAGGGTTTCAATCTGACCATTTGCTCAAAATTCAGACATACGGTTTGAGTAAATTGTGGGGTTTACAGTCAGAGCGGTGTAGTACGAAGATTGGGTTAGAAAGGAGATGATATCTGAGAAGTCGGCATCTCTTGAAGAATCAAGAAGTGTGACTTGGTTGTGCTGAGGGTTGAAGGCCATTTGGAAAGATGAATGGGGATGATTTGAGCTGGGTAAAGTTAAGTAGGAGAAATTTCTAGGGCAGTAAAATTTGCAAGTAAGAGAGTGAAAGTGAATAGTCGAGATTATTTAAAAGATTGTGGAAAGGCGGTAATGGGGGTAAGGATAAGGTGATTTGATGGTTTAGTGGATGAAATGACAGTGGTGGTAAGGTTAAAATCAGTTAAATAATCCGACATCATTAACAAAATCTTTGCTTTTTACAGTGTGGGGCCCAAGAAATTTACGTTACACAGTGAAATCTCTCTTCCGAGTGTAAAACATTTCCGAAGGTAACTCGTCTCCGAAGCCAAAACTTTACTTCCGAAGGTTAAAGTTGCTTCCGAATAGAGAATTTGTAAGTTTCGGAAGTAGATCTGATATACAATCAATCGCTTCTTCCGAGGCCAAAAATTCTTCCGAGAAGAAAGTTATCCTTTGAGAAATTTTGCTTCGGAAGATATGAGAATGTCTTCCGAAGGTTAATTTCTCTTCGGAAGGAATTTACACTTAGAAAATTTTAGAGAGAATTTCTTGTAACAGGACTTAAATTGTATTGACACAAGACTTACATATTAAAAAGGTTTTCAAAAGAGATCAGATTAATTAATGTTTATCATCCCAATAGCTGTTATGAGATACTTAAACCTTTGTTCATCAAAGGCTTTGGTAAACAGATCAGCATATTGTTCATTTGAATCAACTTTGATTAACTTGATTAGATTTTTCTCATGAATGTCTCAAATGAAATGATACCTGATGTCAATATGCTTAGTCTTGGAGTGCTTCACCGGATTTTCAGTAATGGAGATAGCACTGTTGTTATCAATATAGATAGGAGTACTCATAAAGTTAAATCCATAGTCTAACATCTGATTTTGAATCCATAGCAGTTGAGCACAGCAGCTAGCAGCAGTAATGTATTCAGCTTCAGCAGTTGATGTAGAGACACATGATTGTTTCTTGCATTGCCATGAGATGATCCTTCCACCAAGAAATTGACATCCTCCTGATGTTGATTTCTTGTCAATATTGTAGCCTCCATAGTCACTGTCAGAGTATCCATAAAGATTGGAATCCTTGTTTCTGGGATACCAGAGACCTAGATTAGGTGCTCCTTTGAGGTATCTGAGGATTCTCTTAACAATAGCTGGGTGAGACACCTTTGGAGCAGCCTGATATCTTGCACAAATGCAAGTAGCAAACATGATATCAGGTCTACTTGCTGTTAGATACATCAGAGAACCAATAATTACCCTATACTGATGTGGATCAGTATCCTCCCCCTCAAGGTCAGGACAAAGATTATGGTTTCTGGGTATGGGTGTCTTGGCAGGCTTGCAATCCTTCATCTCAAATCTTTCTAAGATGTCAGAGACATATTTAGATTGATTAATGAAGAACCCTTCCTTCAGTTGCTTTACTTGAATTTCAAGGAAAAAGTCCATTTTTCCCATGGAGCTCATCTCAAACTTCTTCTTCTTTATGCTCTCAAAGTCCTTGCACATTTGGTCATTTGATGAACCAAATATAAGTCCTTGCACATCTGGGAATGTGTTTGAATATTAGGACCCTTATACAAATATATGGTACTAGAGAGAGTAGATGTAACTAAGTCGAGTTAAAATCATGAACAAGAGGAACTAATACGTGTATATAATACAAACAACTAAACACATGATATATAATAAAAGGTAAAGCCCAAGTTGATATTGAACTTAAAAGATTACTTGTGACCCAAGTTACTCAAACTTAGAGATTTAGACATAAAACTCATAACAACATAACGAATAAGAGTTTAAGCTTAGACAAACTCGAACTTTATAAGTATCGCCATAAAAATATGCATGTTTGCTAAATGTAAGAATACTATTTCATGGTAAGTGACCTTTCAAATTTGATGCTATGATAAAATTGTTTTAAAATCCGGATATAGGTCATGGGTACCTCAGAAAAAAACTATTTAGCATAAAATGAATAGAAATAACATGACTATGCGAGAAAGAGGTCAAAACTATTAACAAAAATAATATAATATTAATTTGAACCTTTGAGTTGGTTATGAATTGATAAATACTCCGTCGTATTGTCGAAATATACATAGTCATGGATAATAATTAATAAACATTCATTTGCAAACATTTAAGAATTTTCTTGCTCTATTTTGTGGGGATTAAAGCAAAACAACATTCAAGAAAATCTTGATTTTGATTGAAAACTGCAAAATGCAAAGAATTAATTAGATTAAACAACATAAATGCATACCTTTTGTTGAAAACTTCAATGAAATGATGAAATATGAAGATTGATAATATCGTAAAAAAATTAAACCCAAAAACTTGAGAGGAAGAAAGATTTCTGTTTTAGGAATTAAAAGAGAGGATGGGTTTGAATTGAACAATTTTTTTGCCTTCGATATCCAAACAATGCTAGATCTTCACACATATTTAGTCCTTCTAAAAATAGAAAGAAAAATCGTTTTTTTATTCATATTGGAAGCCCTAAAACATATAATGCTCGCTTTAAAAGGTCGCTTTGGTATACAAAATATCGTTTTCATTACGTAACATTTAATCTTGGTTTGAAGGGATTCTCCACAGATTGCTTAGAGCATTCACAGTGAGTTCCTCATTTTTTATGTGAGTGTGTGTCTAATATTATGAGGAATGGTTGTTAGTGGTTGTGAGTGAATGAGAGAGAATACTTATGTGGGCTTTACCATGATTCCTCATATTTGGGGAAATATGGGGAATCACGATACAACCCTCATAAATTTTTTAATATTTTAAAAGTAGTTGTGAGTAGAAGATATATAAAATATAATGATAAAGATATTAAAAATTATGGTTTCATAGAAAAAGATAGTAAAAAATAGTGTTTTTAATGTAAATGTAAGGATGTGATTGGGAAACTCACTGTGAATGCTCTAAGATCTAATTCCCATTTTATTAGGTTCTAGTTTTAGTTCATGCGTTTTAAATTAAGTTTTGTAATCTGATAAGTACGTTAGAAGTATCAAAAGTTTGTTGTAATGCATACACATCTCCTATTATATCATTCTAATCAAATCTTTACATTATTTTTGTTATTGCAACTATAAGAAGAGATAACTACATACATAGATCAAAATAAAACCTTTAGAATCTAGGTTTAACAAATTATGTAAAATGATTATTTTGCCCCTTTTAATGTGCGTTCTTTTTAAATGGGACAAGCTTTTATTGTTGGTCTTGTATTTTTACATAATGTTGCATAAACTCAAGCAATTTTAAACTCATATCAAGACACTCTCATAGTTAAACAAAAGCTACCAATCAACTTCTCCTGCTCTAAATACCCTGATTGTAAGTTTTCAAGTCCCTTTAGACAATATTGATTAGAATTTTTCTCAAACAGATTTGAGACAAAAATTTTAACAACACAAAAATTTAAGATAGTTCTTGTATATTATGTTTATTGTACTCGATTTGGCTAATATCCATTTCCTAGATTAGGGCGTATTAAGCATCCATGTTCCACGTCTAAAGCTTATTAAGAAATTGTTTACCATAAATCAACCATTGTGCATTAAATTTTGAATTTGGGAAACCCCAAAAGAAAGAAATGGTTTCAATCAAGGTCGTTGGGATGAAGACTTGAGATCGTCGTTTCTTGGCGTAGGGCTAGTCACTAGCGATCTAGGTGGTGTCTGGTCTAGTCGCGATAGAGCTGTCAATATGATGGGTGTGGGATGAGTATTGGTAGATTGCATTAACAAATCCAATTGTAAAACTATATACCATACTCATCAAGTATCAAATAGAGATGTTAGAGTGTTAAAGAATTACCTCTTAGATGTTCTAAATAGACTTCTTACTTTTTTAATTTTTATTACCTAATGAATTAGAAAACATAAATTAGAAATTAGTGGATTAGTAAATCATTACCCAGGCTAATTTTTTTTACAATAAATAACTTAGGTAAATGTATATGTATGTTTCAGGTAATTGTGTCAGATATCATCTAAAATGCTCGTCTCATCCAGTTATTATTATTTTTTTTTGGTAATCAGTGGTGGATCTAGAAGAAAAGTTCAGGGGTAACGTAAATGTTTTTATCGTACATTTATATAAATATAAGAAAAATACGATAATAAAGGGGTTCGAATGAAGATCATTTAAAACAAATACGAAGGAATTTAACTCGGATGAATTGAATTTGAAGGAGTTGTTGACTTGATATAAGAATCAACTGGTTGCATATCATTATCATTGGCAGCATGGACAAAGGTTGTTGGGTGATTGGCGATAGGGTGAGGCGGTGAGGGTTATGAGTATAACTAGTTTTTTTATTTGTTTAGTTTGGGTAATGGGTATTTGAACTAGTAAACTTGTTAGGTTAAAATTTTATTTAAATTTAGGGCTTATTATAATTTTGTTCATGTTATTTGGTATTTTGTTAGTTATTAACTTATTAATATTTTTATAAAATGTTATTTGGTATTTTGTGTTTGTTAGTTGTTTAGCTATTTAAATTTTGGGCTTAGTAGAATTTTAGTCATGTTATTTGTTTAGTTATTAACTTATTAAGTTATTTATGTCATTTGGTATTTTGGGTTTGTTAGTTGTTTAGTTAGTTATTAACCAAATAACACAAATCCCTAATTACCAATAAAACCTAAAAATTAAATGAAATAACCATTAATCAATCTTCTACTCTTCAAATCTTGCAAATAACACTAAAATCTTACAAAAAAACTTAGAAAGTAAAAGAAAATACATTCAAGCAGCACGCTAGTAGCATGTAGAAAGAATACCTTCAACCTTCAAAGATTCAAGGCTTCAAACGCGTGAATGAACAGCAACCCTAATTTCAAATCCCTAATCTTTAATTCATATAATACAATTCAAATTCATAAAATCCCTAATCTTTAATTCATAGAACACAATTCAAATCCCTAATTTCAATACAAATCTCTAATTGTCGATAAAACTTAAAAATGAAATCAAATCAAATAACAAATAATCAATCATCTGGTCTAAAAATATTGCAAATAACACTTAAACCTAGAATGTAGAAAGAATACTTTTAAAATTCAAAGATTCAAAGCTTTAAATGGGTAAATGGGTAGCGGTCAATAGTGGTGGCAGGCGGTAGCGGCGGAGTCATAGGCATGCGGCAGCAACGGCGACCAAGCGCCCGAGCCGTGGCAGGCTCGCAGGCGGAATTGGAGCAGCAATGTCGCAGGATCGCAGGCGGTGCACAGGGAAGGGGAGCAGGCGAGCAACGGGTTTTTTTAGGGGGGAGGTGGGTTTTGAGTTTGTTAATTAAAAAAGAAAAAATTGGTTTTATGACGATTGAGCTATTAATTGGGTTTTAAAATAAATTGAGCTTTTAAATTAATTGGGTTTTTAATATATTGGGCTTTCAATGTTAATTGGGTTTATAATGTTTTTATTAAAGGTAATATTTTTTTATAAAATATTAGACTAGTGTTTATAAAATTTAAATTATTTTATAAAGTTTTGAGTTTAAATTTTTATAGGGGTAACGTAAAATTTTCTCAGAGGTAACGTAATATATTTTTAGGGGTAACGTAAAACCTTAAAAGAAATTTTTTTACATAAAAAACATACTTTTTTTCACTACACATAAAAAGTTAAGGGATATCAAAAGCTATCCATCATCCCTACGTAGGTTCGCCCCTTTTGATAATAATCTCATACCAGAATATTAGTCTCAAATGTTTTGGGCTGCCCGTATTTTTCAGATTCATATGTCATCTCTAGTCACTAGCAACTTGGTGAAGAACAATCTTGACTAAAGAATATAGACAATCTTCATTGTTAGCTTATTACATTTTGTTAATCAAAAGAGTATTTTTATCACTTATAAACTTAATGGCCCTAACAATATACCTCTAAAATCCACTTAATACTTGTGGACTCTACCCCATACCAATTTAATAAAGATAAAAACCAGATGCTATCAGACTAATAATATATCTAAGCTTATTTAACTAATCAAGTCAAATAATTAATTGTTTGTTTGTCATAAACAAAATAATTGAAAGGTCCTATTCGAGTAGTGTGGCCTTCTTGCACCATATGCTTGCATCTTCTACGTCGGCAACTAAAGATGCTAACACCGGCCCAAATTCAAATAATATATTATTTCATATTTTTAATATTTTATTATTTACCTTAAAATGAGGACATATTTGTCTCTTAAACGAACGGCATTCACTTTCCACATAGCATCATTGACTTTGACTTTACAAAGTCAAATTAACAGATTTTTATTCGTTTGTAACTTGACTCATCCATATGGCCCGTTATGAGATTGTGGCCATCCCATTATACCTTTATTTATTTGTTGTTATGGTTAACTTATAAACGTGGATTATAACTTTACATGTGAAAAAAAGGAAAATGAGATGATTCATAGTGGAAGAGAACCAGAGATAGTACTAGAGGAGTGTTTGGGCAAGGACCAATTTTTAGAGGGAGAGAATACCTCAAATCCAAATAATGTTTTTAAAACCGGATCGAACGTATAACAGGACGTCTTACTGGTTGGTGGTCGGATTGGATTTTAAACCGGATGACGTCATAATTATATATAGTATATTATATATATGGCTATATATAAGTAATTTATGTGTATATTTAATAGTTATATATAAAACTTAACAATAATCTTATGTTCAACACACTAAATTATTGTTAAATACCTCGTTTTTACCTGTTAAAATCCAAAAAAAAATCCGGTTCCCGGTCCGACCACCGATTCGGGACGAACCGGCCGGTCGAACCCCTACAAAACGAGTTGATGCGAACCAGTTGCCCCCCACCCCGATTCTCGGTTGGACCGGCCGGTCCAGTCTAAAAACACAATTAATTCAAAAGTGACTGGTATCCGGCCGATTCGATCTCAAAAACATTGAATTCAAAGGTGACTCGTATTTGAGTATGAGATTGATAAAAAAATATCTCACATGTTCAAATACAATTATAGTATTAAGTGATAGTCGATTCCATTACCCGAAATCATATACCTTTTTATCTGTACCATATATCTAAAAGCTTTGATTTTTGTTTTGTTTCTTATTGATTCTTGTCAGGTTTATATATCATATGAAAAATGAATTTTCTTTTGGAAAATTTATTTGATGATATTATATATATATACTAATTAGCAAGTTTTTCATGCATTGTAAGTAGTATTGTATGCTTCATGGGTTGTACTTAATTTGATTTTATTTTTTAATCTTTAAATTTTTATTCTAACCTAATACTTTTACATCTTTTACAATTTAGGCTTAATAAAATTTTACTTTTAACTTTGTTCCCCTATACTTTTTCATGTTTTACAAGTTTGTCGTTTTACTTTCAATTTTACGAGTTATCACGCTGTAACGTGCGTGTGTGGTTTAACCTTTTTTCATCTACTTTCATTCGATTTATTTTTGTCCGTTTTTATGGTTTTCTTGGTATTGGTGGCCAATGACGGTGGGGTGCCATTAGCGTTAGTTGACAAGGTTTTACGTCTTCCGTCGCAACGCGGAGGCTTAATACTAGTTATTACTAGTTTAAAACCAATGTAAAACATGTGTTGAACTAAAATATTAAATTAATAGTTAGTAATTCACATTTAAAAATTATAAAATAATATTTTAAATAAGATATGTTCAAATTACATCTAATCAACTACCTTAAACAAAATAATATTTGTTAAACTTTTGTCTTTAAAAATATTTTGCTTAAAAAATGCTTTTAAACATTTCAATTTTTTTTTTAAATTTGTCTTTTAAACATCATTTTTTGAAAAAGTACTTTATATTATAAAATCATATTTATTTATTTTAAATAAAATTACATATTTAATAGAAACATGTTTTATAATTTAAAAAGAATATAAATAATATCTTTAGCATTTCATATAACTATTCAATAGTTAATTTTTTTTATGCTAGTAACATATGACAAGTATGGTATAAGAATGACATAAGGTAATGAGAATGTGATAAGATAACATGCGGTAAAATTTGATTTTGCATTATTAGAGTAGATAAGTTCTATCTTGACAAACGTGAACTCATATATAGAGAATTATATCATTATGAAATTTACATATTTTAGATAATTTAAATAGATAGTTTAATACTTTATGTTGATAACATGTATGTAGTTTAGTATATTTGAATTTGTTAAAGACTACAAAGACATAAAATTAACTAAAAAATTATATTGATAAGGGAAATAAATATACCTAGAAATCTTAATCAGTGTTTTTTAACAAGCTAATGGGTATACTCAATACTCAACGATAATTCTATAATTAAAAATAAAACCATTTTATAAAGAAAAAAATGTTTCTCCACTAATAGTTGTTACAACATGGGTCGTTTTCCTAGAATAGACATTATTGAAAACTGTTTTAGGAGAAAATGATATGAGTTTAATAAATTTTGTGACATAAGGTGGTCCCCGACTGGTTTAATCGGGATATGAATCCTCAAGCTTTCCATTATAAAACCCCGAAATATGGACGCACAATTCCTCTTGGGAAGTTATAACCTCTTTAACCAATTTTTTGATATGCTCTAAATAGAAGAAACTTGAATGAGAAAGTTTAACTATTTGTATTTAAATACCTTTTTATTGTCGTCAGACTCATTTGTATTGCAAATTTAGCTTCTTAACATTTAAAGTAACGATTGCATTGGATTGCCAAATGAACTTGTATACACATTAACGTAAATATTCATCTAGTGTTGTTATGATATCTTTCATCTACTCTCGTTATGTTTTCTTTTGAATTATGTTTTTCATATCAAAATACTAAGTCTAAAACAGTTTAAAATGTTTAAGATTTTTTTAAAGTACACTATTTTCACTTTTCATTTCAAGAATTGATTTCTCAAACTTGTTTTTTCTTATTAACACAACACATATAAAAGATATTGTTACAGTAAAAAAACCATGATCGAGTGAATAGTGACTCACCAAACACGGAGTACAATCCTTAAAACGCATGGTTAATGTCATGATGCATGTCTATTCTATTATTTATTTATTTTTTGGATTTTCAACGTTGTGCATACATTTAACCGTTAAAAAATAGTACCTTAAATACACTTTTATGAGTTTATCATTAAAGATCACTTGGTTCAATGATATCAAGGTATTGGAATTATATCGCTAATAAGTAATGATATTTAAGTTTTGAGTCACAGACATATGGTGTAAATTAATAAGTGTGAGTATATTGTTCAGAAAAGAAAAAACAAACACGTATTTTATGTTAATCTAAATTTGTACTTATAATTCTATTCAATTACTAAACAAGAAGACAACAAGCAGATCGTTGAAACATAGAAAAATTGATCACAAGTGTAGTGGATGTTATTAACGAAACGTGCCATAAACTATGCCAAGTAAAGACATGCACTCGAGGCCGCATATGGCCTTCGGTTCTCTAACCACAAGTTCTATTTGAATAATCAAAACTAAAACATATAAAATAATAATAAAAACTCTTGAACACAATTTGGCACTTCATATTTTATGATAGTATGTTAGTTACATTGTTTAAATGAGAATAATGTGTAGTTTTTGCGTTTTAGAGAGTAAAAAAAGTGTATTTTAGTATTTACAAATACACCTCGATCACTTGGAAGAGACAATATGCATACATATAACAGGACACAAGCTGTCATCCACTTTATCAACTCGTTTCAAACCATAATAGAAAGACTTCTTACTAGAAAGTCTTATATTTGCTATTATTTTCGTCTTCCTAATCTACATGCAAATAAGAACGAACGATATTCACTTTTTAACTCTGACTTGTTAACTTTTTAGGCCAATAATTAACAACTTATAAATTGCAGGTATATCAACATGATTAAATGGGAAAGTTCATTTATTTAGAATTAAGAATCCACAAACACAATACATCAGAAAATGGGATTTTACAAGAAATAACAATTCTAGTCTCATTACAAGTTTCAGGCCTTGTGACTTAGTTATGATATGAGAGTAAGTATAAAATATGTCCATAAGAAGTAAGAAAGGTAGAAAGTGTGTGTGAATGCTTGATATTTAATATTTACCTTCTCTTTCTAATAGATCCTCAATTACATTAGAATAATATGCCATTTGATAAAATTAACATGCATAAAAATAATAAACTTTATTCACCTCATAATAATAAAAGTTTCTCTGACTAGTCTTTAATTTAAAATTATATTTACAAAACAACAAGTATAGTTCTATGGACAGAGTGTAAAGAATTATCCATAACAACAGTTATATGTATCCAAATTATTTGTTTTACTTCCTTATAATTTTGTTTGACTTTCGGTAAGTCCAAATATTTGTATTGTGGTGATTGTTTATTGTGGTTTGCTTAAATATTAACGACGTCGTTTTTATCGAATCTAGGTTGCAAACGGCGTTCTGTCTTCCCCTACAATGGACCGAGTCCTAAAACATTCCTGTAATTTCCAACTAATAAACATAATATTACTTTACTTTTAGGAGCACCATCAATCCCTTCCATATGTATGACTTTGTTTTGTTTGCATGTTATAAAAAAATTTTAATGAAAAAAATCTCATTATGTAATAGCTAGAATTATTAAATTTATAAAGAAGCTATCCAAAGTTATTATGGAGTTTTAGACTATGAGAAGAAAAAACTTTTATTGGGTCTTTAACTGAAAGAAATTAAAGTTTGGTAAGATGGGAAATTCGTTCATATTTTCGATTTTATACATGAATGTACGTGAATTTAGAATTTTGTTTAATAGATTAAACGAACAAATATCAATAATATTTGTTTATATGATTGTTCATTTACATTCATTATATTTGTTTATATATGTCCATTTATGTTAGTTAAATGCTCATTCAAAACTTTTTATTAATATTAATAAAAATGATTAGCCATGAACTAATTCTAAATTGTGATTCAAGACTATCGTAATAAATAATGCTAAGGAACCTTTAAAATATGAAGGGCGAAATGTAAGGTCCTGTTCATAAACGCTCACAGTTGGTCAATTATCACATATAAAACATATATTTAAGTTTACTAAAACAACGTAGCGGAATAATTTAAGACCATTTCTTAATTGTTTTTGCAAAATAATACAACATTTATAATCGTTACAAAATATAGTTTGTTCGCATTATAATGCAAAAACATCATTGTTCAAACAAATGAATGTCATCCAAAAATGCCAAGTAGCTCACCTCGTGTCATCCTCATCAACATTTATCTGCCAACTGGAAACACATAAAAGTCAGCGTTGCTGAGTGAGTTCTAGTTTTATAAAAACATTATATTATCTTTCATTCGTTAAAACATTTTCTTTCTTTTCGCATATGATCACACATCATACGTACAACAAGATAATATTTATTATCTTTCTTCATCGTTCTTTTCGTGCATATCGCATGTTTCATACTTATCGCACTTTTCGTACATTTATTATTTTTCACTTCAATCTAGATCATGTCGTATGCTTAACCCCCCTCTGGGGCACAAAGTCATATAATCTAGGGTTAAGCGACAAAGACCTCATATCGCACATAACGCACATATCGCACGTATGGAGTAGTCACATATACTAACTCTTCTTGTGTGTGAACCCTTAAGCGTTAGCCAAGATCGCACGCTGTAAACACACAGTTAAGCTAACAATTTTCAATGAGTTGTGAATCTCATTACATTTGCTTGCAAGACTTTTCATTTGTTCATTCGTTATGTTCCACTTTCATTATCTTAAATTTTTCTTTTCGTTAAGATAATACTTTACGTTCGTTAACATAATCACATCACGTAAAGTCATGTCATAATACATAGTAAGGAACATAAGGAAACATATCATACATAAGCATAACATCATCACACATCATACGTCCATCATCATAAACTCAACTTACATCACCCCCGGAAACATCCCAAGTCAAAGCCTAACTCTTCACTTTTTCCCAAAATTTCAGAAAAATAATATAAGTCCTAGGCGCATGGGCACTAGGCAGGCGCATGGGAACACTTAGATGCATGGGAAAAATTCTGGGCCATGGGCACTATTTTGGCGCATGACCCAACACTTAGTCATTTCAAGCATTTTTAGGTGCATGAGCATTTCAGCCATTTTTAAGCGCATAGGCACTATGCAGGCGTATAAGTGTCTGGACGTATGGGCAGTTGTGGGCGTATGAAACACTTAGTTAATTTTAGCCTATTCAAAACGCATGGGAACTATTGGGGCGTATGGATTTTGAGGCACATGAGACAACACTTGAAATTTTAATTGTTGGGCGCATAAGCAACTACTTTAACTAACCAACACCATGATCAGTCCCAAATCATCATTCAAACGTATTTTAAGCTTAGTTCTAACATTTTAAGCACCATAATACAATCATAACAACATAAAGCACCCAAATCATACCTCACCCACATTCACACGCAAATAAACATACGGGTACAAATATCCATTTTATAAAAGCGTTTATTCATGCATTTCCAGCCCCAAATCAGTTAAAACATGTAAAAAGGGGGGGGGGGGTATAGAACTCATCTTATGCAACTTTGAGTGTGTCTTCCTTCAAACCTGTATGTAATGAGTTCAAACACCTAGAAAATCACCAAAACACATACACAAACATATAAGCATGTAACCAAGGCTAAAACTAGCCAAGAACAACTTAAAATGATGAATTCTTATCTTGAATTTAGATTCTTCTTGTTCTTCTTCAAAAACCCGAAACTTCTTCTGCTTTCTCTCTCCAAATCCGAATCAAAAAGGTGAAAGTAACATATTATGGCGGCCATGTTACTTTATACATAAACTTTTATACTTTTTGTCATTTTTGACACATTTGGCCTCTCAACTTGAATTAAATCGTGTTTCTTCTCTTTTTTGCACTTTTATTCTTTCTTTCCCGTCTTTTAAATTTTCCGGGTGTTACACTAAACCCCTTTGACCAAAGGGGTTTTTGGAGGCCAAAGCCTTATGACGTAATTCATGTTAATGCTTGACCAATAAAAATTAGCGTGAAACTGATGATTAAAAATATGACAAGACTGAATTAATCTATTACAAATCATAAGTAGTAATTATGTATCAATAGCTAGTACGATCAACCACAACTAAGATGTTACTGAAGGGCAAGGTGTAAGTAATAGTAACAAAGAAATTACTACTAATGATTTTCTACTAAATATTTCTACTGATGTAATTGTTAACAGTTAACAGTATACTGCAAACCATCATACTTTTTCATAAAAAATTACAAGTGGTTCAACAACTATGTAAAGTAATTATTTATACATCAGTACATTCAAATACATAACAATTTGAATTTCTAAATAAAAGATTGTCATACTCACATAATCAATTGCATGTAATGTTACTTAGATGTAACAGGAGAAGAAAAGAAAAGCAATATATCCAATATATAATCATCTTACATATGAAATCTAAACCAATAATTACATACATTTACGTTTATTTACTTAAAGTTATGTTTCTATGAAGAAAGATAAGGTGTCTCTTTTTTTCCGAAGATGACGTGTTCAAATCATGTAACAGTTAAGTATATATAGTAATAAGAATTAGTTAGAAGCCGTTAAGAAAACTTAAAATTATATGTCATTTTTTATGAACGGTTAACTGGATAACCAACAAACCACTAACCCACTCAATCATTTATATTATTTAAGTTTGAAACCTGAGATCACTATAAAAAACGAACTCACATAACCCCCTCCTCCTCCGAAACACTCTTTTGTTTTATCATATGTAAGCAATGTTTTTAGAACCGAATCGGACGTCGAAACGGATCGGACGTCGAACCGAACCGGACGTCGAACCGAACCGGACGTCGAACCGGGCGTCTTATTGGTTTGGTAGTCGGACCGGATTTAAGAACTGGATGAGATCATATTTATATATATAATATATTATATTTATAGTTATATATAACTAAATATAAGTAATTTATATATGATTTAAATATGTATTTTATAGTTATATATAAAACTTAACTATATTTGTATATCCACACACTAATTTATGATTTAACGTCCCGTTTTTACCCATTAAAATAAAAAAAAAAAACACAAAAAAATAAAATCCGGTTCGAACCGGTCCGCCACCGGTTCGGGACGAACTGGCCGGTTCAACTGCCACAAATCGAATCATAGTGAACCGAACCGACTACGGGGCTGATTTTCGGTCGAATCAGTCGGACCGACCAATCCAATCCAGTTGCGAAAACAATGTACATAAGATTTAAACGCAAGAATTCAACTTATTTTTATGATATCTTAAACTAATTATTTTAGTACGTCTTAACTTATCTATAAAAGACATTTAATTTAATATATATCCACACAACCAACCACACACTTGTACTGTTGTACATTCCAAAGGAATCAAGCACCCATCAGAAGAGACAAACCAAGCTGTCCCCAGCTCAACTAACGTACACCACACCACACCAATAAATACCCCACCACCCCCGTAAATCTCTCACTTTTTTCCTTTGCCGAATGAATTTTCCTGAGAACGAAAGCTCTAAAAGTGGGATCACACCCTAAACCACTTGTCTTGTACCCCCCGCATCATCACTTGTACACACACCCTAACTACGTACACACATACACATACACACACACGTATATGTATGTATACATACATACATACATACATACATACATACATACATACATACTACATACATACATACATACATACATACATACATACATACATACATACATACATACATAATACATACATACATACATACATACATACATACATACTACATACATACATACATACATACATACATACATACATACATACATACATACATACATACATACATACATACATACATACATACATACATACATACATACATACATACATACATACATACATACATACATACATACATACATACATACATACATACATACATACATACATACATACATATACATACATACATAATACATACATACATACATACATACATACATACATACATACATACATACAGCATACATCAAGTGACGACGATATGGAGAGAGAACACGTAGACGAATATGGTCCATGAATCCAGTGAATGATGCACGGAGGAACACGATACTGTTATTCGATTTTCATTTCAACACCGTTTCATCGCCTCTAGTTATCCGCTGTTGCACCTGTTACTTCGTTCTCTCTTTTGATTCGGTAATCACACTGCAATCACTGTTGATTTCAATAATGGCTACCGGAGATGACACGTCGTCCTCTGGATTCAGCCTGCAAGGGATTGGTGATGTCGAAGACTTCGTTTGGGTGAGTTTCAGTTGAACCTTTTGGATTTTATCATGTTTATGGTTGAATTGTGATTAATTAGAACAGAATTGTTGTAAGTATCATTTAATATAGAATTAGCCGGCGTGTTGGGATTGGTTTTGTGATTTTGATGTCAACTACGAAGTTGATGTTGACTTTGATTTGTGAACAAGTGGTGATTAGGTTAATGATGGTGGATTTGAAAGTTGGAGTTTGGGGTTTTGGAGTTATGTGCTTGATGTATGAGTGTGTTGTTGGAAATGCAGGGGAATCATGGGGATTCTGCTTCCATGTCGTTGGGAAGGTTTAGTCATCTTTATGATCTCATGGATATGGGCAACAAAGCATTCCGAGAGAATCGTTTTGAGGAGGTAAATGTTGAATGTAAATACTAGAAAAATTTTCTTTTGTGTATGCATCTTCAAGTTCTTTGCGCGTTAAAATTGTAACTTTCCAACTTGTCTGGCTTGTTTGTGCTTGGAACTCCATGCTAATTGGTGTAGGACTGCGGCAAGTGGTGAATTTTTCTTTTCTAGACAGATATTAGATGAAAGCATTGATTGATATGTAACTTTGCGTTGGCATATACGTGGTAATGGGAACATCCCATATTTACCAACAGGGTGCACATAACCCTGAAATGTACTATATAAGTTTGGTGTATATAAGTGTTACCTAGTCATGGAGTCTGGTTTTGTTGTTCCATATATTACTATGTTTAGGTGTGCGGCGTATGCCATGGCCTAAGTTGTTGCCATCCTATGTTAAGGATGATAGAATTATAGTTCTCCATTATACAATCTCAAGCACGTTATGCAGAAGCTGATTCCTCGTTTCCATTCCGCAGACCTCAAAGTTGGTAGTTTTCTTTGTTAGACTTGTGTTGTTCAGGATTAATAGCCAAAAGAGGCAATGATGGTATATTACTATATTTGTAAACAAAAAAGACAGTTTTAGTATTTCAAAGATTGAAGTAACAATATCATATTCATAACTAGGTAACTCTATAAACAGGGATTGTAAATTATAGTTTACCATGGTTGGCTTTATATTTTATAAGGGTTATGTAGAGAGTCATCAGGCACTATTTGGTGCCCACCTCTTAATAGATGATACTAGGTCATGTTGCAGAGGACTTGCCTCTCAAAAGTAGGCTGATATGTATTTTGTCTGTATTTCCATTATTCTCAGCTAAATACTATTTGGATCCTATAATATTTTCTCTGATAATTACATCTATGAACCAGGCAGTCAATTGTTTCTCGAGAGCTCATAATATTAAACCAGATGATCCTATCATTCTTAACAACCGATGTTCCGCTTACCTCAGGTGAATTACTTGATTGTCACTGTTTACTCTTCATATCTTTATCTTTTGGGTTGAGGTCTTAACAAACACGCATGTTAAAATGTCAATGCTTTTTATTCTTTTTCTGTACACATTCCAATGAAGTAATACTCCCTGTAATTTTCTATCCAGGATCTGTCAATTCCTGAAAAACAGACCACCTTCTGCATCTGAACATAGGCCATTGAGTGGGCTTGATCCTACAATTCATGCTGGCGTATGTGATCTTTGTTTATTTTGTATGACCTGCTCATTCTTTGTTTCTTTGTAAGTTACCGATTTCGGAGGACACCTTCATATTTGAATTTCTGTTTTTAGCTTGCATTGAAGGATGCTGAGCAATTTATGAACATGAGAAGTCAATCAGTAACTCCATACATATTGAAGGCAAATGCACTCATTTTGGTAAGATCCCTTTACTTTCATCTCCTTTCTCTTAGGTTCTTGCGTTGAATATATTTCATCAATTCTTTCAATATATACACATCGCCTAACTTGATGACAAGCTGTTGGCAGTTAGAGAGGTTTGAGCAAGCTCGTGATGCAATTATGTCTGGTCTTCAGGTTGATCCTTCAAGGTAATATATAGTAAATTATACTTCTTTACCTTAAGTGGTTCACATCCTTTCTAGGAGGCGGCAATTTCAACACATTTACTAAAGGGTTAATTCTTGTTATGTTTTATCTTTATCATGGTAAATGGGTAAGATTAGAAAAAAGTGAGCTTAAGAGGATAGGAGCCAACTTGGTTGGAAGTCCCCTATGTGTAATGATAATATATAAAACCTCCTAAATCATTTTCTTAATGTAATTAGATTACTATTGGAATTGTATTATTTTTGTAATTATATCTGACACTCTAATTACTAGTAATAAAATATTAAACATTTTGGACAAAATTGTTCTAGATCAATCCAGTTTGACTTGTACATGAGTTACATTCTTTAAATCATATAGTAGAATTACGCGTTTTGACCCATTACTCAACCCACATGACCTGTCCTTTTTGCACCTCTACTTTATGTGGTCTTTATATGTTTCATTTTTCCGTTCAGTAACATACATGTTATGTATTATCTTCAACTTCATCTTTTTTTGTTCCTTTTCACTTTCTTGTTTATAATTGTGAATAAGATAACTATTTGCAGTCACATTTTGTCTTAATATGCAATCAAACACATAATAATCATATAATATGTTTTTTCCTTTTCTGGCGTGACACAGTAATGCTCTACGGAATTTAGAGCGGATAACAACCAATTTATTTGGGAGTAGAGTCCATGGGAGACCAGCACGTACTGATGATTTTGATTGCACACTTTGCTTGAAATTACTATATGAACCAGTTACAACTCCATGTGGGCATACCTTTTGTCGCTCTTGCCTCTTCCAATCGATGGATAGAGGTTGGTCTCCTTCCTCCTCTTTCATATAATTCTAGGAAATGGGTCAAACAGGTCTGGGTTGACCTGATATGTTCGTTTTCCTGTCACTAATTCTTTTCTGTTCTTTTGGGTGAATGCTAGGGAACAGATGCCCTTTGTGCCGAACGGTTTTGTTTATTAGTCCTAGAACTTGTGCAATAAGGTGAGTTTGTTTCCATGTTTAATACTAGATCAGCTATTGTTTATTTCTATGCGATTTTTAATTCCAGTGGAGTGTACTAATATGTCATCCTTGTTGTTTCAGTGTGACACTGAACAGCATAATAGAGAGAAACTTCCCACAGGAATATGCAGAACGGAAACTAGAGCATGAGAGTTTGACAAACATGGGTCCTGATTTGATACCTCTTTTTGTCATGGATGTTGTGCTGCCTTGCCAGAAGTTACACCTAAACATATTTGAAGCTCGTTACAGACTTATGGTGAGTTATAAAGGTCCTATATTCCTACCTTATCTGCTTGTTAGTTTGCTGTTTAAGATAATGTATTGATTCAAATGATCTTGTTGGCTCAAATGATGATGCAAGAAAATTGTACGTAAAGCTGTTTATGTTCTATATCTTGCTTGTCAATCCTCCTGTATCTGCTTGCTAGTTAGTTGTTTAAGAAAATGCTATGGTTGACCTTTGTGCTAATTCGCAGGTGAGAAGGATAATGGAAGGAAACCGCCGAATGGGAATGGTAGATATAATCAGTGTCCATTTCTTTCCCCTTTGGTTAAGGTAGGTTGGTGGATCGCTTTTGACTAGATATTATTTTTCTTTAAATTTGTGTAGGTCATACTTGACTCCAGCACAGGAGCTGTAGCTGATTATGCTTGTGAAGTGGAAATTACAGAGTATGTTTTGGTTAAAATTTGTACTGGGACACCAGTTTACGTCTATGTTTAGCCTAATTTATTTTATCTCCCTTTTCTTTTCATCCAGCTGTGAGCCTCTTCCTGATGGGCGCTTTTTCCTTGAGGTGAATAGTTGCAGTTTTTCTTTCTTTTTATCTGCTGTAGAGTAAACAATTGATAAAGGTGGAAAAAAAGGTTAGGTCGAGGGGTTGGGCTGACCTGAAACACTTTTATCTTTATTTATTGTTATTTCCTAGATAATTGATGTTTTCAATGTGGTGACAAAAACTTTATTGTGACAACCACAACCACTATCTTCTCCTTGTTTTTTTTTAAAATAAATCGAGTTAGGAGGTTATATCTGTTTTAATCACTTTGGGCAACTTTTAACCCAATTTATTTGGTTCTATTGAAAGCTTTGTTTCTGACAAAAATTCCATTGTATCTGTTTTAGATGAAATATAATCAAGATGGACTTGTCATGGCACCTCTAAGAAATTTTTTCTCTTCCTTATGTAATACTTCATCCTAGTGTCTTTTAACATTCATTGTCCAGCTGTCTGTTGATGGTCAACACATTGTACAAGTTAACGATCATTGAACGCTAAGATCACAGAATCGTATAGAGACCTCAGGTTTTCTAAATTGTCAGAAAACTAAAATCATAGATACACCTAAAGAACATATTCTTTTTACGAAGTAACCCCACAATTGAATCACACTATTTGTTTCTCGTTGTACCCAAATGGATTCCATTGGGAAAAGTGACACCAGAAGCACCAGCATGGCAGCATTCTTGCATTCCCATGTTAACAGATTACATTTATGCAGGTTGAGAGTCGGCGAAGATTTCGCATCCTTCGAAACTGGGATCAAGATGGGTCAGTAGCGTCATAGTTGCCAACCATATGTCTTGACTGCCTGAATTTGAATTTGGCTCTATGTTTTCTGTCTATGAAGGTACCGTGTTGCCGAGGTGGAATGGGTGCAAGATATCTCTCCACCTGAAGGATCAAAAGAGAGATACGACGTAAGTGTACTTGAGATCTTCACTTGTAAAGATTCTATTTTTCCATGAACAATGGTTCATTCTGGTTTAGTAAATAATATTACACCGTGTTAATTAGTTAAAACCAATGCTACTAGTTTAAATGTGTTGGTTTAATTCTTTTGTAAAGTTTGTTCTAGAGATGTAAAGTTAGATTAGTGCAAGGACTGAAAATGTAAATAGTTAGTTAGTTCTAACTACTATAAGTATGAGGTTGTATTGTATGTTGGGTATAACACACTTCAATAAAATTTACACCATTGCATTCTAACATTTGGTATCAGAGCGCATAGGCTCTCGATCCAATTTCTGCGTGCTCCGCCCTCATCGATTGCAATTTGAGAAGAAGCCCCCGACTGACTTCGTAAGAATAGTCAGCTGGCCTCGGAAGATCTCCTCCTTGCGGCTGCTGATCAATTCGAGTGATCTTGACACCAAATTCACCTCACTTGATTCACAGCGATGGCGAATCAAGATAGACAGATGGCATTGAAGGACATCAGCGATCCGATCGCATTCAAGATTCCGACTCTCACTCCGACGACCTACACTCCTTGGGCGATCAAGATGGAGGCGTTCATGGATGCCCAGGGGCTCTGGGATGCCATTAAACCCCCCACCCAAGCCGCGGTGGATGTTCGATTGGGTAAGAAGGCTAAGGCCTTCATCTTCCAAGCCCTGCCGGAAGATGTCCTGATGCAGGTGGCTGCATACGAGTCGGCCAAGGATGTCTGGGAAGCCCTCAAGAAGCGATATGTGGGTGAAGATAGAGTCCGACAGGCCAGAATTCAAACTCTCGATCATGAGTTTGAATTGCTGAGCATGGGTGAGAGTGAGTCGGTTGATGAATTTGCGGGGAAGATGGGTGAGCTAGTGTCGAGATACAGAGCCCTGGGGATGATAGTGCCGACAGCCAAACAAGTCAGCAGGTTCTTGAAGGCGGCTCCCGATAGATTCCTACCCATTGTGGCTGCTATTGAGCAGTTTTCGGATCTGAACAAGATGCCATTTGAGGAACTAGTGGGGAGAGTCAAAGCCTATGAAGAGAGGTTGAAGCCGCTGACCCAAGGAAAGAGTTCCTCGGGACAGTTACTCTTGACAAAGAGCGAATGGGAAGAAAGGTCCAGAGGTCAGGCCAAGCACGATTCCAGAAGCAGTGGAAGAGGTAAAGGGAGGTTTACAAAGAACAGGGGAGCAATGACAAACCAAGAACCTGGGAACAAAGATAAGAACACCAACAAGAGAGACAAGAAGTCACTAAGGTGTTTCAACTGTGACAAATTAGGCCATTTCGCAAGTGAGTGCAGGGCACCAAGAAGGGCAGAGCAGGAAGCCCATTTAACTCAGACTCAGGAGGATCAAGAATCCACCCTGTTAATGGCAGAGGTGTCTTTGGATTTGGGCCTGCTAGAGGAACAGGGGGTGTTCCCTAGAACTCTACCAAAAGGAGAGGATTCTTGCTGTTGGCACCTAGATAATGGGGCCAACAACCACATGACAGGAATTAGAACCCACTTCACTGAACTAGATGAAGCCATCAGTGGCAAAGTCAAGTTTGGTGATGGATCTGTGGTTGCAATAAAAGGCAGGGGCTCTATATGCTTCAAATGTAAAAATGGAGAGCATAGGGTAGTAACCAATGTTTACTACATACCAGTCCTGAGGAATAACATCCTGAGTTTAGGTCAATTGGATGAAACAGGATGTAGGATCCTGATGAAAGATGGGCATCTGTGGATATATGAGAGAGGGGGAAAAACTCTCATGAAAGTGAAGAAATAGGTTGTACAAGATCAACTTACAAGTGACCTCTCCAAAGTGCCTGTTGACTGCCATGAATGAGTCTGCTTGGTTATGGCATGCAAGACTGGGCCATCTAAGTTTTGACTCAATTACCAAGATGACCAAGCACAATATGGTCAAGGGAATGCCAAAAATAGAGCACAAGTCACAGCTGTGTGAAAGCTGTCTGGTTGGGAAGCATAGGAGTCAACCACACCCAAATGTAAGTAGTTACAGGGCTAATTCACCACTTGAATTAGTACATGCTGATCTCTGTGGACCATTGACCCCACCCACTCCTGCTGGGAACAAGTATTTCATGCTCCTGGTGGATGATTACTCAAGATACATGTGGGTGTTTATGCTAAAGTCCAAAGATCAGGCTCCTGAAGTCTTTAAAGATTTCCAGACTCAAGTCCAATTGGAAACCTCTCATAGACTAAAGGCCTTAAGAACTGATAGGGGTGGTGAGTTTAACTCAAAGACCTTTGAACAGCTTTGTAGTTTGGAGGGTGTAAAGAGGTTTCTAACAGCCCCTTACTCCCCACAACAGAATGGTGTGGTGGAGAGAAGAAATCAGACTATCATGGGAATGACAAGGTCCATGTTGAAAGCTATGAAAGTTCCTTTGGAATTTTGGGCTGAGGCTGTGAGGCATTTAGTTTTTCTATTGAATAGAAGTCCTACCAGAGCCTTAGGAGAAATGACACCTTATGAGAAGCTGTTTGAAAGAAAACCTAAGGTGAAACACTTAAGGGTGTTTGGTTGCAAGGCGTATGTCAAAATCCCAAGTCATCAAGTGACTAAACTTGATGATAGAAGCACTTCTATGGTGCATCTAGGGGTTGAACCCAGAACAAAAGCCTATAGAATGTATAATCCTTGTACTGGTAAGATTGTGGTAAGCAAGGATGTGAAATTGAAGAAGAGAAACCTTGGGATTGGGCCATCAGTGAACAAGAGAAACCATCCAATCCGAGTTATGCCAGGTTTGGAGTGTTTGTGAACTCATCTGATAATAGTCAGATCTCTTCAAGTGTACAATCACTTGAGTCTGATGGTCAAGAACAGGATGTTAATCCAGTGAATGCACCAGATCAAGAAGGAGGATTAGATGGTTTAGGGGGTGAGAGTGATAATAATGGGTTTGATGATGGTGAACTGGCTAGGGACAGTTATGATGATACACCACCAAAGGGATTCACAAGCCTTGATGATGTGTTCAGCAGAACAGAGGTTCTTGAACAAATCCCCTTTGATCCTCCTGTCTTTGATGAGTCTGAGTTATTGCTGCTCAAGGAACCAACAAGCTTTTATCAGGCTAAGAATAAGATTGAGTGGAAGAAAGCTATGCTAGAAGAGTTAGAAAGCATAGAGAAAAATGGGACTTGGAAGCTTGTTCAGTGTCCAGAAGGTGTAAAGCCTATTGGGTTGAAGTGGCTCTTCAAGTTGAAGAAAGATGCACAAGGGAAGGTAATGAGACATAAAGCCAGGTTGGTTGTGAAGGGGTATGTGCAGAAATATGGTATAGATTATGAGGAGGTATTTGCACCTGTAGCCAGGCTTGAAACAGTGAGATTGATACTGTCTGTAGTTGCTGTTAACAAATGGGAAGTTCATCATTTGGATGTGAAGACAGCATTCTTGTATGGGGATTTGAAGGAAGATGTGTATGTTACACAGCCAGAGGGTTATGTCAAGCCAGGCAAGGAAGGATTAGTTTACAAACTTGTGAAGGCTTTGTATGGTCTTAAGCAGGCACCCAGAGCATGGAATGAGAAGTTGCACTTTACCCTATTACAGTTTGGGTTTACAAGGTGTCCCCAGGAACATGCTGTTTATAAGAAGCAGGATGGTGATGAAATTGTGATTTTGGGAGTATATGTTGATGATTTAATTGTGACAGGATCTAGCTTAAGTATGATTGATGATTTTAAAGCTATGATGAGATCCAGATTTGAGATGACTGATCTAGGGTTGTCGAAGTATTACTTAGGAATAGAAGTTAAACAAGAAGACAGGGGTATCTTCTTGTGTCAGTCTGGTTATGCAAGGAAGATATTAGAGGAACATAATATGTGGGGTTGTAATCCAGCTAGGTTTCCTATGGATCCTGGTTTGAAATTAGGGAAGGATGAGGAGTTGGATTCTGTGGATGCTACTTTGTATAGGAGATTAATTGGGTGTTTGAGATATCTGACCCAAACCAGGCCTGATTTGTGTTATTCTGTGGGAATAGCAAGCAGGTTCATGGAATCTCCTAGGTTATCTCATTGGCAGGCTGTAAAACATATTCTAAGGTATCTTAAGGGTACTGTAGATTATGGTGTATGGTATAAAAGAGGTGGAGTTGCTGAATTGATAGGCTATAGTGATAGCTCTCATGCTCCAACAAAAGCTGATGGGAAAAGTACTATAGGGGTAGTGTTTTACTATGGTGGTGGACCAGTGAGTTGGGTTAGTCAAAAACAAGAGATAGTTGCATTATCATCTTGTGAGGCTGAGTTATAGCTGCAACTGCTGCTGCTCAACAAGCAATATGGCTGAAAGGTGTGCTGGAAACCCTGATTAATTCTAGTATGGGTCCTATTCTGCTTAATGTTGATAATAAGTCGGCTATTCAACTTGTGAAGAATCCAGTCTTTCATGGAAGGTCAAAACATATTGATGTAAGGTATCACTACATAAGAAGCTGTGTAGATAGAGGTCTTGTGAATGTGAGGCACATTTGTGGTGAGGAGCAAAAGGCAGATATACTTACAAAAGCCCTTCCTAGGCTGAAATTCATGGAGATGAGAAAATTGCTTGGAGTGGGATCTATGAAAGAATTAAGGGGGTGAATGTTGGTTTAATTCTTTTGTAAAGTTTGTTCTAGAGATGTAAAGTTAGATTAGTGCAAGGACTGAAAATGTAAATAGTTAGTTAGTTCTAACTACTATAAGTATGAGGTTGTATTGTATGTTGGGTATAACACACTTCAATAAAATTTACACCATTGCATTCTAACAAAATGTACACTATCCGTATTTGATGTCTTGAAAATAAAGTCATCTAATTCTAAGTGATTGCCAATGACATCAGTTGCAGCAAACAACAAATAAAGTAGCAGCATATGCTCGATCATGGATAAAGGTGGCTCAAGAGGCTGCACAAAGAGGTATTATAATCATAATCTAGAGGTTTCGGTTGAATCTTGGACATATTCCTAAGAAATTTTCATGCAGATCAATCAAGACTTATGGAATTACATAGAGCAGAAGGTCTGATGCCTTCAACAAGCGATCCTGAATCGTTCAGTTTTTGGGTATATCATGCAGCATGTCATCATCATTTTTTAGTTTATAAAAACCAATCTGTGATCTTTATGAACAACAATTGTTGCAGCTTGCTTCCCTAACTAACCAGAGACCACAAGAAAGACTGGTTCTCCTTCGCCTTAGAGATACAAAAGAGGTACTCAACCTCAAATTTTTCTTCACTGAAAACCGTTGACTTATTGCATATCAATTATCACTAGGGATGGAAAAATGTGGATCCGGGAACGGGTATCCTTTTGTACGAGTCAAAACTGGTCGGGTGAGGTTGGGCCTGCTACACGTGAACTTATAATTAATGAATTTAAAATATATATTCTCTATTACAAAATCAAATTATAAAAGTTATAATATATTCCTTTGAGTAAATTACACGGATGGTCCCTGTGGTGTGTCCAAATTGCGAGTTTTGGTCCCCATGTTTGAAAAACTACAAGGTCAGTCCCAAACTATACATAAACGTAACAGGTTTGGTCCCTGAGTTGGATGGTGGTTAACTTTTTTGTAAAATATTTTTAAAATGACCAAAATACCCTTAGATAAACCCTAGCTCACAAGAACCACCACCACGATATTACACTATGGAACTTCCACCACCACCACCACCACCACCGTATCACACTATGGAACCTCCACCACCAAAGTATCACACTATGGAACCTCCTCCACCACTTGCTTGCAAACACCGCCTACAACAGCCGCATTAAGGAATTCCAATGACTTTGGAGTTGAACAGTTGACGCGGTGGACGGTGGTAGGAGGAGTTCGGTGGAGGTTAGAGAAGCTATTGGTGATGGTGCGGCAAAAGGCGGTGGCGAGGCAGTGGGTGGCAAAGTTGGCGGTGATGGTACGGCAGAGGGTGGCGAGGAAGTGGAGGACGGTGTTCTTCGGGCATGTGGAGTCTTTGAAGATGGAAAATATTTCGGCGACAGAGCCACGGAGGTAGGTGGCGTCGAGGGTCATTGCGACGTGGATGATGGTGTCATTGCACTGTCTTCTTTTTTGGTACGTTGGAGCTTCTTGGAACTTCGGTAGGCGGAGGGTGGTGGTGGTGTGGAGGATGGTGAGGAGGTGGTAGTTATAGGTTCAATGGTGATGGGAGGAAGGTGGCGACAATGGATTTATATGGTGGTGGTGGTGTGTATTTTATTGTTCTAGAGTGAATTACATAAAAGGTTCGTGTGCTTAGGCCTGATTTCACTTTCAGTCCCCAGTTTTGAAAAATTGCAAGGTCGGTCCAACTGTTGTCAAAACATAACAAAAAAAGTCCTCGACGTGGATGGCCGTTAACTTTTCCGTTAATTGCTTGTAAATTGACCAAAATACGCCTATACATATTAAAAGGAGGACCCCTACCTTAAGTTAATTCTTCTTAACCAAAACAAGAAGTACCCACCACCCTAACCCCAAGATCATCAACCACCCATCATCATCTTCGATCAGTTCTTCCACGCTCGTTGTTGGCCATAGCCAGTCGCCCTTCTGCAGCAACAACATCAGGGACCTAGAAGCTTTGATTGGAGAGTCTATTCAACGACGCTCCATGAATCATTGAGATCCATGGTGGATTTTGTGGGTGTCTAATGTAACACAAAACGAACAGATGAGATGCAACCTCGTCTACCACCACTGTTCTTTTGGAATGTAGAATACCATGCTTTGCTTGTATTGAGACGAGGTAGTTCAAAATCCGAATTGAAAGGAGCCCATTTGTTGTGTCACAAACCCGAGAAATCCACTAGTTCAATTGATCGATGTGAGTTCGAAGATACAATTTAAGTTGATTAAATCAAAGATCGAGGAAAGATGTATTTTGGGTGAACTTGTAAAGATTGAGAAGAAAGCTACTATAGCTTTCTAACAATAGATGCAATTGTAGCATTAAGAACCCATTAAAACGCAACATTGAAGGAGGGACATAGTAGCGAAATGAAGAAGCCACCAGATGTGTGTCAAGGGTGTTTTGTATAGATCTTGTGATTGTTGCTAATTTGTTGTCGCAAGCTGAATTTTTGGTCTAATTTCGATCAAGCATGAAGCGAGGTTGGAGAAAGCTTAGGCTCGACGAAAAAAAGATGGGGTGGGGTGGCAGACTGATGGTGGTGGTGGTGAAGACGGGTGGTGGTGATGTTGGCGTTCTGGTGGTGGTGGCAGGTCGGTGGTGATGGGTTGGTCGCCAGAGTTGCTATGGTTGTTGCCGGAGTGGGGTGGGGAGTGGGTAGTGGGTAGTGGGTAGGGGTTGGGTGTGAGTTTTATAATATTTTTATATTTTAAGTCAAAAGGGTATTTTAGTAATTTTTTAAAAATTAACGGCCATCCACGTCAGGAATCTTTTTAGTTATGTTTTAACAAATCCTTGGACCGACATTGTAATTTTCCAAAAGTGGGGATTGAAAGTGAAATTAGACCTAAGCATATGAACCTTTCATATAATTAATTTATTTTTTATAACTTTATTTATAATAATAAGTGTATTTTGGCTATTTCATCCAACCTATCAAGAAAAAAATAACTGTCCATCCACGTCAATTTGAACTTACCAGAGAGACTATCAGTATAATTTACTCTATTCTTTTCTGTTACAACATTTAGGTTTACCCATTTCACCCACTAGAGATAAGACATTGCCAAAATCAACCATTTGTATATAAATGGATTGATATCGCCGTCACTATCATCATCCTTAATGCATTTGCTTTAGGACAAGCCTTGATTTCTAAGACAAATGAACATACAATTGTTGCTATATAGTGGGTGATTCCTCCCTCCACCCCCACCCGCACACATGGATAGTAAGTTTTGTGTCGTAGTTTATTAGCTCCAAAATTATATGAATATGGCCGGATGGCGTCAATAAGCCGACTAACACATCCAGTTCTGGTTGCTTTATTCTGGCTAAGGAATTCTTTTTTGTTGCAGAGGTTAAGAAGGGGGTATTTTTACATGAAAGCAGAAGAACCCTGATGTGGATTTATATGAACATAATTATTATATTCATTTATTCATCAAGTATATTTTTGTTTTACAGGCAAAATATTCTTTTGTCTTGATATAGAGGTTACATAAAATAGTAAAGAAAAACTATAATCACTTTTTTTATTTTTATTTTTAGTTTGAATTGTAATAGAAAATCTATAGCCTAGCGAACATGACAAATTTTCAAGGCATATTTATGATAATATGGACCTTGTTTGAGCTCTACAATGTTTTTATATGGTATGTTTGGGGCCCTTTCTCAGAAACAGCTGAAAAAGCAGCTGTAAGAATGTGATGTCACAAGGTGAAACTTGGATTACATAGCGTCAAAATGAACTGAAGACAATCCTTGGCCAATATGTCGGCCAGCTGAGTAACAGTAGAAATATTAGAAACATTGAGGTAGAATTAACCATAGATAAATTATATAGCAACCTCAAGATGTTTTGTGTGTTGATAAACACCGAATAAACAGCTAAATAAGTGGCTTTAATGTTGTCATACCACAAAGTAGTTGGACATGAAGAATATGAAACTTTTGTAAATTGATGCAATTCAGTTTCAGTGGTAGTATGAAATTGTTCACAATACTCAATCTCGGTATAAATCTAGCAACAGTGTGTTGTTTCTTGAAACCTCAACTA
Source organism: Flaveria trinervia (assembly GCA_025506515.1). NCBI lineage: Eukaryota > Viridiplantae > Streptophyta > Magnoliopsida > Asterales > Asteraceae > Flaveria > Flaveria trinervia. The sequence continues at coordinate 63,234,425 of CM046441.1, forward strand.
ATAAGATACGGTCACAATAGAATGTAGTCGATCAACGATCATCAAGGCATCTAACCTATATAGCATCATAAGCAAGCAAGGCTTATGATGAGAGAGAGATTATCTTAAGGGGTGTGAAGACAATATACTATAAAGCACCCACAATATTGTGAAATTGAGAAATTTTACTCACTGCATATGCCATCTTAAGGGGTGTGAAGACAATATACTATAAAGCACCCACAATATTGCGATATAAAAGATAGAATCCACCAAAGGAACATCAGCATGACGAGAGAGAGATTATCTAGTGGATACATGAGTAGATAAATGGATGACACCAGGTAAGACCAGTGCACTATAAGAAATACCGAAATATCTAGAACACATTAAAAGAACCTAGAAGTAAGAAGAGCAGAAGGGAGCTAACAAATCCTGAGGTGTAGGCTTAGCAAACAAATCGAATAAACACGAACATCGGCATGTTCGTGTTCGTTAATTAACTTTAACTGAACACGAACATCGGCATGTTCGTGTTCGTTAATTTAACTTTAACTGAACACGAACATGAACTTGAACAAATAACTGAACATGATCTTTTTGTTCATGCTCATTCATTGAAAACATTAATATTTGTATTTGTTTATGTTTCGTTTGTTAAAATTCTAAAATGAACAGTGCACGAATCTAAATAAACACAAACAAACAACAATAAACAAACATAATTGAACAATCAGAAACAAACACAATATATATATATATATATATATATATATAATATATATATATATATAATATATATATATATATTATATATATATATATATATATATTATATCTTTTTACTACTCTAATAAAAAAGTAACTTGAGGTGTCACGTGTCAGCACCATAATCATCCTCACCAAAATTTTCCCGCCTCTCATTTTAAATAATTACCTTCACTACTAATAATATTATTTAACATTCTTTTACATTAATAAATTAAAAAAAGGATCTAGTTATTAATATTTTTTCTAAATAAACAATTTTTTTTATTTTTTTATAAAATAATAATCTTATCTTACTTCTTACTGCTCAAATAAAAAAGTAAATTGAGGTGTCACGTGGCAATGCCTCACTAAAATTTTTCCGCCTCTCTCTCATCTTAAATAATTACCTTAAGTACTAATAATATTACTTAACATTATTTTACATTTAGTAAATTAAAAAAGGGATCTATTTATCAATATCTTTTCTAAATAAACAATTTTTTTATAAAATAATAATATTTAAAGCATAAAACTATTTTAAAAATACTAAATATTTTAAAAATTGGTATTTTTGAAAATTCAATTTTTTAAAACCAAAAGTAATTCATTTGAGAGTTATAATAAGAAAATTTTTAAAAATAACATATTTATACGGTTTGTTTTAGAACAAAATATTTTTTATTGAAAAAAATTAAAACAAAAATTTAAAAAGTTGATATTAGTGTTTTATTAGTTATAGTAATTTCTTATACGTAGACTTTTAATACATGCTTTATCTGATGTACTTTTTGTTAGGACCTGGTATTTGAATGGAATACCTAGAGATTAGCGTGTAAACCAGATCAAATAGTACGGAATCCTATTTAATTGGCGATCCAATCAGTGAGAACACACGAAGAATCAATCAAGAATTGAAACTAACGTTAGAAATCGATGGGAATCGATCTAAAGTGTTCTATGAACTTGGAGAACGAATTGGGAGGCTTCTGGACGGCTAGGGTGCGTCTGGAATCGTAATTAATTGAAAAAGCTCTTATTTTCACGAATTGGGTTGTATTTATAGGTTGGTATTATTCGCACGACTGAGTGTTCAGTCGTGCGACTGAGCCAATCTTATGTTACAATCATACGACTGATCCAGTCTCCTGGTTCAGTCGTGCGACTGAGTCATTCGTATGAAGTTATTCATGCTTATGGTTCATTCGCATGGGCCATTCGCATGAGAACTTCATTAAGTTAAGTTTGAATGTATTAATTAATAAACATTATGTGTAACAATTCTAACAACCACAAACCTAATTAACCCATTTAATATCAACTCATTAATGAAATATTAGTCATTACAAATCACAACAACCAATATCATCGTATCAATTACATATCAGAATCAGACAAACAAGATCTATTACATTTCATATCATGATCTAGGGACATACATGTATCAACAAACTCCCCCTTGGACCTAGATCTCTCTAATCTCTTGTTTTCTGCATAACCTCCTTGTATTTCTTGTACTTCTCCTCTTTTGTGACTCCCGTGTGAATGTCAAACACGAAACAGAGTCGTATACGTTCTGGAACTGGAGGGCTTGTACAATATCTTGCGTATCATAGAACAGTGGCCACTTGTATAGCGTATAGACATCATTTTCCGACAAGTTTGTAAGCCACATTGGGTCGAATACCCTGATAGTATCCATTTGTCCCTCTTTGCTTAAGACTATGACCGCTTCAGCTGTTCTCCAATCATAGTACCACCATTTAAAATGTGGAGTGAAATCCTGTGGCATTTCCCTGAGTGGGATTCTTGACATTGTGCGCGGAGGATTCCACTTCAACACTATTTTAGGCTTGCCAGTAATGGCATCAACCTCAGACCTTCTGATATACCTAGTAGGCTGTTGGGGTCTGAAGTTAACCACCTGGTGTGGTACTCCTTCTTTAGGGCAGCCTCGAACCAGCCTGACATCTTCCTCGGTCAGCATACAAAAGCTTTAGTTTGGCCAGCTGGTTGAGCTCAAAACCTGGTAGAGTCTTCAGATCATGTGGGAATCTGAAGTACTCTATGCCCTGTTCTCTCTTAACTGCATATACTTTAAGATCCTCAAAATACGCCATGCTATGATCCATCCTGACACCTTGTGATGTTTCTTGACTCTATAGAGTTTGGTGTAGGAATCCTTCTTTGGTGTAGTACGTTGGGCTCTAACTTCTTCAAAACATGCAACCCACTCAGCCTTTCGAATGTCGACATCATCATTTGAGGCTTGGGCTGTGTCTTTTGATTTCTCTGTTTCTTGCTCCATATAGTTCAACACCTCAATAGTATCGCTGACAAGGGATTCACCCAGATTGGGGACCACATTGCCCTCATTGTCAGCGTACTGAGGTACTCCTCGGCAGTGACATCTTAGATCTCTACATCATCAACATCGTTGAGCTCTTCGTCACTAGTCGAATCGCATGTCGGAGCATCTTTTACTATCTCATCTGGATTTAGCTCGAAAAGCTCTACGAGTTGCTCATTTGATAGATCATGAATTATTTCCCCTTCTTCAGGGGTATAATTCACTGACCTCCTGACAATCCCTTGCAGATCAAGAAGCATTGTTAGCTGAGACTTAACCTGCTGAAGGGGATCAATATCAAACTCATCTCTTTGGTAATATTGATCTGTTTGATTTAAACATTCCACACATAAATCATTAGTAATTAATCAAACAGAAAGGCATTAAAGTAATATAACATTAAATACATTGTGTTCAATTACATGATTCAAATACAAAAGAAGATAATACATAAACATCTAATTTTACTTTTATCTTGTATCATGGTTTCATCACTTGGAGGAGCAGAGGTAGAAGCTGATTGATCTTGTCTGTTCTTTGTCCTTTTCTCTTGACTTGTAGCAGTGGCCGATGCAGGTGCATCCCCTCCTTCTGCTTCTTCATCATCCTCAGTATCACTCTCATCATCCTCATCATTATCTTCATCATCTTCATCTCTGTCTCCTTTCCTGATCTTCAATGGCTCCTCTTTAGATCCTTTCAGTTTTAACAGGATAATCTTCCTTGCCTTCTCCAGCTCCTCTATCTGCTTGCTTGATGTGACACTTTGAGCTTGGAGTTGGTCCATCTTAGTGCTCTGAGCAGCCAACTGCTGGGCCTGCTCCTCAATTACTCGAGCTTGCTCTGCAATTGTGGTGAGATTGGGCAGCAGTCAGGTCAGTAAGCTGGCGGATCTGAGCTGCCTTTTCCTCATCAGCTGCCAGTAAGCGCATCACCATTCTGTTAAGCGCTGACAGTGTTCCTCTACCCCGATTAGAGGTAGGGGAGATCTATAAGTGTGTGAGGGATGGGCTGAGGGTATTGATTGGTGTGACGTGGTGGTGGAGGTGGCTGTAGTGAAGATAGGTCTTATAATGGTGGAGGTGATGAGGGAGTAAAGGATGTGGTGGTGGAGGGAAACTGTGCTGGGGTGGGAGGTATGGTGGGGGCTGTGGTAGATGTGGTGGATGTGGTGGATGTGGTGGTGGGTGGATGGTGTGGATGTGGTGGATGTGGTGGATGTGGGGATGTGGTGGCTGTGGTGGATGTGGTGGCTGTGGTGGATGTGGTGGTGAGGAAGGTCACCCTACGCTTCTTCTTCTTCTGGCCATGGGGTTTAGCCATTCTCTTCCTCCTTGTTCCAGTTGAGGTGGAAGCTCCCCCTACAACCCTGCCTGTGGACCCCGGAGCATAGCTTGGGTCAGTATTGTATCTCTGGAGTCTCTCGGGTGTTCACCAACCACCCTTAACCCATGTTCGTGGGAACAACTTTCTTTCCCACAGTTCGTGTAAGTGGCTCCTCATCCGATTCATCCTCCTCCTCCGTGCCAAGAACAAATCATGATGAAATCCCGCTGACTCGTTACTTCTCCAGCTGTGACGGACACAGGAGGTACAGAATCAGACACAGTGCCTCTGAGTGGACTAGGCATATCATCTCCAGCATCCCCACTGTCTCGTCATCTGAGTCATGAGTGGGTAGAGCTATTTGTTCCACATCAGAGTCACTATCCTCGTGACGCCACTTTCGCTTTGCGGCGCCACGTAGTCATCTCGGGCAAGATGACCAACAACCTCCTGACAGGAGGCTTCACTTGCTTTCCCCTGCACACTTTCATCCTTCCCAGGGTAGTGTCATCCATTACCTCCAAGACTACCTCATCCTCCTTTTCCTTTGGCAGGAAGGAAGCTTCTGATCTATGATCATTGCATAAATCTCGGGTACATACAAAAGGCTTCCTTCCCTTTCCCCTCGATGTTCTCCACCAGATAGGTGAAGATCATCTTGGAGAAGCTGAACGGATGGTTCAGCACCAAAGCAACGTATGCGTTCTGCATCTGGTCAGACAGCTCATCAAAACCACCTTTTCTGAAGCCATGCACTTGAGCAGCACGTGGCAAGATATTTAAACTGGGGACAGAGGTTACTCTTGTTGAGTACCCCAGAATTGATGTCCCCAGAGTATTTGGCTCTGAGAAAGCATCCTCTGACAGTGAGGGGTGTAAACGAGTTGGACAGTCAGCGTTATCCCCCAATTGTAGTACAATCCTTAGATCCTCCTCTGAAACGTAATAGCCTCTCCAAATATGGTACTTCTGATGCAGTGAGGCTCAGATGATCTATCAACTGTAGCGCCTTCCCATAAGGCTTGTTGAATGGATCGATACGGAGTGCAGGGAGTAGATATGGCATGTGCAATCCTCGATCTCAGTAGGAATGTGATTATGCAGAGAAATCGCAGCGTTTCTGGATGTTAAGTCCAGATGAGCACATATATTGTGCTTTGTGCTCATAATCCATCTACTCGCCATCTGTTACACATAGATAGTAAACATTAGTACCATTGACTAAGAAAGTCATGAAATCCTTAAGCTTGAAGAAAATCTTTCTGTCATGCGATTGAGATTGTGCGACTGAGTTCAGGCGTGCGATTGAAACGTGTGAAAGGGGTTCAGTCGTACGATTGAACCGTACGAATGGGATTTAGTCGTGCGATTGAACCCATACGTACCTCTGAGTGTGCGACTGGGCTCCTACGTATATACCCTCATGCGGTTACGCCAGTTGTGCGACTGAACTTCATACGCATGGTTCAGTCATGCGTATAAGCAGTTTGAGCCCTTCAGTCGTGCGACTGAAGTTCGTCACGCTATCCATTCGCATGAAGAACAGACTGTTCATTCAAAATTACTTTTTCACCATTTTTGAGTTTTAGACATCGTTATCTGGTTCATTTGACTCGCAATTCATTCTTAAACCACCTCGTTAATTTCGTTTGTTTGAGTCATTTAGGTAGGTTATTTAGTCACTTAAGTCTCGGTTACTTTGCGAGTCCGAATGTACCGTGTTTTTCATCAAATTTAACGTTATGGGAGTGCATGTATACAGTAAATTACCTGTAGAGTCGATGTAGATGGTCAGTAATCAAGAAACAGGGGTTTTGCGATCAATTGAAATTTTTGCAGAGTTGGGTTAATACGTGCGATTCAGGGTGTTTTTTTGAAGGTGGTGAGTCTCTGCGACCGACTCCCCTTCTATTTATATTAACCCTAGATTCAATCGTGCGACTGAGCTCATACGCACCTTTCAGTCGTGCGAGTGGGACTCAGTCGTGCGATTGGTTCAATCGTCCTTCTTCAGTCGTCCGACTGAATCTCAGTCGTGCGACTGAACCACTCATTCTCCCTTAATCATCCGACTGGGCCAATCGTATGGGCTATTCGGTTGAATAGTCCATATTCATGGTCCATTCATACGAATAGCTTCCATTCGTATGATTGGTCCATACGGATGGTCCATTCGTGTGAATAAGTCATATTTATTAACTTTTCTGCCAATTTGAATATTTAACTTTTAAAATCCCTTTAATTGCAGAAATTTACATTATGAGTAGTTGATCATCTTAGACATGATCGTTTTGACTTGAAAACCCTTTTATCACCTTAGCCGTGACTGATTTAACTTTTAATACATATGTGGTCATCTCAAACATGACCTTGTTAGTGAGTTGATCCCTTACTGATTTTCCTGATGTAATCTGACAAACAACCAAACTAAAACAACTGAGTAAATTTGAAAATTAAACTAAAAACTAAAAGTTTGTTTTTGCTTTTTGTGAGAGATAAGTCCTGAGATGGAAATCTACTGGATTTGGTTCCAGAATGGACCGCTTCAACTTAGATTGACCATACCTGGACCAATTCCATTTTGGAATTATACAGGCCGTTCAAATCAGTTTGGACTTGTTATCAAAATCTTTTGATGCTCAATTCTTGGTGTTCATCGAGAGTCATTTGCAACTTTAGGAAATCATACTGAAGCTCTTAGTTTACCACATTGAATCAAGCTTTCAAGAATTGCAGTCACAATGATTGTCAATATGTTTGTCCACTTAAATCCATACACAGACTTTTGACCCAAACTGGTGATCGTTTTAGGTTTAATTATTTCAACTAACATTTGTGGATCCCACACTTATATGGTAAGCAACATTCCTCAGGAGCTTTTGAGCGGTCTACGGGTATTATTACAAGGAGAGACTATTCTTAGAGCTTTCAAAGAGAAGCTAGTCCTCAGGTCAGTGCCATCGCACAACAGAGAGGCGGCAAACAACAATGAATTCTAGAATATCTAGGCTATGCTTATCCTCAGGTCAGTGTCATCGCACAGCAGAGAGGCACACAACCTATCTCCTTGTTAGACCAGCTTAATTTTTATGTTGCACCAAATGCACCAATAACATAAGTCATTAGCTTGATAGCATTTTTTTTCATGCTTTTCTCTATTTATGGTCATCCGTACACATTTGTGGCGTTTACATGCTCATTACCCCTTTGGAATATATTTGATTGTGTTAACCAGTGATAAGATGGGAGCCCACAGTCAGTTGAACCACTTAGTTTGATCTTGAGATCACCAGTCAGGTCTAATCATCTATTGTGTTGAATCTACCGACATATCAATTGTGGTCTAGCAACCTCTAGGTCTACTCTCATTGTGTTACCTTAAGAGTTACCAGTTTTTCTATCATCTTCCCTTTTATATTGCTAGACAACACAGACTTATACTTTGAATTTATGCACTTTTTCTAGATTAAAATTTCAAGGTCCCTCTTGATTTGTTCCTGTGTACTATCATATTCCAAAGGGTTTGAATCGGTATCACAGATACGATCTACCTTATATCAGCTTTCCACTCCTTCTACCCCCTTTTTTTAATGTTAACTTGCTGACTTATTCTCCCCCTAAAATGCTAAATCATAACTGGTTTAATTATTTTAGGATTTTAATAACCAGCAAATAACATGAGTTTAAATTAAACAGACTGAAATAACCAATAAATAAAAGAAAAAATTAACTAACCTACATCGGACTACACATGATCATCATCAGGAATAACATCACTTTTCTTTTTAACGCCGTTGACCTCTAGCAAATATTGAAAACGTGGTTTATCAAAGGCTTTAGTGTAGAGGTCAGCGCGTTGAAAATCAGTATTATTTTTACCACATCAATTAAGTTCTTTTCAAACACAGTCTCTTATGAAATGATATTTAATACCGATATGTTTGGTCTTAGGATGTTGGACCAGATTTTTAGTTACTGCAATTGCAGCAGAGTTATCAACACAAATAGGAGTAGAGGAGACCTTTAAACCGTAATCCCGCATTTGCTGTTGAATCCAGATGATTTGTGAACAGCAACTTGCAGCAGCAACATATTCGGCTTCACAGGTGGATAATGCAACCGATGTCTGTTTCTACACTGCCAAGTCACTAGTCTTCTCCCAAAGAATTGACACCCTGCGGATGTAGACTTGTAGTTCATCTTGCAGCCTCCGTAATCTGAGTCACTATACGCCGTGAGCTCAAAATCATCATCATGAGGATACCACAACCCAAGTGTGGGTGTACCCTTTAGATAGCGAAAAAATCCTTTGACCCCGATCAGATGATTGACCTTAGGTTTAGCCTGATATCTAGAACATAAACATGTAGCATACATGATATCAGGTCTTGAGGCAGTGAGATACATGAGGGATCCAATCATTCCTCGGTACATCGTGGCATCTACAAGATCTCCATTGTCATTAGGTGCTATGTCGTGATTCGTAGCAAGTGGAGTACCAGCAGCAGATGCATTCTCCATGTCAAAGCGATTGAGAATGTCTCCTACGTACTTGGTCTGATGTAGAAAGATCCCATTTGGTGTTTGATCCACCTGTAGCCCGAGAAAGAACTTCATCTCCCCCATAGCACTCATCTCAAACTCTTTCTTCATAACTGCTTCAAACTCTTTGCATAACTCTTCATTCTTTGAACCAAAAATTATGTCATCAACATAGATCTGTACGAGCAGTAGGTCGCCATCTTTTTCTTTAATGAATAGCGTGCAGTCAATGACTCCCCTGCGAAAGCCGTGTTTCACAAGATGAGTCGAGAGTTTCTCATACCAAGCTCTTGGAGCTTGATGAAGCCCGTATAGTGCCTTGTCGAGCTTGTAGACTCTATCCCGATGATAAGGATCTTCAAATCCCTCGGTTTGACTGACATAGACTGTTTCTCTTTCCCGATTTCCAGGAATGCACTCTTCACATCTAATTGATAGACTTTAATCTTCATGTACGATGCATAGGCAAGGAAGATACGAATGGCTTCCATCCTTGCCACAGGTGCAAACACCTCATTGTAGTCAATTCCCTCGACTTGGTGAAAACCTTGTACTACCAATCCAGCTTTGTTCCTGATAATGACCCCTTGGTCATCCTTCTTGCATTTCAAGACCCATTTGGTGCCAATTACTTTAGCACCTTTAGGTCTATCAACCAGAGTCCATACACCTAGCTTCTTGAACTGAAGAAGTTCTTCTTGCATGGCACTCACCCACGCTTCATCATTTAGTGCATCACTGACGTACTTTGGCTCAAACTGTGAGAAAAAACACCGATAAGCACCATCATGAATATATCACTTTTCCATAACTGAGGCGTTATCAACTGAGTACAGTTGATTTCGGGTTTGCACTCCCGATCTGACATCCCCAATGACATTGTTTAGGGGATGATAGACGTTTAGTCGTGATCCTGGAGTGGTAGGAACAGCTACCTCAGAGCCAAGATTATGAACATTTGGTTCTGCATCTGAGATAGTTGGAGTTTGAGGCTCTGAAGTCGAAGGTGCATCACTGATAGATGCTTGTGGACTTTTAGGAACTAGAACCTGTTCCTCCTGACTGTTCTGGTTATCTTCTTCAGCGTCATCTTCAGAGGAGGAGTCACTGTCGTCGACTACTCCCCCCGACTGAGTAGATGATTCTCCCTGTGAGCTAGATGTTGGTGTATTCAAGATATCATACATCATTCGTGTAGCTAATTCATCATCCAAGGGAGAGAGAGATGTTGAAAGACTTGAAGAATCCATCATAGTCGAAAAAGTAAGCGGGTCCTTTGCCAGTAGGTAGTGTGGTATATCGCTGAACGTCAACATTACACCACACTTCTACTAGACCCGTTGAGTTGTTGTAAACTCGCTTGTTCGGTATGTTGTATCCTAGAAAGATGCCTTCATCTGCCTTCTCGCTGAATTTACCCTCTTGTGTCTTCTTCAGAAGTGTGCACGGCGTGCCCAATGGTTCGAGATACTCCAAGTTCGGTTTGCGTCTTTGTAGGAGCTCGTAACATGTCTTTCCGTGGCGCTTGACTATCAGGACTCGATTTAGTGTATAACATGCATTCGCCACTGCCTCATTCCAGAATTGGATAGGCAGTTTCGAGTCTGCCAACATAGTCCGTGCTGTCTCTATCAAGCTTCTGTTCTTTCTCTCAGCAACGCCATTCATTTGAGGTGTGTAGGCAGAAGTGAATTGATGCACAATTCCCTTTTCCTTGCAGTATGCCTCCATCCACTGGTTCTTGAATTCTGTTCCGTTGTCTGAGCGTACTTGTCTAACTTTCAGCTTGTAGAGAGATTCCAGTGTGGTTACCAACTCCTTGAATGATTCAAATGTTTCTGATTTGGATTTCAGAAACATTACCCAAGTGAACCTTGAGTAGTCATCAGTGACCACAAAACAGTACAAGTCGCCTGCAATGCTCTTTGTACTGACTGGACCAAACAGATCCATGTGAAGAAGTTCAAGAGGAAGTTCTATTGAATGAGCTTTCTTTTCCGTATGAGACTTCTTTGTCTGTTTGCCTTTCTTGCAAGCTACACAAAAGTCAGGAGCTGGAAGTTCTTGACATTAACTCCTCTCACCAGATCCTTCTGAATCAAGTGATTCATCTTCCTTTGACTAATGTGTCCCATTCTCCTATGCCAGGAGATGGAATCCTTTTCAGTAGCTTTAGATAGAAAACACTGAACTTCATGATCCGTTGTAGAAGCTGTTGACAGATCCAAAACATAAAGATCTTTATATCTTGAAGCAGTCATCAGAACTTGGTCCTCTGGGATCACGTAGTCTTTCTTTAGCACGTAACACTTCTTGTTGTCGAAGATGACTTTAAATTCCTTATCACATATTTGGGAAACAGAAAGTAAGTTATTTTGTAGTTGTTGAACGTAGTTCACCTTATCAAACTTAACTTTCTGATTCCCACTTCTCCTCTGGGCTGTGATATAGCCTCGCTTGTTTCCAGCAAACGAAACATGCCCTCCTTTTATTTGCTTGACGTTTGATAAAAGAGCCCTGTTTCCGGTCATGTGCCTGGATGCTCCGCTGTCTACAATCCACGTGTTGGTTTCAGCACTGTATCGAGCACCCTGCACACACAAAGTAAAGGATTAGTTTGGGTTAGGAACCCAAGCCTTTACTGGCTTGGGTTTCCCAGAGGCATCACACATCATAAATTCTACCCATTGACCCTTAGAGGATGAGGGTAGCTCAGGTTCCTTCTTGTCATTATTATCAGACACTGAGGATGTCTTCTCCTTCCATAATCCAGATTTGTGCAATGCCTGTTTGTGATAAACAGTCGACTGACTTACAGGTTGAATTTTAGTTCACTAGTTCTTCTAGGTGGAGTCAGAGACATCCTCTTGGAAGACCTAGGCTTTGAAACCTGAAGTTCAATCTTCTTCCTAGTGTCTGATAGAAGTGACAATAGGAAGCAATGTGTCCATATTCACCACAGTTGTAGCACGACCTGCTATCAACTTTATGATTAAACTTTCTTTGTGGAGAAGTGTGGGACCTCCAGTAACATTACTCACCCTAGGTTTTGACTCTAGTTCTTTGGTTGTTTTCTCTGGTTTAACAAAGCTAACTCTTTTCACCTGTTTAACCTCCTTTTCTTTTGGTTAATAGATTTTTGACTTGAAGTATGTGAAAGATTTACCTTAGAAGTCCTTTTAGGTTCTGATTTGACTCTGTTTGATCCTGACTTTAAGTTAACCCTTTCAAATTCCTTTTCCAGATTAACACAAGACAATTTATACTTTGCCTTTGAAGTGGCCTCCTTTTGTTTGTTTCCAGAGTCAATAGATGAACATAAGGAATCTGGATCACTAACAAGAGGAGTAGACACCACATGATCCTTGATGGGATTACTATTTATTGGTCTAGTCTTAGTGTTCATCAAAGTCTCAGGTAGTGGTGGAACCACTTTATAACCCAATCCCTCCCCGTTGTTCTTTTCCTCACTAAGTGTTGGACTATGTGTGAAGAAATGGTCCAACTATGCAGTTTCTGTTTTACGAGTTTACTTCTACTTCTAGAACTGACTTTTGCTTCTTAGTGTCTTCTAGGGAGTTTAGATAATACCTAATGTCATTAGCTTGGTTAAAGGCAACTACTTCGGTTTCCCTAAGCTGTTTAGTCAAAAGGTCTATCTTTTCTTTATAACTATGCTTATTTTGTTTTAATACCCTATTAGCCTCAGTGCACAGTTGCAAATCTTTTACTAAGTTATCATTATGATCTAATAACCTAGCAAAATTTTCATCTATGCTATTCCTAAAGTATCACAATCAGAACAAGCATGATTATCAAACATTTGGTCAGTAGTACTTACCTGAGTTGATTCAGTAGAGTTAGCCATCAACGCAGCATCAGATGTCTCTGGTTCTGGTGATTCTGTCTTTTCTTTCTCTGACGTGGTAGTCCCTCCTTTAGGCTGGTAACTGACCTCGGTTGCAGTTGCTACTTCACTATGTGACATCTCTTCTCAACTGCTAGATCTATTCACTAGCGGAATCACTGTCAATATCTTCTACACTTGCAATGTTTGATTCCCCTGGTGAGACAAACCTAAAGCTCCAATCCTGTCTTCATCATCATGAGCAGTCAAGGCTTTTGGATCCTTGCTTGATGAAGTAGAACTGGTAGCTTGCTTGTCTTGACGAGTGAAGGACGAGAATGGTTTCCCGTTACCCGTCTTCTTAGGCTTGACACATTCTCTTTTGAAGTGTCCCTTCTCTCCACAGTTGAAGCAGGTCACTTTGCTCTTGTCAAATCCAAATGTGGTGTCCTTAGTAGCTACCAAGTTCTGTCCGGTTTGTTTTACAAACTTCTTTGCCCTCCGGACAGCACTAGCTAAAGCCCACATTATATCCATCCTCTCAAGCTCCATTTCGTCCACCTGCTCGTAGTCCTCGTCTGCCAAATGGCAGTTTCCTATCTTCCCAGCAACAAGTTCATCATAAGAATGGACCATTGCAGCCAAAAGATCCATGTGTTCTCGAGCTACTTCCACTGTCACATTCCGAGATTCTCGGTCTTCAGTTTAGTAGCACTTGCTTCGGATCCAATATAGTGGGAACAAGAAAGTCCCGATGTGTCTGATCCTGAAGGAGATGTATGTGAAGGACCCGATGAGCTAGACACAAATGCAGTCTGGAGAGGTGCTCTAGATGTCTTAGCTTGAGGCGTGGCATTGTATAAGGCTGGATTTTGATTGTATGAAGACTTCTGAGCTCTGTACTTCATCCTAAGTGACTCTTCTCGCAACTTAAGAATGAAGTCATTAATATCCAGTTTTGCCAGCATTCCATTCTGTCTAAGATTAGACACGAATGAAGCCCACTTTTCAGGCAATCCGTCTGCAAAATTAGTAACTTTCTCTTCCATGGTAGTAGCCACTCCATGTGTATGCAGTTCACTCATCAGATGGTAGAATCTATCTATAACATCGTCCAAACTCTCATTTCCCATCGATGAGAATTATCTAATTCCTTCTTTAACTCCTTAGCCTTGATCGCCTTCAACGAAGCATTCCCGTCGTACCTCTTCTCTAGCTCATCCCAAAGTTTCTTGGACTGCTTATTTCTGAGTACTGGTGGAATATGTCTTTAGGAATAGATTGTGTTATCAATGCATAAACTCTTTTTTCTGCATTGTATTTGACTTTCTGCATGTCCGTCATTCCTCCTAATGTTAGCTTAACTCCATCAGCTCCCACCGGTGTACTATATCCAATCTCGATGGCTTCCCATAGATTCGGATCCACTCCGTTGAGGTAGATCTCAAAACGTTGTTTCCAGTGGGGAAACTCATCTAACGTCAAAAGCTTTGGTGGTTTATTATGATTACCCACCTCACTCTCAAGCAACAGCAGGTTCTGTATCCTAGAGTCCTTTCCAGCAGTAAACGCTGACATTTGATCTTCCATTGCGAATAGCTTTAAGTCTAATAACTTTAAGTCTAATAAACAATTGTCACTGGGCGCGACTGAAAGGTGCGAATGGTCTAGTCGTGCGTATGAACTCTACGACTGGTTCAATCGTGCGGCTGAACTAAGTGATTAGCTCAGTCGTGCGAATGAATCTGATGCGTATGAACAGTATGCCCGAAAGGTTCAATCGTACGAATGGAGATGCGACTATGTCCAATCGTGCGTCTGAGCAATGCGAATGAGGTCTAGTCGTGCGAATGGCTCACTCGTGCGACTGAAGCTGCTGTTTTGCGAAAATTCTAGGTTAAACGTGTTTTAGCCGTAAAAATTCGAACGCAAGGTCTAATTGCCTAAGTCCGTAGAAACCAAACTTCGATGAGCAGGGAACGTCCAAGATCACTTTTGACACTAAAGATTGCGTTTTTAGTGCAAAAACACAAGCTTTTTATCAATATTGATTGAATCACATGTAATCAAGAGCCTCGCCTCTGATACCACTTGTTAGGACCTGGTATTTGAACGAAATACCTAGAGATTAGCGTGTAAACCAGATCAAATAGTGCGGAATCCTATTTGATTGGCGATCCAATCAGTGAGAACACACGAAGAATCAATCAAGAATTGAAACTAACGTTAGAAATCGATTGGGAATCGATCTAAAGTGTTCTATGAACTTGGAGAACGAATTGGGAGGCTTCTGGACAGCTAGGGTACGTCTGGAATCGTAATTAATTGAAAAAGCTCTTATTTTTCACGAATTGGGTTGTATTTATAGGTTGGTATTATTCAATCGTGCGACTGAACCATTAGCATGGTTCAGTCGTGCGATTGAACCATGCGGTTGATTCATCCACACGACTGAGTGTTCAGTCGTGCGACTGAGCCAATCTTATGTTACAATCATACGACTGATCCAGTCTCCTGGTTCAGTCGTGCGACTGAGTCATTCGTATGAAGTTATTCATGCTTATGGTTCATTTGCATGGGCCATTCGCATGAGAACTTCATTAAGTTAAGTTTGAATGTATTAATTAATAAACATTATGTGTAACAATTCTAACAACCAAAAACCTAATTAACCCATTTAATATCAACTCATTAATGAAATATTAGTCATTACAAATCACAAACAACCAATATCATCATATCAAATTACATATCAGAATCAGACAAACAAGATCTATTACATTTCATATCATGATCTAGGGACATACATGTATCAACACTTTTCCATAAAGCCGGATACCTTTCCGTTGCACCTCTATAAGGTCACCAACTTACATGAGTTGATGAAAAGGTCCATACTTTTGGTAACTGTACATTGAGGTCTTGAGTCTGTACCTTTCTACTTCATGTACTTTATCCTTTTTGTAATAGATAAGGATGTGAGCTATGGCATGTTATAGTCACAAGTCAAAAGGCAATATGCCTTTTGACTCTAATTGATTTTGTTTTGTGTCTAGTCAATTGTATCCAGCTGGCTTTCAAAGTATAGCCGGCTGCAGGATGTAGTATAAGTATCTCATGTTCTAGTATCTTTCTAATATGCTTTGTAACACTTGTAATAGAACATAGAGAAAGCAATATACTGCATTCTTGAAAACCATATACTTGTGTTCTTTGTGTTCTGTCTCTTACATTACTTGTGTTCTTAGTGTCTTACCTTGGTTAATCCAGCTTACTGTTTGATTAAGTTTAGTTAATCTCCTCTTTGTGTTGTTGTGTTGTAACTCTACACCCTTCAACGATCCTGCAATATGTATGTATATATATAGGTATGTATATATATATACATACCTATCTATATACATATACATATATATATATACATATATATATATATATATATATATATATATATATATATGTATGTATGTATATATATAGGTATATATATATATATATGTATGTATATATATATGTATATATATATATATGCATGTATATATATATATATATATATAATATATATATATGTATGTATATATATATCTATATATATATATGTATGTATGTATGTATGTATATATATATAGGTATGTATATATATATGTATATATATCTATAAATGTCTATATATATATATCTATATATATGTGTGTAATATATGCATATATGTATATATATTTGTGTGTATATATATGTACATATATGTATATATATGTATGTATATATATGCATGAATGAGGAATGAACAAGTCTAGTACATCAAATTCATCCACTAATACATGTAAATAAATGAACATAATTATACGTTCATAAATGTAACGGAGCGAACTTTAAATGAACAAAATTTTGTGTTTGTTCATTTATTAAAGGCAAAATAGATTTGCATAATTCAAATTACAAACTGTTGGCTGATGCAGGATCGATGTTTGTCACTAAACACTTATGTTTTTCTCTCAAACTCACCTAGAACAACACTCGGGTTAAGATAGAATCAGTAAGAGTTGATCACAATATAGAAAGTAATAAAGAACACAGGAAGTAATTTTCAAGGTACTTTTATATATCACTTCTCAACTCAAAATACAAGATTCTTACAAGCAGTTGTTGTTGTTGTTCCAATGAGTTACAAAGAGAACATATATATAATACTACCTATAGCCGGATATACTTTGATACCAGCTGGGATCCTCTAGCTAAAGTCTACACTACAAGACTAAAGTTTAAGGTATCTCGGATAAAGTCTTAACTAAAGTTGGTAACATGTACTATCATGAAAAGGTGAACAGTAGAATAAAGTATGGTCAACTGCATGGCTCTTTAGGAAGAAGCCAAACAGTATCAGAGGTCTGCAGCGGAGTGTCAGAGACCATACTTGTGTCCACTGGTCATAGCAGTGTCTTCCGAAGGTTAAATGGCTTCGGAAGAGTAAGTACTTCCGAAGCCATTTATACTTCAGAAGACACTGCTATGACCAGTGGACACAAGTATGGTCTCTGACACTCCGCTGCAGACCTCTGATACTGTTTGGCTTCTTCCTAAAGAGCCATGCAGTTGACCATACTTTATTCTACTGTTCACCTTTTCATGATAGTACATGTTACCAACTTTGGCACCAACTAAAGTTGGTAACATGTACTATCATGAAAAGGTGAACAGTAGAATAAAGTATGGTCAACTGCATGCTCTTTAGGAAGAAGCCAAACAGTATCAGAGGTCTGCAGCGAGTGTCAGAGACCATACTTGTGTCCACTGGTCATAGCAGTGTCTTCCGAAGGTTAAATGGCTTCGGAAGAGTAAGTACTTCCGAAGCCATTTATACTTCAGAAGAGGCTGCTTCTTCCGAGGCTTGGAGACTTCTTCTTTTCATTATACTTCGGAAGTGATCTTAAGTTCATTCTTCTAAGGCTTGAACTTCGGAAGTATACACTTGACTTCGGAAGTAGAGTTTTGTCTTCGGAAGTTGATCTTTCACTTTGTCTTCGGAAGTTGATCTTTCACTTTGTCTTCGGAAGAACTCTACAACCTTCGGAAGTTCCATGCTAAGCTTTGGAAGCCTTTGCATTCGGTACCAAAATTATCTAAGTGACTTAGTTTTGGTTGCATTAGCCTTCTTCTTGATCCAACAAACTCCCCCTAGGCTGATGCTACCAAAACTTCACTTATTTCTGCTTCTCAAAACTTTCAGCACCAAGAAGAGTAAATATTTGTCTGTCTCCTTGTTCTTCCCTGATGTGGTGCTGAGAAGTTTGTACAGATCCTTGGTGGACAGGAAATCCAGTCTGTCACCTTGGATAACATGTACCCTCTATTGTTGCCCTCTGAAAAGAGTTAGTTGATGGGAACTGTAATCATATCCCATCTGACTATAGGTTCCAATTTTGGACCCTCCACCATCTGTAGAAGGCAGTGCCTTTGGTGGGAGGTCTTTCCTTGTCTTCCTGTCTTTTCAATCTCAACTCTTCTTCAATCTTGGCCTTTGTAGTTAACTCGGCTAGGTGAAGGTTGCTAAGATGATTTCTGATGAGAGCAACAACTTTAGAGTTGGAGGGGTTGGAGAATGGCTTCTCTGCTAACTCAGCAATATCAAACTTGTTGGAGTGTAGTAGATAGGTTGCATTAAGTCTATTGACTTCGCCATTATCCCTTTCCACAACAAAGTTATGAGAAGCTTCATCGAACCTCCACTGGACTATTTTCTTTCTAGTCACAGGAGACTGACTGGGAATCTTGTCCCTTTTCTTAGTGTCCAACAGAGTCACCAGTTTTCTTCTAAGTTTCTTTTTTTCATTATTTAATGAATCTGAGTTGAGGCCTAGAAGTCTAGCTGCCTGGTCCAGTGTTCCTCTAGGTAAATCAAGAAATTGATCTTTTGTGAGGGAACAAGAGGATCCATCAACATAGGTAATGTTGACATAATCTTCATCACATGAGACTTCGCTCAGAGTAGTGCAGTTGATGAGCTTGGTCTTGATTACCTTAAACTCCTCAAGAGAGAGATGTTGAGAAGGTTGAGGGGATGGTTTGGATGGTAGTTGGGTAGGTTGAGGTTCAGAGGTTCTGGCTAGTGTTTTGGGTTGAAGGATTGGAAGATTGGGTGGTTGTGGTGAGAGAGAAGCTGTGGGTAATGGTGTGGGTTCAGGGGTGAAAGGTTCGGTTTTAATGGTGAAGGGTGAGGGTTTAGGTTGAGATGGAGTGGTTTCAGTGAAGGTCATCCCCCTTACCCTTCTGTACATCTCTTTTCTCTTCCCCATCCGGATGTCTGCCTTGATTTCACTGACAATTCGTTGAAGTGTCTTTTCAGACATGGGACCCACTTGCCTGCCAGAGAGGCCATGGGCCCGAAGATAGTCTTTCATCCAGGCTTTCTCAGGGAGCTTCTTGGTTGCAGTGTCCCTAGTCTTTTCTTCCTTCTTCTTCTTGTCCTTTGACTTTTCTCTTGCAGCCTTCTTCCTTTCTTTCCCTATTTGATCCTGCTCTTTGTTGTAGAGCTAGAGGATCGTATCATCATTGTGTGGAGAAAGTTCTTGAGGATTAAAGCCTCTGGAGAGTAGGAAGTTTATCCTGTCTCTCCTCAGCTGTAGCTCAGCCTCCTTCTTTTTTTCTTCTTCTTTCTCCAAGGCCAACCTAGCTTCTTCTTCAAGTTTCAGCCGGGTTGCCTTCTCCAGATCCACCAACTCCTCTAGTGGTAGCATGAGTGTCCTTTCATTGGCAGCTCCCATTTGGCTAAGCTGGTCAATGATCTCTTTTCTTCTTTTGTTGTTGACCGCCTCCTGATTGGTTGCAACTGCTTTTGTACTGGCAGCTAGCAACTTCTCAGTTGGAAGTCGTCCTTTCTTCTAAGTTTCTCAATCTTCTCTTCTTCCTGAAGCTCTTTCGTAGTCAATTTTCTTTTGCCTTTGTCTTTTGAAGTGCTTGACTGTGGTGGTTCTTGGAAAGAGGCTTTTGACTGTGAGAGAGGTAGAGATGGTGTCTGTGATGGAGGAAGTTTTAGAAAGTCCTCGCTGTTCACCTCAGATGCCATCTCAAGTATTGCATCTGTGATGATCAGTTCCTCGGACATTTTAAACAGTCCTTCCGCAGCTTCCATTTCAGCTTCGGAAGATTCAGCTTGTTCTTCCAAGGCTTTAACTTCAGCTTCGAAAGTTAGAGGAGATGCAAATTCTGTCCCAACTGTTTCAGTTGCTGGGCCATCGGTCCCCATTTCCCCTTCGAAATGAATCTTAGGTTCCATGTGGAACTTAGGTTGACCAACTTCTTCCACAGTGGTAAAAGGTGCAGTCAGCCTCTGAAGCTCTTTAGCTCCAAAGTAAAGCATTGCAGCATCTGGGCTTGGCTGATCTATGGAGGATCTCAACAAAAACTTGGTAAAGAGTCTGTAGAGATCACTGAGCATCTTTGAGTCAATCTGCAGAATGACTTGAGATGGCTCAGACACAGTGATGATAGGAGTAGATGAAGTTGAAGTTGGATTTGAAGTGTGGCTCTGTTGGGGGTCCTCAAGTGTTTGTCTCTGAACATTCTCCCCCTTTTTAGTAGCATCATCTTGAGAGCTAGATGAGCTAGAGGAAGAAGTCAATGAGACCTGAATAGGTACATGCCTGACAGACCTCTCTGTCTGTTTCTCAGCTAGTTTAGCCTTGAGATTGTCAATTTCAAGTTGCTGAGTGGCGAACCTTGCTTCTAAAGTCCTAACCAAAGATTCAAGGTTTGAGACTTTATATAGAAGGTCATGAATGAGGAGTTTCATGCTTCCCTCATCTTCTTTTGAAGAATCACGGGGAGATGAGGTAACATACCTGGTATGTTCAGCCACACCACCAGATGTGGTTTCTTGGCACCCTGGTTTCCCATACTCAATGATGTCTCTTTTAGAGTCATCAAAGTGCTCGATTGCTGCAGATTCAGTCTGAGAGATGTTACCACTGTCCACAAGGTCCATTGAGGCACCTTCTGTAGTGGCAGCTGAATCTGCATGAGTCCCCTCCACATCAGTAGGACTCACCTTAGTAATTGGTTGCTGATAGGGGCTAGAGATAAGGGATTTCTTCGGGCTCTATTGATCTTGAAGAGGGTGTTGTAGATCAACTTCATTGCCATGGAGAGATGTTATCTCTTCATCAGTTTTGAATAGAAGGTTAGTAAAAGATTGGGAGGTTAAGCCTACTGACCCGGGACCTTGATCAATGTCTACAGGCATTGAGCCTCTGGTGGGGCTGTCCCTTGTTGGCTATTCATAATAGTGTTGATACTCAATCTGAAGGATGCCGGTTTGGGTGTCGGGCTCCTGGGTGCGAGACTGAGGAGACTCAAAACCATATTGAGGTCAAAAGAGAAGGATGGAGAGACCTCAGACTGAGTGGGAGCCCATGTTTCACTCTAGTCTTTTTGGATTGAACAAGAGGGGCTTGTTCAATCAGAGTAGATTGAACAAGGGTTCGTTTGGGGCGTCTTTGATATGTGATGGTGATGGGTGGAGAAGGCAGTGTTGGCATTATGGTGGTGGTTGCTGGTGTGGGTTCATCACCTGTGGGGTGAATAGGGATGTCACCAGGAGCTATCGCTCAATCCCGGAAGCATACCTGGTGGTATACCTTCCAGTGAAGTTAGTGGATACCTTCTTCAATGTCTTGAAGATGGTAGGCTAATATGGGGGATAGTCAGAGCAGCTGCATAAACAGACACATGCTGGTCCAACTCACAATTGATGATGTTTGTATGAATCTAGGATACATATAGAATGTCTCCCTTTGTAGATTCCCAATCAGATCAGATTGGTGAACACAAATCGTGAGTAGTTGAAGCGCAGCCTCTCACCAATCTATGAACTAAGCATCCTAGTTCATATGGGATTTGATCCCATCCGCCGGACTTGTTGGACAAGCAGTGGAGAACAATATGCAGGAGAAACTTCCAATTGTAAGAGAAGTTGAATTTGTATACCGTTGACCTGCTGATGTTGCCACTATATCCCCATAAGGATGTAGGTACTATCAAGTCTGCCTTCGGGAACTCAGTAGGAGCTCCTTCATCATAAAGCTCTAGATGCTCCCTGATGAGTTGTTCAGTAATAATCAACTCCTATCCACAAATGCTGGACCTCAGTACTTGAATCCCATTTAGGGTTTCGGCTCGACCATTTCCCCAAAATTCGGCCATGTGATTGGAGTAAACAGTGGGGTTAACGGTAAGTGCTGTGTAGTAAGGTGATTGGGTGAGAAAGGAGATGATTTCAGAGAAGTCGGCATCCCTTGAAGTATTAAGGAGTGCGACCTGGTTGTGCTGAGGGTTAAGAGCCATTTGGAGAAAGGTGAATGTGGATGAATTTTAGCTTGGGTAAAGTTACAGAGGAGAAAAATTTCTAGGGCTGTAAAAATTGCAAGTAAGAAGATGAAATTGAACAGTCGAGATTATTTAAAAGAGGGTGGGAAGGCGGTAATGGGGGTTAGGATAAGGTGATGTGATGGTTTAGTGGATGAAATGACAGTGACGGTAAGGTTAAAGTCAGTTAAATAATCCGACATCATTAACAAAATCTTTACTTTTACAGTGTGGGGCCCAAGAGATTTACGTTACACAGTAGAATATTTCTTCCGAATGTAAAACATTTCCGAAGGTAATTTGTC
This sequence comes from Flaveria trinervia, assembly GCA_025506515.1. Taxonomy (NCBI): domain Eukaryota; kingdom Viridiplantae; phylum Streptophyta; class Magnoliopsida; order Asterales; family Asteraceae; genus Flaveria; species Flaveria trinervia. Next base: position 63,256,881 of record CM046441.1, read on the forward strand.
TTCCGAAGGCAATTCTTACTTCCAAAAAAAAAACTTTGCTTCCGAAGGTTAGATTTGCTTTCCGAATGGAGAATTTTGTAAACCTCGGAAGTAGATCTGATATGTAATCAATCGCTTCTTCCGAGACCAAAAGTTCTTCCGAGAAGAAAAATTATCCTGTGAGAATTTTGCTTCAGAAGATATAAAAATAACTTCTGAGGGTTAATTTCTCTTTGGAAGAAATTTACACTTAGAAAATTTTCAGAAAGATCATTGTAATAGGGCTTAAATTGTATTGACAGAAGACATTACACATTAAAAGGTTTCAAAAGAGGTGAACTAATCAATGTTTATCATCCCAATAGCTGTTATGAGATATTTAAAACTTTGCTCATCAAAAGCTTTGGTGAACAAATTAGCATATTGTTCATTTGAATCAACTTTGATTATTTAATCAGATTTTCTCATGAATATCTCTATTGAAATGATACCTGATGTTATATGCTTTGTCTTGGAGTGCTTCACCAGATTTCAGTAATGGAGATAGCACTGTTGTTGTCAATATGGATAGAAGTATTCATTAAGTTGAATCCATAGTCTAACATCTAATTCTGAATCCATAGTAGTTGAGCACATCAGCTAGCACCAGCAATGTATTCAGCTTCAGTAGTGATGTAGATACACAGGATTGTTTCTTGCATTGCCATGAGATGATCCTTCCACCAAGAAATGACATCCCCTAATGTTGATTTCTTGTCAATATTGCAGCCACCATAGTCACTTTCAGAGTATCCATAAAGATTAAAATCCTTGTTTCTGGGATACCAGAGACCTAGTTAGGTGCTCATTTAGGTATCTGAGAATTCTCTTAACAACAACTAAGTGAGACACCTTCGGGGCAGCCTGATATCTTTCACAAATGCAAGTAGCAAACATGATATCAGGTCTACTAGCAGTAAGATACATCAGAGAACCAATAATTGTCCTATACTGATGTTGATCAGTATCCTCCCCTTCAAGGTCAGGACAAAGATTATGGTTTTTAGGTATGGTGTCTTGGCAGGCTTACAATCCTTCATTTCAAATCTTTCTAGGATGTCAGACACATACTTAGATTGATTAATGAAAAACCCTTCCTTCATTTGCTTTACTTGAATCCCAAGGAAAAAGTCCATTTTTCCCATAGAACTCATCTCAAACTTTTTCTTCATAATGCTCTCAAAGTCCTTACACATTTGATCATTTAAAGAACCAAATATGATGTCATCAACATAGACTTGAACAAGCAAAATGTCCTTTCCAGACTTTCTGATGAAGAGAGTCTTATCAATGGTACCTCTAGTGTAGCCGTTCTTCAGAAGAAACTGAGACAATGTCTCATACCACAGCCTAGGTGCTTGGTGCAGCCCATATAGAGCTTTATCCAATTTGCACACATAGTTGGGGTGCTGTGGGTCTTCAAATCCTGGAGGTTGGTATACATAGACTTCCCTGTCTATATCCCCATATAGAAATGCACACTTGACATCAAGTTGATAGACAGTGAAGTCCTTGGATGCAGTATAAGCAAGGAAGATCCTAACTGCCTCAAGTCTTGCAACTGGTGCAAAGACATCAGTATAATCAATTCTTTCCTCTTGTGTGTATCCTTGAACTACAAGTCTTGCTTTGTTCTTGATGATCAAGCCTCTATCATCTCTCTTGTTTCTGAAAACCCATTTAGTGCCTATTGGTACTTGAAAGGATGGTAGCGGACATAGGTTCCATACCTTCTATCTCTTGAATTGAAGCAGCTCCTCTTGCATCGATTCAAGCCAGTTACTATCTTTAAGGCATCTTCTACCTTCTTGGGTTCCATCTGGGATAGAAAGCATGAGTACAAGCAGACATTCCATGATGAGTTTGTCCTCTTGTTCTCACACCCTCAGTGACATCCCCTATGATGTTCTCAGCATGATGAGTGTTGTGAATCCTAAGGCGAGGAATCACTTCTAGTTGCAGAGATAGATCCAGGTTGGACATATTCTGCTCAGGAACTGGAACACTTTGTCCTGCTATTGTTTCAAAATCATTCAATGAGGACTGATTGAATGAGTGAGAAACATCATCAATGGTTGGCTGTGAAGTGGTGTTAACAGTTTCCTGTCCCTTCAAAACACTACTTCCTTTTGCTTGGTGTTGTGGTGGATCACCTGATGAGTTTTGAGGCTCAGTTAGTGATTCACTTGAAGAAGCTTCACAATTCCTTGATATGGTCAAGCTATCAGATCCGTGAATGGTGGAAACTTCGTTTGTTGCAGCTCTTGGAGAATTTGGACTAGGTCTGGGAGCTCAAACAGTTGATCGTCAGCAGCAACATCAGCATCATTTTGAGCACCTGTTCCAACTGAAACATTCTCACAAGATGGTTTAGAATAGTTGGGAAACAATTCTAAATCAAAGATATGATCAGGGCCATTCCCCCTAACACAAGGAGTGTGCTCATTAACAACTATATTGGATGACTCCTCAAATTGTTGATTCTTAATGTTGTATACTCTGTAAGCTTTGGAGCTAGAAGAGTATCCAACAAAGATAGCATCATCCGATTTTTCAGCAAACTTTGCTAAATTGTCTTTTGTGTTAAGTATGGTATACCTGCTGCCAAAGGACCTTAGAAAGCCATGAACGGTGGCCTCTTGTTCCATAGCTCATAAGGGGTTTTTCCATGGGGCTTAACTACAAGAACTCTATTCTGCACATAGCATGCAGTGCTGACTGCCTCTGCCTAGAATGTTAGAGGTAGTTTTGAATCAGCTAACATAGTGCGAGCAGCCTCAATTAGTGTTCTGTTCCTCCTCTCAGCAACACCATTTTATTGAGGAGTTCTGGGAGCACTATATTGTCTGGCAATCCCTTTTGAGTTACAGAATGAGTCAAGAATGAAGTTCTTAAACTCAGTCCCTTGATCACTTGTAATGATTTTAACCTTGTGATCAATTTGATTTTCTATTTTAAGAATAAAAGATTTTAGTGTTTTAGTAGTTTTATCTTTAGTTCTTAAAAAGAATACCCATGTGAATCTTGTAAAATCATCAACTATCACAAGGCAATATGATTTCCTTCCAATGCTCATTATACTTGTGGGACCAAAAAGATCCATGTGCAATAAGTGTAATGGAGTAGTGATAGAGTTAACATTTTGGATTTATGAGATGTCCTGTGTTGTTTCCCTTTCAGGCAAGCAACAGTTATCTTACAGAAAAACTCCTTTTAGGCAAACCATGTACCAAGTTATTTTTAGCCAATTTATTCATTGTCTTAAAATTTACATGACACATACGTTTATATCACAGTGTTGACTCGTCACCATTAGCTTTGGAAAGAAAGCATGATACTTCACCCATTGGGGAAGCATTGTTCATATCAAGCTTGTACATATCCCCTTTTCTGGGATCTAAGAAGCACCAATTCCGGAGGAATTGTCATCCCAGGTTTGAGGATAATGCACTCATGTTCTGTGAAAAGCATTTGGTGCTTTTGATCAGAATTAAGAAACACTTAACAGATTGTGTTCAAGCTGTTTGACAAAGTGAACTTTGTCAACCTTTAATTTACCATTGGATATACTCCCTCTGCCAGAAATATATCCTCCGTCTCACCTCCAAATTGGATAGGACCTCCATCATAGTTCTGAAACTGTTGAAGGAGAGATCTGTTCCCTATCATGTGCCTGGAGCATCCACTATCTACAATCCATATATTGTTGTTCTTGTCATATGGATGTCCCTGCACATATGATGAGATTGTTAGTTTTGTTTGGAAGCCCAAGCCTTGCTGGTCTTGGGTTCTTCTAAAAATAATGACATAATTGAACCAAATGTTATGCATGGGGGTTCAATAGAGGTCTTTGAAGAAGAGGTTTGGGCTGCAACATCATCCTTGATCTTCCAGTCCATCCTTTGGTTGATCTTAGAGGATGAGCTTGTTGAAGCTTTAGCAGCATGGCTATCTTCCGAAGCTTCTTTCTTTTCAGAAGAAGTCTTCACCACCTTTTCTTTCGAAGTGGTCTTCTTTTGGGGAGGTTTCAAGGGAACTTTCTTGTTCTTCCGAACCTTAGTAGCTTTTGCTTCCGAAGCCATTTTCCCTTCGGAAGAAGGAGTTTCTTCCGAAAGCAACCTGGCTTCTGAGACTAGCTTTCCCTTTTTCATTACTTGAACCGTTTGAAAAGGTCTAAATGTGAAACCTTCCTTGACTCCTTCTTTCCTAACATTATTTGCATAATGTGTGCTTGCAGGATTGTAGTAATAATCTTTTGCCATGTGGTTTTGCAGACCACACATTATGCATGCAATGTTAGCTCTTTGGGAATGTGAGGGTTGCTGTTTCTTGGGCTTCTTTTCTTCGTCAGCAACTTTTCCCTTCAACTTTTGATCCTTTAGCAGGACAGAAGTGCTGGTACTACTCTCCTTTCCTGAATCAGAAGTACCTACCACTTGGAATCCAGCTGAGATAAAGACACCCTTCTGCTTGGGGTCAATCTTCAGCTTGGACTCAACCACCTTCTTATCAGTTTTCCTAGCAGCTTTAGCTCTGCTTCTTCTGGCCTTAGTGGTTAGGATTTGTTTTCTTCACAGGAGGAGATGGGTACATCTACCTGTTCCTTCCCTATGGTGACCACTATTGTTGCTTCATCCTTCAACTCAGGTGAGGAAGGTCAGTAGTTGGAACCTCTTGCTCTTCAGTACCACATCTAGGCTGTCTAATAGACTCATAGGAGTGTGGTGGAGCAATTTCATTGGTTCCCAACCCTCCTTTGTTCTGATAGCAGAGTTTGGAGTGGGATGATGATGCAAGAATAGCTTGGAAGTTTTGCTCAGAGATAGCATGCTTCCTGGCCTGAGCCTCAGCAGTGACAAGCTGGGCTTGAGCCTCAGACAATTTGGATATCAGATCTTTGATTTGAGTCTTGTAGTTTGTGTTCATGTTTTAAAAGAGACACAGTTTTCTCCAACTCCTCAATTTTCTTTTGATAGTCAGATTCAGCTCTTATAAAATCAGATTTAAGATATTTAAAGACTCAATATCAGATCTGATTTCCATATTGTAATCCTGATAGAGTTTAACTTTAGCTATAGAGGCTGGAGTGCAGAGATGTTCATATACCTGGGCATCGTCTGCTCCGGCCATGAGAGCTTGAGCAGGAGTCACATCCTGTAGCATGAAGCTCCAATCAACTTCTTGAGCCATTGCAGCTGTTTCAGTTACTTCTTAGCGGGCTTTGAGGTTGAGAGATGTGTGGAGGCCTGTGGGGTTCCCATTGGTCTTGGGAGCCTTGCATTCCCTTGCAAAGTGACCCAGTTGGTTACAGTTGTAACCCTTTGCCTTGGTCTTGTCAAACCCGAACTTGCTGGTAGTTGGGTTTTGAGGGAAATGCCTTCCAGTTCTCTTGAAGAACTTCTTCGCTCTGTAAGTTAAGAGAGCCATCTGCTGGACAATGTCCATGTACTCTACATCATCCGGACTAAAACACTCAAGATCATCAAAGCAGTATTGAAAATCACCAGAGTGTCCACTTCCTGAGACAAAGGCATAACTTTCCTGAAAGGAGTTGTGTTGAGCCTGTTGAGACCTTGGAGTCTCAGGAAAAGTGATGTAAGGTCCAGAAGTGCAGGATGGCTGCTGATAAGTTAGGAAATGCTGAGGTTGAGGGGATAATAAGCCTTCAGCAACCATTAAAGCGTTGCTAGCAGGAAGACTCATGGGTCTTCTTGTTTGGTGGCCCTTCTTACTCTCCATCTCTAGGCGATATCCATTAAGGATGCCATAGAGTTCAGTCATGGTGAGAGTGTTCAACTTCTCTGGCCTCTTGATAGAGACACAATAAAATGTCCACTCGTTTGGAAGAGCACTCATGAACTTTCTAGTAAGATCTCTAATTTCGGGAGTGATCTTCACAAATTGAAGAGAAGAGATAAGATCCATGTACCTGAAGTACTGCTGGCTGAGGGTCTCTCCAGCAATATGAGTGAAGTTCTCGAACTGCTGCTTCAGTGAGTCCTTCTTTGAGTCATTGGAGCTTGAGTACATCTGAGCAAGTGCATCAAAGAATTCTTAGTTGTGCAATGCTCGAATCCCACCATAATGGAGTTTGGTATTGCAGTCATGAGAATGGTCATAGCATTGCTGTCGATGTCCATCTTCTTTCTATCTTCATCAGAGTAATCCTCTATAGCTTTTCTATTATGGCACCGTTTCTACCAGGTGATGCTACCTTAGGCTTATACGGACCATTGACAATGGAGTTCCCAATCCTGCTGTCTTGATATCTGATGAAGCCTTCCATTCTCCTGCTCCAAGACCTGAAATGTGACATCTTGTAATTTTGGTAATTAAAAGTTAATGTCGTTAATTCTTGTAAGGATCACTGTTGCCATTATGTGATTTATGGGTGTTTGTTATGTTCATATCTTAGTTTGTTTTTAAATCCTTTAATTAGGAAGTTAATAATTAAGTTAATAATTGAGCATAATAATAATAATAATAATATTCTAGTAAATACATATATATATATATATATATATATAATATACTAATCATAATAAAATAGTAATAATAATAATAAATTATGGTAATAATAATAATAATAACATTCAATTATAATGATAATAAAAAAAGCAATACTAATAATAATTATAAAAGTTACTAATCTTAAAAGTGTTTAGAAAACATAAGATAATTAGGTTTGAGGGGTAATATTGCAATTATTGAAACTTCAAAAGAAAGTTTTTAAACATGAGGTATCAAAATACAAACCACAGGGACCACTTGTGTAAATTTTTAAAACCCAAACCCCCTTTTTTTTCAAACCCCGCAAAACCGCCACACTCCCTCCGCGAGCTCCGGCGACCATCAAACGCCTCAAAATAGTCGGTTAAAATGCAATTAAACATCTTCTTAACTATTCCACACCATTTTCGAACATAATATCAGTGAATTGAAGTCATTTGGTGTAATAAAGTCGGGTATGATCGAAACCGAATCGACCGATCACACCAAAGACAAATCAAACCAAATTGATTAAATCAAGTTGATTGAATGTTCTTAACGTATTTATAATCATTTCGAAACTAAATGCAAGAATTAATTTGAATTAAACGACCTTTATCTCTGAATTATAACCGAAATTTCGAATCAAAGTTGAAACCCGTTCGGGTCGGAATCGTTCAAATCGAAACTATTTAACAAAGGGCAAATGCCCCCTTCGACCCTTTTCAACTCTCTGTAACCTCAATTCACGAAAACTTCACACAAACCTCGAAATCGAATCCCCTGTTCATTGCAAAGGAACCGAAGATAAACCGAAGTAAATTGTATCAACCGTTCACAATCGTGTAAGTCATATACACCTACCACTCGTCTTTACATGGGGAGAGAAAGCCCCATGATTATCAACATTATCAGAATCAAGTTGATGTTCAATTTGATCAAGTTGATTCTAGGGTTTATGCGATTTGGGGTTTTCATGTAATTGTGTTTATAAGTATGAGAACTGGGTTCTAACAGGCTTAGGCGCCCTCGCCTACTGGTTAAGATTATGCACTCTCTCCTTGAGGTCCGGGTTTGAACCCGGGCACCCTCAACATATTTTTTAGGCTTTTTCAGTCTTAAAAAAAATATAGAAAATTTTCTGAAAATTTTAAAAGTTTTTGTAAACTTTGTTTATTCTTAAAGTTATCCCATTATTTTCTACAAATTTTCACTTTAAATACCTTAACAATTTTCTTATAAAATAAAATTAACAAATATTGTGCTTAGTTTATTTTCATAAAAATAGACTTTATATAATATTTGTAAATCATTTAATTATTATTTGGACACTATACATTTTATAATTATGGATTAATCATGATAATTATAGAATTTATATATGTTATAATTAACCTTCACAATTGTTTACAAGGATTTAATTCCTTTAAAATTTCATACATGTCATTTTTCTTGGACTAATATATATATGATCACACTAACCAACGTTATCTAATATTAAAACCCCCAAATACCAAATTGAAACCCTAGTCTCGTTTAACCATTAAATATATTACTAAATTTTAACCTTGTAAAGATATATTTTGTTTAGGTGTGTTGTGTGAAAGACTACGTTGAAACGTTGCTTATTATTATTCATATTAATCATCAATTATATATTATTTGATCAAGTGAGTATTTCTATACTCCTTTTTAGACTTTCACACTTTGGGGTGAAACATGTTACATTATAAACTTTGCACTTGTAAACACGTTTGATTCTTGTAAACTTATGGCATTTACTTGCGTGTTGTGGTTAGATGAACTTTGTGCTACCATGTAATGTCGAATATATGTACAATCATTAACTATTGCTAGCCTAGCGAAGTCATAGATCTATGGGCCAGACAAGCCTGCTTGGTTGATCCAGTACACTTAGCTAATCGTATTACTTTTAAACGTTTGAGACTTGTAAAATTTTGTCGAGGTTTGATTGTGCATTCTTTCTTACATCCCTAGTTTACTTTGTTCACTAATTTACACCATGAATTGCCATCTTTTATATACTTATGTATTACAACTATGGAAATCTCACCAACATTATTGTTGACCTTTTATTTTTACATGTTTCAGGAAATACTCAAGCTTGATTTCTACTCATTGAAGCATACACATCTAGGAATGGACCTAGATAAATAAGTGAAATAAAATGACTAGTTACATTTTATGTTATGCTTTTAATTTCTTTGAGACTTATGATTGTAATAGTACAATTGAAACTTATGTTTAATATATATTTGGGTTATTAATAGCGTTATGTGGCTGTGAATGATCTTAACTCTCACTCCTCGACGTTTCTGCCGTCAAGGTTGGGGTGTGACATGAAATTTTTAGGAGTAATGAGGGAGCCTTTGTCATGGTTCCTATCTCTACCTCGGACTTGTTAAGGGCCATTAGAGTGAATGGGTTGTAGGGAGGAGTGAAAAACAGGTTGATTTGGATGGTTAGATCGCGCAATCAAGAGCCTGAGGTGCTCTGATACCAATTGGAGGATCGATGTTTGTCACTAAACACTTATGTTTTTCTCTCAAACTCACCTAGAACAACACTCGGGTTAAGATAGAATCAGTAAGAGTTGATCACAATATAGAAAGTAATAAAGAACACAGGAAGTAATTTTCAAGGTACTTTAATATATTGCTTCTCAACTCAAAATACAAGTTTCTTACAAGTCGTAGTTGTTGTTGTTCCAATGAGTTACAAAGAGAACCTATATATAATACTACCTACAACCGGATATACTTTGATACCAGCTGGGATCCTCTAGCTAAAGTCAAATCATTTGGGACATGTTATCAACACCTTTTGATGCTCAATTCTTGTTTTTCATCTATAGTCGTTAGCAAATTTAGGAAATCATACTAGTACTATTAGATCCCCATATGATTTGGACTTTCAAGAAGTGTAGCCACGATGATTGTCAGTATACTGGTCCTCTTAAATCCATACACAAACTTTTGACATAGATTGGTGAGAGTTTAAGGTTTGATTATTTCAACAAGCATTTGTGAATCTCACACTTATATGGTAATCAACATTCCTTAGGAGATTTTTGAGCGGTCTTAGGGTTTTTTCAAGAAGAAACTATTCTTAGAACTTTCAGAGAGAAGCCCAGCCTCAGGTCAGTGCCACTACACAACATAGAGGCGGCAAAGGACAATAAATTCTAGAATATATATAGGTTATGCTTATCCTCAGGTCAGTGCCACCGCATAGTAGAGAGGCACATAACCTATCTTCTTGTTTGAGTAATTTTAATCTTTTTGCACAGTTCTCCCCAACAACATAGGTTATTAGTTTGATTGCTTTCGCTCATATTTTGGTCTTACGCTCAAATTTGTGGCGTTTATTCTGCTCTCACCCCTTATTGTAATTTTGTTGATTGTGTTAACCTGGGATAAGATGTTAACCCACAACTTGTTGAACAACTTAGTTTGTTCTTGAGATCACCAACAAGGTCTAATCATCTATTATGTTGAATCTACCAACATATCATCTGTGGTCTAACAACCTCTAGGTCTACTTTCTTTGTGTTACCTTAGTAGTAGCTAGTTTTACTATCATTTTTCCTTTTATATTGCTCACACTACACAGACTTATACTTTGAACTTTGCATCTTATTTTATTTAAACTTTTAAAGTCCCAAGTTGACTGGGTTTGAGTAAGAGTGATATTCTTACTGAGAATCGAATATGATAATCAAGTCAATGATTGAGTGGTGGAAACAAACAATCAAAGAACATTCAAGCAAGAAAATTACTCATAAATGCTGTTTGTATTTCATATATGAAAGTTGATAAGTTACAGAGAATAATTACAACAATAATTCTCTATCTATCAGCCGTCACCTCAGTACGAGGTAAACTATTCTATTTATAGACAAGACAAGATGCCTTTACAAAATGACTAAACTACCCCTGACCTATTACATCAGAAACTAGTCTAAGTCTGATCCGCATCTCTGCTTGTTCATCCGCATTGACAAATGCGGATGAGATAATCTTGATCAACATTTCCACTTGATCATTAGCATTAGTAAGTTGGTCATCCGCATTAGTTAATGCGGATGAACAAATACTTGTGCGCATTTGGTTGGTCATCCGCATTTGTCAATGCGGATGATCAAAGTCTTGTCCGCATCTTCTTTTGTTCTTCGCATTAGTCAATGCGGAAGAGTAACTTGTTCTTCAGCATAAGTATTATGTCTTCCGCATTAGTTGATGCGGAAGAATAAACACTTGTCCGCATCAGATTTTTGTCTTCTGCATTGACTAATGTGGAAGATAACACTTGTTATTTTTCTTGCAGATCTTCATCTGCATTGCATCTTGGACTTGTGGGATTCCAGCTAAACAATCATCAATTCACCCATTGAGTTGGCATGTATGATCCTTTCAGGGTGCAACAATACTCCCCCTAAGGATTATACAACCTAGTTTTCCTTAATGTTTAGGAGGTGATTGATGTTGTGAAGATTCAGCTGGGTCTTCAGGAGGTAGTATGAAAGCTTCTTTGGTGGGATCCAGAATGGCCTTGATCATGTTTACAAAATCAGTTGCTTCTGACATCCTGTCTCTACTCAGCACATGTATTTTCATTCTGCTCATGTTATAGATGGCTTCCATTGGTAACTTTTTCAGAGAGAGAGGTTCCCATATGGAAATATGGAAAGACCATCTCTATGAGTCAATAAACTCCCTCCCATATCCACTTCAAGCTTAACAATGTTTCCAAGTTGCAGTGGGTTTTCTTTTTTTTATTTTGTCTCTTTTAATCTTTATTCTGTCATAGGCTAGTTTCAACAATTTGATGCATTTCAGAAAGAAGTGCATGTCTTGTTCACCCAATTTGTTGTTTAATTCCCTGAAGTGTCTGGTATAAATGTAGTCGATGTATGATTCATCAAGTAATCTTACTTCATATCCACTGAAAAGTCTGATGTCAGCTCCTTCTTTTCCTCCCCACTTCCTTTCTATCACCAGCTCATAGGTTTTCTCATCATAGTACACATTTGAGATGGGAGTGGAAGATGATTACCAGACACTACTTTCCTCTTCAATGACTCAGTTGGCTTTACCTTCAACTCAGGGAATACAATTTCTTCTGCTTCCACCTTTTTCTTCTTATCCAGGGGATTGACAAAAGTTTTATCTTTTCTTAAGCAAATTGTCTTAATGAGTTGAAGTTGTTTGTCCTTCTGAACATCTTAAGTATATTCTCAAATTCATAGATTGATCAGTTCAAGTTGAGCTAGCTCTTCAAATCATGAATCTCAATGGCATTTACTAGAGCTGAGTACTCTGTAAGAATTGTACTAGCCCTGAGATTCTCTTCACCATGAAAATGTTCCATGTGCTATCATACTTCCATGCTATTATCTTCTAATCTATCTTCCCCTTGGGAGTAGACACCCCTCTAATCAGTTCAGTAGTGGTCAGTCCTTCCTACAGCTTCACTGAGATGGTTCTGCAATCCATTCAGGGTATTTATGGAGTACTGGGGCAAGTAGTTCTTGGTCTTTTATGTTCAACAACATGTCTTCAGCTGACACTCTGCTTCTGGGTTTGGTTCTGGTAATTCTTCTTCTAGTTTCTTGAGTTTATCTTTCTTTTCGTTGATCAATTGAAGTGTTGCAGCCCTTAATGAATTTGTCTTCATGTTGGCAATCTTTCTTTTTGTGAATCCCTGACTTGAGAGATATTCCTTCATTTCCTTATCAGACATGTTATAGGATCAGGAATAATGATCATGGGATGAGGTTGATTTCTTCATTTGTGACAGCTTTTGTAGAGGACCCCTTCTTGGCAGTGGAATTTCATACCTTGTGGGTTTCTTCAAGGATGAGTCTTTGTTTTTGGAGTGTCTTTGTCATTGTCTTCTCATATTCAGTGTCTATTGTTGGATCAAGTAACAATTTCACTTTCTCTTCCCCTCTTTCATTTTCTCATAAGTCATTGCAAACACTTCATCAGGATCATAGCCATGATTGATAAAAAACATGGCTTTAATCATCAAGTCATCAGTTTGAGCTTTGGTTACCATGTCTTCTACTGTCTGTTCTTCTTTAATAGGAATGTCCATGAGAACATCCTTTTTAACTTCATCTTCATCAGCAATTTCTCCTTCTTCTAAATCAATTGCTCTGGCCAACTGTTTCAACTAAGCTTCTGCCTGCTCATGTTCTTCCAAAAATCAGCTATTGCTGCTAAACTTCTTGGGTCATCTTTTTGTTTCTTTGATGGTTCTTCTTCAGTTATTGGTCTCTTGCCTTTAGCTTTTTCAGCCAGATACTTCCTCTTTCGTGAGTAAGTTTGAAGTTGAGGGCTAGAGGTTTTAGTTTGATATTCTGGTTCAGGGACCTTTTTAGGTGTACTTGGCTCTTGGTCCTTCATTTCACTTTGTTCAGGTACAGTTTCTTCTTTCCTTCTTGTTCATATCTTTCTTTTAGTTCTTCTTTTGTTCTTCAGTTAATGATATGGCAGAGACAATTTGCAGAGATAATTCCTTTTCCAATGGCACTGGTGATTTGGGAATAAATACAATAGGCTTTGCCTCAGTTCTTTGATTGTTTATGAATTCCCAGAAATCATCATCAATGCTGAATTGTTCAGAAGCAAAACTATCCAAAGCACTGAAGAGTTCTTCAAATTCACCCTTTTCTGATTCTGAATAACCAGTGTTTCCAGAATACACTACCATGTCTAGGCTCTGGTCTTTGATCTCAGTTTGACCTTCATCATTAACTTGTTCTTCATTCTCATCTATTAAATTGTTGTTCTCATCATCAACCTTTTCTTGTTTTTCTTTCTCATCATCATCCTTCACATCAGTTCTTTTGATCATCATTTCAAGCTCGGATATTCTTTTGTTCTTGCTCTCTATTTCCTCTTCCAGTTTTGAGATGATATCAGCTTGTTCTTCTATGATGTTTTCTTGTTCCTCCATTGCAATAGTTTGTATTTCAAGAGTGTCTATATGTCCACTCACTTCTTCTCTTGAGTGTTTTAGTGCAGCTTTTAAATTTTCAATCTCTTTGGCTTGTTCCATTCTTTCAACTGCATATTTTTCTTTAAGATCTTTCGATTCACCTTCTTTCTCATCAAGTTCCAGGATTCTGTCATTTATGATTCCTGCTCTCTTGTTTAAAGTTCTTTCCATCCTTTCTACTTTGAGTAACAACTCAGTTATTAAATCATCTTTTTCATCAGGCCTATTGATGTTTGATTCAGCATAGCTCTCTGAAGGAGCAGCCTCAGAAGGTTCATTCACAGCTTTGGTTTGATCATGATGATCCTCCTCATCAGAAGATGATTTGGATGCACTTGTTAATCCTTCTGGTTCAGCAGGGTGATCAAGTGATGATGGTAAAGGTTGGTAAGGAGGAATAGGAGATGGTGTGGTGATATTGGAGATTGATGATGTGGTGATATAGGTGTAGGTTGAGTGGTCATTGGTGGTGTTGTTGTGGTGATGGAAGTGATGATGGTTGAGGTAATGTTTGAAGAGATGGTTGGGTAGAAGGTTGTGGTATTTGTTGTGGTGATGGCATTGGTGATGGTATTGGTGATGGTATTG